>CAKMYA010000028.1:0-429420 GCA_928869825.1 Ustilago lituana | reverse complement strand
AACCCTAACCCTAACCCTAACCCTAACCCTAACCCTAACCCTAACCCTAACCCTAACCCTAACCCTAACCCTAACCCTAACCCTAACCCTAACCCTAACCCTAACCCTAACCCTAACCCTAACCCTAACCCTAACCCTAACAACTTTACTTAAGAGCCCAAGGCATGTTTTTTTCTATCCCTAATAGGACACACCTTGTAACCCTAACCCTAATCATCAACTGCAAATTTGATTAACAAGTAGGGTCAGGACTGTGGTTAGGGTTAGCACTGGCTGTTGTGCTCAGTCTGTTGTGCATTTGGCAATGCCACCAATGAATCACCACCTGTATGGGTAGTTGCTCTTTTTTGCCACTTTTGCTGTTGCTGGTGCTCAGCAGCAAGCTCAGCTAGGTGCACCATGTTCTGCTTCACAGGTTCTTGGTGTTCCAGCAGAGCCTTGCAGAAGAAGCAGGTGACTGCCATCCGATCCCCAACTTTGTTCTTTGCAGCAACATTTGCTCCATGCTGAAGTGTCCGATGATAAATTGAGTTGGAGAGGAACATGACAATGTCCAGTGGCTGCAAAACAATCTGGCAGTTGTAGTCCCGAAGCTCCAAGACTGCATGCTGACCAAAGTTGACCAGGATCGATACATCTGCATCTTTGTTGTCCACATGGGAAGTGCCTGAGAACCCTTGGAATGGTGAAATGGTGGAGTAGAGTGGATGGCAGAACTGATCCAGCCCAGGCACATGCTTCAGTGCCCAAGGAAAGTGCACCTTGGTCCTCTCGATGAGCTCCTCCTGGAAGGTGTTACAAAGTCCAGAGTCTTTGTTGTCGACCAGCAGTTGGATGTAGTCCTTGGCAAATTGCTTGAACCATGCACAGAAGTTGGCCACCAGTTGCTTGCCTTGCTCATTGCCCCTTTGCAGTGTCTCTCCAGAGAGAACCAAGTTGACCATGGTCTGATCATACCATGCACCAAAGTGGAAGTGCAGGAAAATCTGCTGCTGCAAGTCCTGCCAAGTTGCTGCAGAGTGTTTCTTGCAATCAGCCTTGTCGACAACCATCTTGAAATAGTCTTTGCCATGCTGAGCAGATGTCCTCATGTTGTCAGCAGTGGATTGTGAGGATGGACCAAATCGCTGCAGGATGACCTTGTTGGTGTCAGCATCTTTCAAAGTGATGTTGCACACATAAATTTGGTTCTTGCGGTCAGTGAATGTGGTGAGCACCTCTCCAGTGATGAACTTGGGATCAACAAGCTGGACGGCAGCATCTCTTGCAGGCAGGCTGGACTTGGTGTTAAAGACTTTCTTGATTGAATGTGTTTCAGCCTCGGTAACAGCAAGCTGATGGAGCAGCTGCTTGTCCCTCTTATGCTGTACTGAGGAAGTGGGGACCAGATGCCACATTGAAGCTAGCAGATGCAGATACAGAGGTGAGCTGCTCCTGGCTGAGAACTACAGACTGAGGCAGGAGCTGCTCCCAGCTGAAAATTGCAAACTGAGGCGGGAGCTGCTCCTGGCTGAAAACTGAAAACTGAGGCGGGAGCTGCTCCCAGCTGAAAACTGAAAACTGAGGTGGGAGCTGCTCCTGGCTGAAAACTGAAAACTGAGGTGGGAGCTGCTCCCAGCTGAAAACCACAAACTGAGGTGGGAGCTGCACATCTGCACACATCTCGTGTACCACACTGCACACAGCTCTTGTACGACACTGCACACACATGATGAAATGCACAAAAATCAATTCAAATTACTCAGCCTGTGTCACAATCTCATAGCCAGCAGCCAGCTTGGCCAACCCAAGAAATGGGCCGCTGCTCCCAGCTGGCATCACCTGGCATGACCACAACTGTTGCAGAATGTGCAAATGTGCAATGCACACTTGGAATGCACCTGCCACACCATGCAGCAGCACAATTTCCTCCTCGGTAGTCAGCTCTGCATACTGTGTGCCAAGCTTCTCCAGACATGCTTCCGATGCTGGTCTGCTCCATGAGCCCACATGATGCTCCACTGCCTGTGTGTTCTGCTGTAGCCATTCCACTGCCTGCTCCCGGATATCCACTGGGTCTGGGTTGCCATGTCTGTCCTCCAGCAGCAGCATCAGACATTCCAGCATTGACTCCTGCATGCTGGCAAAGTCTGTGGTGCGCACAAGTCCATTGAGTCCTTGATGTGTACTGAGCCTGTGCACTGGGTTGTCCTCTGGCACACGTGCAAATACCAGTTGCGCTGGATCCACAATGAGTGCTCTGAGATCCACTCCCAGCTGATGCTGCACTGCCAGCCTGGCAAGGTGGGTGCAGAAGTTCTGTGCGCTCAGTGAGTTGCCACACTCAGTGCACCGGATGCGAAACTGCTGTGCTCCTCCACACAGGTTGTATGTGCCAGCACAGTGGCAGCCTTGGCACTGCAAATGAATTCTTACATGAGAAAACAGATGCTTCGTGCTGGCTACTGTGCTGAACCGCTCCAGCCCTTGCATAATGTCAAGTGCAGCCTGGCTGCTCACCCACCATGCAGTTGGGCTGTCAAGGGGAGTGGGTTGCCTCCCAGGATGCCAGCCCATCACATTGTACAGGTCAATCACCACTTGCTGCTGCAGCTGAGTTGATGGAGCTGTGTGCTGGCCCCGGAAAATTTGTTTCTCCTCCGCAAGGGCAAGCAGTGCATCCAAATCTGCAAACATGTTGGCCTTGCTGATTGTGTGCCCAATCAGCTGCAAGTCCCCTGCCTCCGCTGAGAACAGGTACTGTGCATCAAGGAACTGGCTTGCTTCAGCCACTTGCATTGCCGCCTGCATAGTGGCTGCCTGCACTGTGAGCTCCAGCTGCACTCCATTGCCTGCCTCTGGTGCTGTGCCCATGGCATGCTGCTTCCAGCTCTGCAGTGTGCTGATCCGTGCTCTGACTGCCTTGATGTTCATTGGCTGCACCGCATGCCCAGCACCAGCTGCTGCTGCCTTGAGCAGGTGCGTGAGCTTGGAATATCCCTTGAAGTGGGAAATTCCATTCGGGTGGCTACCCCACTTCAATTCCACACTTCCAAATCCCCTGCCCACACGTAGTGCACTGGGGTATTGCTTGTACCTGCCCTTTTTTGACTTGGGTGCAATGAGAGTGATGTGCCCAGTGTCCACCGTGCAGCCAATATCAAACACATTGGCTTCCTGCATTGGATGCTCACTGAGCATTGCAGGGTCCAGGAACCGGTCCATGGGCACCTTCATACCATAAGCACCAATGTGGACATTCTCGCACCCAATGTCTTGAAGTGCTTCCACCAGAATGCTGATTTCCACATGCAGTTCACCATAGGTGAGTGCTGTGCTGTGTTCGGATGGGATCAGGATTGCATTCTGTGGGGGCTGCTGCAGGTGTGCAATCAGCAGCAACTTGAATTGTGGCTCAAAGCAGAAAACCACTTTGAGCTCGGCAAAATACACCCAATCTTTGAACAAATTAATGTCCTCAAAATTAGGTGCATGGCTGACCAAAGAGATGTAGCAGCCTGCTGGGAAGAGATGCAGCAGGATGGCAGGAAACATGGTCACTGCAAATGAATCCACATCATGATGTACTGGTCCACTCCAATCAGTGATGGGGGCCAGCAGAGGGATAGGTGGCAGCTGTGGCTGCTCAGCAGCTGCATCAAGCAGTCGGGTGGGTGCTGGGATCGGCTCATCAGTGTTGCCAGTGGCAGGCAAGAGCATGACAATCCCATCCATGGGCATCTCAGCTGGATCCAGCTCAAGTTGCTGAGCAGCAGGTGGGTCATGCTGGGGTTGGGCCAGTGTGTGCGGCTGCTCTTGTGGGAGCTGCAGCAGTGTTTCTCCCTCCAGATCGGATTCTGGCTTGGCTGCTTCATCAACCTCTGCTGAATCTGAGCCTTGAGGCTCAGCATCAGGTAATTCCAAAGTTGGAATTTGAGAAGGGGGAGGCACTTGACCAGAGGATGCGTCAGTGTGGAAATTATTTTCCATTTCCACATCCTCCACCTCTGGAGCTGGAGCTAGTGCTGGCTCAGCCTCAGCCTCAGCCTCGGCCTCAGCAAAGATAATGTCAAGATCATCATCCACAAGGGCAAGTGGAATGTCTTTGGAGCTTGAATCCCCTGCATCAGAGGGATTGGCCTGCATTGCCAGCTCCTCCACAAGGATCACAGGGTCCAGAGCATGTGTAACCGAGCTGCCTTGCTGCACTGTGAATCCTGCAGGTGCTGATTCCACCTGCATAGACTGAGACACACATGCCTGAGGTGCTGAAACCTGAGTCTCAGCAGGGAGAGGAGCTGAAGCTGCAGGCACAGGCTGTGACTGTGCACCGTGGCATTTGCGGATGCCCTGGTGCTTGCGTAGTGCAACAGCATTCGCAACCACCTGCCTGCATGTGCATGCCACCAAGCCCACAGCTGCCGCAGCCTCCTGGCTGACAGCCACACCACTGTGGGCCTTGTGCAAATGATTGGTGATATTTGTTGCTGCATAGGCAAAGCAGCACACAGGGCAAGTGATCTGTGACATGCTGAAAATAACATTGCAGAAAATAATGGTGCAGAAAATGGTGATCAGGGAACAGCAGTGGTGTGCAGTGCTGCTGTAGTAGACCATCTTGGATTTGTACTAGACCATCTTCCATTTGTAGTAGACCATCTTCCATTTGTAGTAGACCGTCTTCCATTTGTAGTAGACCGTCTTCCAGGAAAATACAGACACATCTCAAAATTGAAATGGACCGTCTTGGATTTGTAGTAGACCATCTTCCATTTGTAGTAGACCATCTTCCATTTGTAGTAGACCATCTTCCATTTGTAGTAGACCATCTTCCATTTGTAGTAGACCATCTTCCATTTGTAGTAGACCGTCTTCCAGGAAAATACAGACACGTCTCAAAATTGAAATGGACCATCTTGGATTTGTAGTAGACCATCTTGGGAAATTCAAATGAAATTCTCTCTCAAGGGGGGCAAGACGCATCACACAGACTCAACCCTACTCGGGTGTAGCCTAGAACCCTAACCCCAGTGGCAATCATCAGTGGGTGGGTAGACACAGTCATCATGATGCATCTTGCCCATACTGACCCCCTCAGGCATCAAGAGGTGGGCATGCTTGGTGCCATGCTCATGACACCCATGCTGCCAGCCCAGGAAGTTGCCATGGTAGATGAATGCTGGGTGGCAAGCAATGGATTGATGGCAGTGTGCAATCCCCATGGTGTGGCAGTGCATGCATGACACAGGCACACAGCATCACTGACCCAGCAGATCAGTGAACATCATGGGAAAGCACCTGGGCAATGAAATCAGGGCAGAAGGTCAGTATGCAAGCTCAACAAGGTCAGCAAGGGCAGCAGTGAGGACAACTTATGGAATCTGGAGTGCCACACAGCACTCACAAGTCCAAGTCAGCCAAGGCACCAAGCCCTCAGTCAGGCACCACATGATGGTGTTGTGGATGCATCAATCCACAGTGTTGCCCTGAGTGATGGTCCAAAGCTCAGGGTAACAGCCAGCCACATAGAGGATCAGCAGCACTGGCACCCAAAGTACCTGGGTCCAGGCAGCGATCTCAGCCCAACTGGGAGTGTGGGCCACCAGCAGCAAGGGGGTAGGGTGGTGCAGTGGCACTGGAGGAGGAGGTGTGTGCCTGCCATCAGAGGGTGTATCCCTCTGCATCATGTCTGGAGGAGGGGGTGACAGAGCATAGGCAGGCATGCCAGGTGTCACAGGAGAAGCAGGAGCACTGTCTGGGTGTGCCAACTTGGCCTCATATGCCTCTTGGTGCTCCTCACTGGGAGGGCATGTTCCCAGGAAGAGAGGCTCGAGGGTGGAAGTAGGAGGGCCATGGGAGGCCAATTCCACCAGTGAGGCAGCCACAGCTTCCTCAACAGGCATGACAGCCACCTCAGAAGTGGTGTGTGGTGCCACAGGACCTGTGGGCTGCCTGTTGGTGGAGCCTGTATCACCACCAGAAGGAGTAGGGCCAGCACCCTCCAACTGCACTGAGGCAGGAGCAGCATCACCAACGGCCAAAGGAGCCTGAGCCACAGGAGCAGCAGGGGAAGCAGAGCAGCAGCTTGTACAATGAAGAGCTGCATGAGGAGCAATGGGAGCCACTCAACAAGTCAAGCAGCACAATGGGGGGTTGGAAGCGGGAGCTGACATGGTAAGTGGTGGCAGCATAGTAGTAGGTGATGATGAGAAGGAAGGAAGGAAAGGAAGGAATGCTGCCAACACCACAAATACAGGCCACCCTTTTCTGTGCAGGCCACAAAGAATTAGGCTCTGAACAGACTTCATTACTTCGCAGGAGCTCAGTTCTGAAAATGGGGGTAATGTCACAGGACATAAAATTGAACTTGAATTGAGATTGACATTAAATGCATCTTACAGTCGATCTCAGATGAAATCAACATTAAGCAGGCCTTATTGTCGATTTTGCCTACAGGGCTGTATGATGCTGTGGAATGAAAACAACAAGCAATGACTATGATGACACCATCCCAAATGGGTTGTGGGTGATCAGCAATGATGTCAGCAGCACCTGGAGGATGCTGTCGATGACCCTAGGCCAACCAGTAACAGCTGGGTAAGGTGCAGGGGCCCCTGCATAGATAGGGGGACCTGCAGGAAGGGAGGAAGAGCTCAACACTGGCTTGAGGCTGTGGAGCTAGCTAGGGGCCACTGGTTAGACACCAGTGACACAAGTCTCAAGGACAGCAGGGCAGGCCCAGACACTGGCCTGACACTGGCAGCAGGATGCTCTGGAGCAACCACCACCAGCATACACACATGCATATATATACACATTCCCTGTATGAGTGGAGAGGCAGGGCCTCATCCACTCTATCATTCATTTACTTGTCAGTATGTTAGTATCACTACACCCACATTCCTTGTCTCATAGAGTAGCAATCTTGGGCATTGCTACTACTCAGTGTGCCTCTGTTCAAGTTGGAGTACATATAGACATCAGTCAGAACCATCACTGGCACCACAGGCCTCACCTGTGCAGGTGGAACCTACACTGCAGTCCTGGAACCTACACCAGTACCATTACTATATGACAATGCTGACTATCAGCATTGTACAGCCTCAAGCATCATCCCTGATGATGGTGGTGCAGTTCATCTGCACTGCATACCTACATGAGGACAGTTAGCCCACTCCTGTCAAGTGTAGGACACACATCAGGCTACCACAAACATGCCACATTACCTCTGAACAGAGTGGCAATGGCAGTCAGTTGACATCAAGTGTAAGATGCAGTTAATGTTGATCTCAAGTGAAATTGATGTTTACTGGTTGTTAACCTCAAACTCAAACAAAATCAACATTTACCTCGAGTTAACTTCAATTTCACATGTCTGGTGCATGACTGCTGACAGAAGGTTTGGCATGCGCTGAGACCCAAAGGACCGAGTTTGAGCTTGCAGATGTGCAGAATCATGTTGCAGAGGCTTTGTTGCATGCTGGTCACACAGGAGTGTGGTTGAGCAGCATGCTGGCTGCAAGGGTGTTGAGAGGAATGCTGCTGGTGTCGAACAGACATTCTCGAGTGCTGAAAAGCTGAATTGCAAGGGTGAGATGGTGAGTGAGGTGATGGTGAGGAAGCAGAGGTGGAGGAGGCTAGCTGAGCTAGCTTCGTACACATCACCTCTGCTTATGCATTGCTTACATGAGCAGTTACATGCTCTTGCGCTCCAGTGAAGCTAGCGCTCGTACCAAGCGCTCCGCAGTTCCACCTTCCATTAGTGTAAAGCAAATTTCGATGTGAGTGCCTGGACCCGGGCTGTTAATCTTCTTCTTCCGGCAAGCTTAGGGTTGCTCTTCTCCTTCACCATCACTGGATCACCAATCGATAGGCGATGTCCACCTACACTGTATACTCGGCATGGAGTCGCTGATTTGTGCGGCTTGCCTGACTCCATTGCAGTCTTGACCACATGGATTGCAAACCGCTAGGATCAAGTGGCGCGGTTCGCCTCCACCTTTACGGCAGCCGCTCCGCCGAGGATGCCAATACAGTCTCAATCGTCTCACAGCAATGGTCCTTCCAGAGCCAGCATTCGTCAAGCACTCCAAAGTTTTCGCTATCTCACTTCAATGCCGAGACCGGAACCTCAAAATGTGCACATCTCACGCCTCCGACCGTCGCTCCTTCTTTGAATCGGCTCAGTCTGTTCCCTAACAGCAATGCGGAGGCTGGCTCTTCCGTGGATGCCGACATCAGTGCAGCCCAACGCTTCCTACGCCAACACCATCCGGAGGTTGAGATCCCAGACTTTGTACTGTCCCAAGTCATCTACGACAATGCACAAGCACTGGAAGACACCGCGCATGAGCTAGATGGGTCTTTGGGCCTAGCCGATGCTCACGCTGTTGCCCTCCTTGGGCCCGTGACGTTCGAGCAAAAACGGATCTATGCTGTCGTCTGTATCGGAGGCAGCAACCGCGACTGCATCTTACTCCACCAGCTTGAAATTCTTCCTAGCGATGATTGTCCAACAAGCGCTTCTACATCAAAGCAGACGCCGACGTCGCAGACCAAAGGCAAGGCTAAGGCGACCGACTCGAGCAGACTGCGATTTGTGCCGGCGCACAAGCCCGAACGCCTGTACAAGACACCTGTTCTGCAGGTGATAGCCTCTCTTGACAAGGAACGTCTTGCTGTGCGCACGCACAGCGGCACTAGCTTCCTCGCGCTCAGACATGAAGTCACATCAAAGAGCCTGCCACGGCTGTATCTCGAGACAACCTATCATACTCAGTACGGCATCAATGGCTGTTTTCAGCACGAAGATGTTTGCTTCAGCCCCAGTGGAGCTAATGTTACGGCCACGGTCGATCGACTGGGCAATGTCGACCTTTATTACCTTCCAACAATACAGCAACCACCTCGATCCGCAGAGCCTGCTCCTGGATCGCCAGCACCTGGAGAATCGCATCAACGGAAGAAAGGCCGAGGCTCGCTCGCTTCGGCGTCAGCACGAACGACTCCAATATCACCTTCAGCGACAGTCCGCCGCATCCCAGCCCAGCTTTTTGCCCAAGCCATCAAAAATTTCACACATGCCGAAGATCGGTCACGTCCAGACTCCGATTCGACCTGCGAGACTCTTGCTGGCATGCAATTCTCTGAACAAGCACCTTTTCGCATAAGTTTCGGATTGGATGATCGCAGCCTCTTCCTTCTGACTCGTAACTTTCTCATTCACATCAAGCTTGACGAGCCTGGTGTTGCATCGAACCTTGGAACTGGCGCGGTTACGGACTTTGGAACTGCACCGCAAATCAGCACCATCCTTCAGTCCAGGTTCTGCCTCACCTCATTCCGCCGAGGGCGGTTTACTAGCATGGCGGCGTCCGTGAAGGATCCTGGCCAGCCGCTCTTGGCAGTGTGTTCTTCCGATTCGATCTATTGGTTTGACTTGGAAGTTCCCTCCAAGCCGCTCTTTACCACCGCTCATCATCGAGGAGACGATCCGACCCTCACTTTGACCAAGCTGCCCTCCATCGTGGCCCACACCTCTAGCCCTCATCAACAAGGCAGGCATGTGATCGTGTGGGCTTTGTCCTCGCGACGTAACGATATGATCTCTTGCTATATCGTCAGATCGGATCGTCGATTGGAAGCTGGCTTGGACCTGCTGCAGAGCAACAGCATCGAAGGAGCATTGCCACGCCGCCAATGTGATCTCGATGAAGCGCCTGTCCTCATGCCGAGCGTCTCATCAGACCGTGAACCGCGACGACCAGCCGCTCCCCCAATTTTCGTTGATTTGACCGAGCTTTTGGGACGAGGCCAAGGTGTCGACTCGTGGATCTCCTTCGAGGTCACTGACCGCGGCGTCTTATTGGCTCAGCTAGTTCGAGTCAGCTGGACAACTGCTCTCCAGGATGCACCGCAATTCAATCACACGGTGCGGCTGGACATCGTGCCGCCTCCATCGGACATGGCGCTCCTATACATGAATGACTCGAACACGCCAACAATGACGCAAGAACGAGCAGAGTCTTTGAGCTGGGCGAAGACCAGGATCCTTAGCTACCAGAAGCTGCATCGCACTCTGTTTTCGATCGAGGACGAAGCGGCAGCGCAAAGCCCCGACAACAGCGCCGGACGTCTTCTCGATCTTCAATCTGACCCCTCCCAGGACCATGCATCGGTCCATGCAGTCACACTGTCCCTTGGCCAACTCCTCCGTGATCTCGCCAAAGGCAGTGCCAGACACGATGCCGAAAGGACCAAGAAAGTTCCGCGATCCTCGTGGTCGACCGCTCTGAATCTCACAGCCGACCAAGAAGTAGAGACAGACATAGCAAGGGCCGTCCTGAATCTACGAAGCGATGCGCGACACACGCTTTCATCCCTTGGCTTGTCTACCGCGCAACGTGTGTGGTCTCGCAGTGCCAATGTGGCCTCGAGCAGCCACACTGAGGGAGCGGCTCATCAAAATGGTCACTCTGGAAATCATGGATCACTGTGTAGCGACATCGTCGAGAATGCATTGAAGCGCTCCAAAAGCCAGATTCAAGTGGCACCATTCTTGCCGACCAAGGAGGCGGTACAATCGTGGGGTGCAAAGGAACGACGCGCAATCCAGCAATCACTGCGAAACGCTTCTCGACGCATGATGCTGGATCAAACGCTTGAAGCAGAGATCTTCGTCCGACCCAAGGCTCGCATCCTTGACGAAGGCGCACCAACGCAGAGACCTCAGCAGCGTCAGAGCACCAACTGGACAGCATTCGAGCACCGTGACATCTACAACTTCGTGGAAGAGCAAGGCGACACTATCCCTCCGCCGCACATCGGCAGCGTTGGTCTGTCTTTCTTTGCGCCACTTCGCAGCGGAGATGTTTTGGCAGCAGTCGAGCGTTATGACCAGCAGAATTGCGGTAGGAAAGGCCTGGATGAGGCCGAGCTCGAATCATTGCTGCCAAGTACGTCATCGACAGCGCGGCTGCTTTTAGCCGAATGGCAGCTCGGCGAGGATCCGACAGAGTACATTTACTTGGACCCCTTCGAGGGTCTGCACAGGCTGCCGCGAGCGAGTCGAATGGGTGGACCGACGGCGCGAGCACGTTCGCGGTCCTTCTCTCGCGCATCGAGTGCTTCCACAGAAGATCGATCGAGGAGTCGCAGCCGCGGTCGTAGTCGAAAGCAAGCCGCTACTCCTTCGTTTTCGCAATCGGTTGCTTTTGCTTCGCAAGATCCTTCATCGTCCTACGCTCTATCCGTCGTCTCTCATAGCCAGGCTTTCGGTGCTTCTTCTGTTGCCCCGCCGACGCTCGTGTCGCGTCGAAAGCGGCATCACGATGCTGTCGTGTCTCGTTCGCAGCCCATCCGCGCTCCAACACTGGGCTTCGGTCCAGAATCGCGTACATCTTCGAACCCGAAAGAAGCAAGGAGCACCAATACAGGCCTGCAAGCGTCATCCGTAGCGCAATCTCAGCCTGCAGCCCCGAAATTTGGATTTGCTGGCAGTTTCGGCGATTTGACGCCCACCATATCGCCGGCGTCCTCGCAGGTGGGCACACCGATGCAGAATAACTTCGCGGTCTCGACGCAGATCGAAGCAGGACGCTTCGGTGCACGCCCTGTCAAGACGGAACGACCGCCAAAGAAGAAGAAACGAGCAAGTGGATTCTAGTTACCAACACAATTTTTCCCCTCAGTCAAGCTTCACCGAGCAGCATCACAATGCACCGCAATGCATCGCAAGACTCTTTGATAGCCAGCCAACAAACATCTGCTGGCTTGTAATGAATTGAGAAAACACAGGGCGATTTTATTTGATCAAGAGGAAGACTACTTGCAAAGCGTGTAAATGGGCCCTTTGCACATCCTCCAGCTCCTCAAAGCTTCACAATAGCGGGTCTGTCCGCGGCAACCACCCGTTCATATCCACCAACCAGACCGTGCCTCAAATCCTTGGCTAGATACACGTCAAACACGTAACCCCTCACCCTGCACTCTCCTCTCCTTCTCGATGCATCGACAACGTCCTCCCAAAACTCCCATATTGCGGCTCGCACCTGAGCTTGGAAGTGACACGTAGAACGTGACGTCGCGCTGGGAAATGGCGATGAGGTGGTTGGCGCGGACGAAGCAGCCGAACTCATGGGACCGGGCGAATTGGAACCATTTCTTCAGCACCAATTGCGGCCGGATTCGATACTTTGCTTCAGCAGCAGTAGGCGAGGTTTGCATAGCTGGTCGGTCGAGCTGGTGGTCTCGGCCCCGGCTTCGGAAGGGGTGGTGTGCGTGTGGGAGATCTGCTCAAGATCCCGCCCAACGAACTCGGAGCTCTTGAGCAGCAGATAGACATCTTCGGGATGCAAGCATTGGTTGTTCCCCGGAAGCAGGAAGCCAGCATCAAGCGGCGCGCTCCAGTTAAGCTTCGGGAATACGGGACCACCATCGTACTTGTCCACCACTGCACGGATACCTTCATCCAGCTTTTCCAGCTTCACCACCTCTTCTGCCTCGTCCTCATCATCTTCCTCTTCACCCTCGTCTCCCTCTTTGTCTTTGCTAGATATGGAGGACAAGGAAAAAGAGCAATCGTTGTTGTGTAAAGAGGAGGTGGAAGGTCTACTTCTGTCAGGGAGTACGAACATGTCGGCCTCGAGCCACTCGAGCAGCTCTGGTTGAACAGAATCTACATCGATGACCGTGGACTTAGGTGCGTGTTTGTGGGACAAAGGGTACCAGGTACCATACTGGGTCCAGTACAGCACCTCTAGGGGCAAGGTGAGCGGTTCTGAAACTAGCCCACTCAGGTTGATCGAGGCGAGCGAGAGACAGATGGTAAATGGTGGCAGGGCCGAGTGTGGAGGTAAATGTAGCATGAAACAGCCCTTCTCAACTTTTTTGGGTGGGCTTTCTTGGGAGTCGGGATGATGGACGGGCCAAGAGCGAGAAAGTGTGGATTATGGAGCTGGCTGTTCGCCCTGCTCCTCCTTCTGTTCTCATACAACACTGCACCACCGCAGCACAGCACGTTCCCGTTCCACCATACACTGCTATCACACGATTGCAACGACGATAAGGAATAACCTCCTTCGGGCTCATTACAGGCAAGAGTACGATGCGGGGAGGGGTGACTGGGGACATAATATGTTGCGCGAGGAGGAGCACAAGAGGATCCGGGCTGAACAAGCCAGGCGTGCCGAGCGTGAACAGTTGTACTAGGAGCAAGCAGGGATGGACATGGGTGGTGGAGGATTGGTGCCCACAGGTGCAGAACAAATGTACAGCGAGCTGGAGGGGGATGCGAGAGGACATGGCACAGCAGCAACTGCAGCAGAGGATGCTTGGGGCTCCGGTGTTGGGGCCAGTGCAGCGGTGGGCAGAACCAAGAGGGAGAGGAGCTACGATGATGAAGAAGACCTAGAGCTATACGGGCATTCCAAAAAGGTACATTGTCCCATCCCTCCGACTGATCCAGTTGAGCCTGGTATCTTGGCATTACTGACAGCAACCTGTGTTCCTCGCCTTGGTTTGTGGTTTTGCAGAACCCCTGATTCAGGGACAACGTCGATCAGGATGCCGACAACGTCTGATCCTGTCCTTTCCCCTCATATTCTCTCCTCCATCTTTCTCTGTACAGGCAGTACTAATCCCCTCACAATAGCACACGGGCACAGAACCGCTTCTCTTGCTTGTGCAGTAGATCTTCCAATTGAGTATCATCCTGTGCTACTTGCTGGTGGCAACCTGTTCGAGGAGTGGCTTCAACCTCGCCAACGCAATCATAATCGCCTCCTCTGTCCTAACTGTCCTCAACCCCTGGTTCTCCACTACATTCATCCATGCATCGAACAAGTCCTTTGCGCCCTCCCTGTCCAGCTGGATGCCATCATCCTGCTCCACGGCGAGCTTGAGCCCACTCAGCCCATGGAACACTATCAGTGCGTTGCTGAACTCCGTTGGCAATGGTTGCACCATATCACCATAGAGGAGGGCTACTGGGGTAGCGGAGCTCGACGCGAGGGCAAGGTCGGTCAGCGAAACACCTCGCTCTGAGGCGCCGATGACCAGATCGTACCCTGCATCTGCCGAAAAGGAGAACGGGCAGGCGGTGAGAACCTCCCTGCTCCTTCTCCTCCACCTGCACCTCCCCCCCTTTGCATCCCTCCACCCCTCCCACTAAACCCAGCCTTGTTCGCCAATTCGTTCAACTTGGTCGTCAGCGCATTCGGCTCGATGTTCTGCGCAAAGCTCGCCGCCCTCCCCTTGAGCTTCTCACTCAGCTGCTCGAGCGTCGACGCGAGCTGGCCTGGTTTTGAGGGACTAGAGCGGTCCGAGAGCCACCAACCCGTGCTGACGCATTCCTGGGCATCATTGACGAGCCAATCCTATTTGGAAGAGAATGGAGAGGTTGCTAAGGTTCCAGAATCTTATTCCGCAAATGTTCCTGAATGAGCGTGGCTAAATGACTTCTAATGGATGAGAACGAGGAAAGGATTGTTGCGGCATCTATCCTCGCTGAGTGAGGTGGCCTGCTTGACCCTTCGGGTTGTAGTCGAGATGGATGTAGGATCGCTCAACGCCACTGATGTTCTCTGTGCAGTAGGTGATGATCTCTCCTAGGTCGTGCGACTCCTTCAACGAGATCGAGTGGGGCAGCACAATGTCGGCCTCAACGATGAGATTGTCGCCCGAATGGAATAGTTCAAACGCCGAGACGCTGTTGACCGAGTTGAAGCGGACGACGCAGTAAAGACATTTCGAGATCTCGGTGGACGAGGCAACTGCACCGGAGAGCTTCGAGACAGTCTCCCAGAGAGTCTCGACCCACTCATAGATGATGTAGACGGACAGGACGATACCACCGATGGGATCGAGAGCGGGCCAGCCGAGTCTGGAGCCTAAGATGGGGAAGATGAGCGAGGCGATGTTGAAGACCACATCGTTCTCAGCGTCTTGTGCCACAGCTCGTACTCCGGAAGACTTGGAGGAGCGGTAGAGCAGCCACATGATTGTCTTGATGCCGATGGTGGCCAGCATGAAAGCTACGCCGATCAAGGGCAAGTTAGCAGCGGAGTCTGGAGCTCGGTGCCCTGTTTCCAGAACTTCGCACAGTCGGCCTACGGACTCGATAAAGACCTGTACAAAGGAGGAGATCATGAGGACAGAGAAGATGACAACGCCGAGAGGTTCGAGTCGCTGCTTGCCGACAGGGTACTTGTAGATGGTCCTCCAGGATCGATAGGCAATGGCCTTGGAGGTGGCAAAGATGATGATGGTGGAGAGAAGATCGAGGGCGCTGTCGACGAATGAGGCGATGAGCGAGACCGAGTTGGACGAGAGGACGGCCACACCCTTGCCGGCGAGAAGCAAAATGTTGACCAACAGATTGATGTTGATGGCAAACTGGACTGATCGCGAAGTCTCCTCTTCTTTTGAGCGGTTAGGTACGGTGCTGAGAAGCGCCTTCCTCTCTTCTTCTTGAGAGACATAAGGGCGATGGAATCTTTCACGGCTCAAGCCGCGATTCACGCTGCCTTGATGAGGCGACTCTGAAGCATCGTGCTCGGGGAAGTTACGGACGTGGTCGGGACGAATGGTGTTAGCTTTCGAGGCTGGAGATGCGATGTCATCATGGGGTGTTTGAGTGCCGCTAGCGGCAGGAGTGCTTGTACCAGAGGAGAGGGCGAGTTGAGACTCGGAACGGCGAATCTGCTCAATGCGACCTTCACGACGGAGCTTGTCGAAGAGTTGTCCAGCGCTGGAGGCTGAAGTGGCGCCATAGTCGCGACGTCCGGAATGGCTGCGATTGCCGTCCATGCCAGTTGGAGAGCTGGAAAAGACGCCTGGCTGATGCTGGCTGTCGTCTTCCCCTTCTTCTTCATCTTCAGTGGCCGAGGTCAAATTGAAGGCTCTGTCCTTTGGGTGGTCGTGGCGGTGAGAATGAGAAGGACGTCCACGCTCCAGATCAGATCTGCTCGTTGTGCGTGGACTGCCGGAAGCGCCAAACCAGAGGCCGCTAAAAGCGTCGATGGCTTTGGCACTAAAGCTACGTTTGAAATGGCGTCCAGATCTGCCCCTGTCTTCGTCGTCGGTCTCTTCTTCGTCCGATACGTTGCCGTCGCTTTCGACACGATTCTTATGACCATTGGATTGTTGTTGTTTGTTGCGTCGTTTCGAGTTTGAAGGTGCCTTGATACGACGCTGTTTCTTTTTCTGAAGCTCATCCTGATCAACGAAGCGTCGCATGACCTCGTCCGGGAAACGAGAGTCGAGAATCTCGTCGACTTCTCTCCAGCCGTCGAGGGTCTCGTTGAGGCGCTCATAATAGTCGCAAACTGCCGAAGCCTTTGACCAACCAAGGTGCTTTGTGCGGTGCTTGATCTCTTCTTCGCTGACGCGATGATCTTCATAGTAGTTGGAGCGATAGTCGACGAGGTTGGCGAGCGCCGAGATGTTGCGGACGGAGTCGGCCCGGTCTGGAAAGCCGTGGCCGTGCTTGCTGATCATGGCCTTGTAGCTGTAGGCGGATGAAGATGGGAATCCATGCGCAGGAGTGGCAATGCCAAAGGAACTAGATCTGCGACCCGAATCGTTTTGTGAGCTCGAATAGCGAGCATAGGCGTCATCGTCCTCTGAGCTGGCCTCTTCGATATCGCCTTGGGATGCTCCGTTGCGGTAGTCAGCTCTTGGGGAGCGTATCAGGGTCACGCTGTCTAGGGAAGTATTGGCCTCGTCATGATTGAGATCATGCTCGAAGCGGACCGAGGACGACAAAGGCGCGGAGTGACCATCACGCCGTGTGGATGGGGCTGATGTGGCCGAGGAGGCGGATGGCGCGTCGATGGGTTTGCTCATCGCGGGCATGATCGACGACGACTCTTCAGTGGCACGGGGAAGTGCCGCTTCTATGGCAGAGTATGATGACGAGAGATTGACGTTGAGGATGGCAGCCATGCTTCCATCCAAGTTGTACCAGATGCTACCTCTTGAGCATCTTGGAACAGCAGGCGCCGGGGCAAACAAGCCCAAGCATCAACCTCGCATGCGAATCTAAAAAATTAAAAAAAAATGAAATAAAAGGTCTCTCGCACGGGCGTCCTACTGTAATTGTGATACTCGTGTGATTTTGAGTGTGGAGCTAAGGACTCGAGGCTGGCAGAGTGAGGTCTCTGTTGACTCTGGCTGCCTGCCTGGCTGAAGCACGCGTATCTTGTTTCAGGGACAGCAGAAGAAGCAGCAGCAGAAGGAGAGAGCAACATCTGTAATCACACGAGAGACCCTGAAATGCATCAGCGTCGTCACCAACAGAACACTGTTCTTCGGAAGTGGACCGACCTACCAACAACCTGCTGCTCTATCATCACAGTTCCTTCTATCATCCTCATCCGACATATTGGCATCTCGTTGCGGTCACATCGGCGACATTCGACTATCGACAACGCCGTGTTTTCTTCAGACTTTCTCGTCGGGAACAGCCCAACAGCGCAATCGGATGCAGGATCAGAGATTTTCACGCTTCTCATAAAAACCGCTTGACCTTTCGATCGCCTCCGATCGATCCAGCAATCGTTATCTCCAACTTGAGCATTTCACGGCACATTGACTCGACCTATCACGACGTGATTCGACATCTGCTCGACCACTGACACTCTTGCAGTATGCAGTCCACATCCGCTTCGACGTCGTCGTCAGTGACGCTAACACCATTGCCGAAACCAAAGATCGAGCATCTACCAGACGTCTGGTTTCAGGGAAGAGGCGAGACCGCTTGCCACAGAGGAGCTCTTCGTCTTACATCACATCACCTCATCTTCGAATACCAGCCATCTGCCACTGCCTCACAGCGTCATCTCATCCCATTGTCACTCATCCTTAAGGCAACTCGCATACCCTCTCTTCGCATCTCGGCCCAAGCATCGTCACCTTCTCAGCGCATCTACCCTATCACCCTCTTTTACAAGACCTTTGACTCGTCTGCTTTTGCTTTCCAGTCCGAGCACGACCAGCTCGCCGTCTTTGATAGCCTCAAGGAATGCGCCATCCTTACCGACCTCACCCAACTCTACGCATTTTACTACCAGCCGTCGAGCAACGACACCATTCCACAGCAGCAAGCTTGCCGCATCTATGACCCCAAGAAGGAGTTTGCGCGACAAGGCATCGGCTCTCGTTCCAAGGCCTGGCGATTCACAGACATCAACACCCAATACGCCTTCTGCCCAACCTATCCTGCTCTCATGGCTGTCCCCTCCCGCATCAGCGATACCACGCTCAGCTACGCAGCAAAGTACCGTAGCAAGGCTCGTATTCCTGCTTTGACTTATCTACACTGGGCCAACCACGCTTCCATCACGCGGTCCAGTCAACCCATGGTCGGCTTGAAGAATGCGCGGTCCATTCAAGACGAAAAGCTTATCGAAGCCATCTTCACCTCGCATCACTTTGCTGATCCCGAATCCATCACAGCCAAAGCTGCTGCCGATGCTTCCACCGGGGCGACGGCCTCTGCATCAGGCGCACCTGCCGTCGCTACTGTCTATGGTGCCACCGCAACAAATCTCATCATCGATGCGCGTCCCACCACCAATGCCATGGCCAATGTTGCCAAGGGTGCCGGTACAGAGAACATGGAGTACTACAAAGGCTGCAAAAAGTCATACCTCGGCATCGAGAACATTCATGTTATGCGCGACAGTCTCAACAAACTCACCGATGCCCTGCGCGAAAGCGAGCCCATCGCCACCTTTGGCATGCGCGTCGAAGCTCTTGGCGATACCACCGTAGCTGACTCGGTCACAGATAGCTCCGGGTCCGTGCTGCGTCTCAATCCCACGCCTGTCGATCCAGCAGCGCTGCGCAAGTCCATGTGGCTCAAGCACATCCAATCGCTCATGGAAGGCTCCATGTCCATCGTACGCAACGTTCACATCAACAGCTCCCATGTTCTCATCCACTGTTCCGACGGATGGGATCGTACATCGCAGCTTGCTGCCATCGCTCAGATTTGTCTCGACCCCTACTTCCGCACTTTCGATGGCCTCGCCGTACTCATCGAGAAGGACTGGCTCAGCTTCGGTCACAAATTCACCGACAGAGGCGGTCTCAAGGGCTCTGAGCGCTACTTTACCGTCGCTTCCAAAAACATTTATGGCAGTCTCAATGACGATGACGACAATGGCTACGACACCGATCCTGATCTGGACAAGGCCAACTCTGGCGCTGGAGGAGGCGGTTTCGACTCTCACGCTGCCGCCAACGCCTTTTGGGGCTTCACCAAGCAGCTCACCGCCAACTTCTCCGCTGCAACTTCTAGCGCCGCTTCAGGGCCCAAGAAAGGCTCCAACATCAAAGAGACTTCGCCCGTCTTCCACCAATTTCTCGACTGTATGTGGCAGATTATGCGCCAATTCCCCGAGCGTTTCGAGTACGACTCGACTTATCTCGTCGAGCTTCTCCAGGTGGTTCAGGAGTGCAAATATGGAACTTTTCTCATGGACTGCGAGCGCGAGCGTCAAAAACCGCACGACGAAGATGGCAGAGTGCTGCCTGCCCTCTCTGCTCGCACCGTCAGCGCGTGGTCGTATCTTCTCAGCGATGAAACAAAGCGAAAGCATCGCAACCCACGCTATCAGCCAGAGCTCGACGACCGCGATCCCAAGCGCAAAGGCACCGACATGGGTGTCTTGATTGCCGATTCTCGCGATGTCCGCTACTTTGAGCAGCTCTTCAGACGCGCCTCAGGCGACATGAACGCCGCTCTCGACAAGGAAGCCGAGGAAAGGCGACGTGCTCGAGAGAGGCTGCAACGTGCTGTCCGTGGCACAGACGCTGCGACTCTAGCCACAGACGCCCCCAAGGTTGTAGAAGCGGATGGCAGTGTTGCTGAGGACAAGAATGCTCCCTCCGCACACGTGCCAGGTGGCGGCGAGCTGGAGAAGGCGAATGCAACCATCGCTGTGGTGGGCGCGGGCGACCCCGATCCCGTGCTCGACCCGCTTGCCTCCGCGGCTTCAGGTCCGTCGGTGTCTGCTCAGGGCAGAGGCTTTGCAACTTCGCCTGCGCCAGGTGCCGTAGATCTGACGATCAACGGGCAGAATGACCAAGCCCAACTATTGTATCAGGTACGTCAGCCACGGACTCGTGCGCAGCGGACTGGAGCGCCACTTGGCTCCGCCTCTTCCACTTCCCCTTCCCCTCTCGACCCTCGCACTGCCATGGCAAATAATGCCTCTAGTGCCGCTGATGCTGCAGCCAACCGAATGAAGAATCTCTTCATCGGCGGATGGGGTCGACTGCAAGAGGCTATGGCTGCACCGGTTGCAGATACACCTCCCTTGCCCCATGACTCCGCACAATTTGCATATCGACCCGCTAGCCCAGTCAAGCCAGCGCAAGACGCCACATCAACTATCTTGACTTCAGAGACCTTATCCCATCAGCATCCTTCAGCTTTCAATGATGATGCAGGCAACCGAGTTTATGTGCAGGCCGCATCGGCACCATTCGCCCAAAGCGCGTATAACCCATGGGCTGTCAATACGGGCGTGCGTGCCGAGATGCAGCGAGAGCACGTAGCGATGCGCACTCCATTCGGCAGCGCAAATGGAAGCCACCCGAACCACGGCCGTCCAGGCCTTGCAGCAAATGACAGACAACAAAGTTGGAACGGAACTCCTAACACAGGAAGTGGCGCCGACCGCGATCAAAGCTCAACCGAGGTCAAGGCTGACACGAATCCGACTTCGTGCACCGCAGTCACTTCGGATCCATTGGGTGTTCTTTGATCCGACTTGCAGGGCAATGTGCACCAGCAATCAATACATTAAACGCACTAGGCAAAACTGTGTGAAACATTTGTCGCAGTCTGAAAGCTCACTTCATGTTTGAGATGTCTGGGCTGTGCTGGAGGCATGTGCCGTTTGTGCTGAACAGATTGGTTTGATGGCCGCTCTAGCTGATTACGGATCGATACGGCATATTTACAAGAGAGTGATCAAGGCGACGGCAACCAGGGTTGACCGAGACCTGGCCATGACAAGAAAGCGCTGAGGTGGAACGTGCGTAGGCAGGCGGGATCAGAAGAGCTTGTTGTACAGAATGAGAAGGATCAAGAAGACGAGACAGACAATAATGCCTACGGTAACCAGTTTTTGCTGTTTAGCCCTGCAGCGCAGAAGAAAGATATAATGGACGAAGAGTGATATCCAAGATGAGAAGGTCAGCGTTCGACTGTTCTAGGCTACAGTGGAAAAGACCAATTCGGAGAGGTGGAAGTACGTACCGACGGATCATTTTCGAGAGAGTTTTTGAGGAGCGGTCAATGCTCTGGTCTGCTTGTCGAAGCTGTTAGTTGGGAGTTGTTGGATAATCAAGGAAGGGAAAGAATCAGCAACATGCCATCTACATAGATACACTCCTTGACTGCGAGACGCACCGTATCTCTCGAGTTCTCAATCTGCTCCCTCTGACTCCTGAGATTGCGAAGGATATCAGCGCCAAGATCCTCCGTTTCTAGAGCAAGACGATTCGACTCTTCCAACCTCCTTGTTCCATCCTCGAGCGATGCGGTACCCTGCAACAGCCTCTGTCGATTCGCGGTGGCAGAGTCGGCAGCTTCGAGATCGTCATCGTCATCTGCATAGGATGAGTCGAAGTTGCCCTTAGCACCGGCGGCAGTGGAAAGGCCGGCTCGCACCTCCTTTGTGAGCGCCTGTACATCCTGTTTGAAGCCTCTGATCTGCACTGCGAAACGTGAGCGGACCGATTGTGGGAAGCCTTGTACTTCAATGTCCATCTGCGAAATGACTTCTTCGGCTTCCTCTAGCTCCATCTCCGCCCTGCGCAGCGTCGACTTTTTGGCTTCGCCATTTTGAGAGTTGGACTGGTCGATCTTTTGACGGATGCCTTGTTTGAGTTGCTGAAGGTCCGAAGCGTAGCTGTCGAAGAGCTCTGACATGGTGTGATGGAGCTGCGTTGCTCGATAGACAAAGGGACTGGCTGAATGCAGATGGGCAGCGAAGGAGCGTCAAAGCTCTCCGAGACGGTCAGTGTTTAGGTGTTCTTTTGGGGTCGTGTTGGTTGTCGTAGATGTGAATGGTGGAGGGTGGTTGATGGATGATGGTTGATGGTTAATGGTTGATGGATGTCAGGTTCGAGGTGTGATGATGCGGAGGCCGCCGCAATGTGAAAAGCGTAGTTGAGTTAGGGCTCAAGACAGGGTCGTGATGCACGTCCCCTGTGTCTATTGGCCGCACTCCACCTCTTCAGATCCCAACACTCTCGAGGCTGAAGTGCAGCAAACTGTGCACGCTTACCCTCGTGAATTTTTCCCAAAGCTTGGCTGGATGATGCTTTGTGTCCTCGACGACATCATCCCGATTTGGCAAGTCAACTCCAAAAAGTTTGCAAATAACCATATATATATATTCAATAGCAATCAAGATTCTAGCATCTTGGGGGTTTAGCTCAGTTGGTAGAGCGTTCGCTTAGCATCTTGTCTAATTTGCGAAAGGTCGCGTGTTCGACTCATGCAGTCTCCAAGCTCTCTATCTCTCTCTCTTTTTTGGCCTGTTCTCGCTCTTTCTCCCCTGGAATGGGCAAAGGAGGGAGTGTTTCTGTCGTACTATGGGGGTTGCTCGCCTCCACTTGAGCTCGGTCGACTTTGGTGTGCTTTTGTTCCGCGGAGCTGCTGTAGTAAGGGGCTTTAGAGGAACACTTGCAGTCACAGCGCTGACCAGCACAGCTTGACTCTTCGAGCAGATGACGCGTTCAGCCCCTCGCTCACCACCTATACCTGCAAGGTGCGATAAGCCGCATTGAACTGCGCTCGTCTTTTCAAGCCGAACAGTTACAAGCCACTTTGCTGAATGTCATTCTGTTTTTGGTCCGCTTGATGTTGAGCGAGGGTTCGTTGGGCATCCCATCCGACCCTTGTTAGAGACTAGAAGTCAAAGTGCTGAGGGAATCAGTCAAAATCGACCTCTGGAAAGCGAACGAAGCTTTGGAATGTGCTCCACTTGCCTGCAGACAGACCACATTTGTGCGTAAGAGAGTGAGTCTTGATTGCATCCGCGGCGTTGCTGACTGAAGTGCCAGTGTGAGAGGTTCCTCAGTTAGGCGGCGGAAGAGGCTCCCTTCCACAAGGCAAAGGCGGTTTAGGGAACTTGCATCTTCGGCAGGATTCTCTTTAGTGGAAATCTAGTCACAACAGTGCGTGTGAGCAAGCAAGCGAGGTCGGAACCCTGATTCACCGACACCTTTTTTAAACAAGACACGTTCTGGACTACCTGCTTCTTGGCCCCCTCTTATCCATTCAACGTGTCCTCGCTCCGCCTTCCTCCGCATCCCTGCTGTGAGTGTTGCTGGCAGGACACCGCACACGCCTTCCCATCTCCATCGCATTGCGGAAATCAATCTGCCTTCACTTGGTGTGTACACTACAATACTTGCTGCTCCCCACACATCCTAGGGCTCTGTCCAAGTACTCTCGACAACCTCCTCGCACCCCGAACGAGCCCTTGGAGCACCATTCTATAACCTAATCTAGACTCATTCCTCCAAGACCTGAACGCTTCAAACTGGAACTATCCACAAAGAACAATACCGCACAAGATAGACCTTGGCCACGGATCTGTGGTGTCGTTTCAAAAGCAAGTCTTGGTCAACGCTTCGGATGCTCCGATCGCTTGTCTTTGTCAGTCGCCACTCGAACCAGTCCACCCGAGCCTTGAATAGTCGCCTCTTCACTCGAGGAACGTCTGCTTTGCCGTCTTCGAACCTCACTTTTCAGCATCGGCTGCTCCAAACGCACGTATACCGACCTTTGATCGCCAAGATGCAGTCTTCATCCCCCGATTTGCCCTTTACAGCATCGATCTCGTCTGGTGCAGTCACGCCTGAGCTCTCGACACAACAGCAGAAGCGTCAAGCATCGGTGCTCCCCACTCAAACCACGTCTGCCGCGCCAGCTGTCCAAGGGGGGACATTGCAAGAGGGTGCTGCTGCCGTCATGCCCCTGTCTGCTTCGGATACAGCACTCCTTTCTTCGGACCCTCCTACAACGGCGTCTACAGTCACAAATGCAACAGCCTATGTAGCGCCGCCAATTCCGTCGAGCGTCAAAACTTCGCTCGCTGCGTGGTGGAGGGCGAATCCAGTTCAGGACTCTGCTCAGGCTGAGCTTCATCTCTATCGATCCACCGGCTACTTTGAAGGTGCTACCGTCAACAACGTCATCTGCGAAGACGAAGAGCTGCGCGACGGCAAGGGCCTCGCCAATGGCTTGGAATGGCTACGTCGTGCTGGCTCAAACACTCGCTCCACAGCCAACAAACCATCTTCGATCACCGCCCACTCCTCGACACTCAGCTCGTTCTTCCATGTGCCCAAGTTCTGGCCATTTCACAAGGACAAGGAGCCATCCACCATGACCATTGGTCTCACACCAGCTGCAGATGGCAAGGTCGGCTGCATCCGACTCGTCGATCTCGGTGCTTCCAGCAGTACTTCTGAAGCGATCAACAAGAGTCTGCCTAGCTCAACGGCACCCTCACTCACTTCTTCTCCAGCAATCACTTCTGCCGCTGAGAATGGCCTCCCTGTTCCATGCGACGCTTCGTTGGGCGAGCCAATTCTCAATGACAACCTCGAGCTTTTTCCCACGCCTCAGGACGGTGTCAAACCATATACTCCCCCCTCGGGTCGCAAACTCAACATGCTCGAGATCGGCATCCCATACTCAAAGGAGAAAGAACAAGAGATCAAAAACGAGACCAAGATTGTTCTTGCACATGGCTACGGTGCTGGCAGTGCCTTCTTCTTCCAGAACATCAAGTCGATGGCCCAAGTGCCCAACTCCCGTCTGTACGCGCTTGACTGGCTAGGAATGGGTCGCTCTTCACGTCCCACCTTCCACATTCCTTCTTCCGAAACAAAGAATGTCGACACTCGCGTTGCAGCTGCCGAAAGTTTCTTCATCAGCAGTCTCGAAGACTGGCGACACAAGATGGGCCTGGAAAAGATGGTTCTCGTCGGACACAGTTTGGGTGGCTACCTTTCTTTGGCGTATGCGCTTCGCTACCCATCGCGTGTCGAGAGGCTAATTCTCGTCAGTCCAGTCGGCATCCCCAATGCGCCGCCTGAAGAGGAGGCGGGCAGCCTTTTCAAGCCCAAGAACAGGACGGCGGTGGAGCAAGAGGTGAGTAAGCCTCAGCAAGAAGTAGCGCCGCAGTCGCCCACGCAAGAGCTCAAAGACGCAAGCACCGCCAGTGAGATGGCACGAAAGGCTGCCCAGAACCGCACCAACGGCATCGTTGAGGGCAGCGGCAACCACACAGTCTCGACTATTCAGCCACTTGCACGCACCGACACGACCCAATCCGTGGATTCGTCCAAGATCCCTCGCTCAGGGCAGTCTGACGAGCCGGAAAAGGCGTCTCATGAGCCACCTCGGTTTTCGAAGCGCATGCGTTCCGTATTTGGCTTCCTCTGGGAACAGAACGTGTCGCCATTTGGTCTTTTGCGCGGGTCGCTCTTCTTAGGACCAATGTTGTCAGGGCGATACACAACCAGGAGATTCGGTGCTCTGCCGGACGATGAGCTGCGATCTTTGCATGCCTACTGCCAAAGCATCTTTTTGAGCAAAGGTTCGGGCGAATATTGCTTGGCTCACATCCTTGCGCCAGGTGCTTACGCTCGTCGACCCATGGTCAACCGCATTGAGGGGCTCAAGATGCCGATGAGCTTCCTGTACGGCGAGCATGACTGGATGGACGTGCGTGGCGGTAGAGAAGCGGTCAAGCGTCTTCGCAAACAAGGCAATGTCAAGACCAACTGCTTTGTCGTTCCCAACAGCGGCCATCACATCTACCTCGATAACCCCAGTCCCTACAACTCGCTCATTGCGAGGATTTTGCGCGGCGAAGCGGATCAGCCTTCCAAGTAGGCCTCGTATTATAGAATGAACAGAAAGCTCGTGTCGTGTTGACGCCACAAATGTACCACTGCCAAGTCACCGATGCATCGCAATGAATCACACCTCTCTACCGCTCTGCTCTTTTCTCAACGGGAAACGAGGGGACTCGCCTCTTAACACGGACAAATATGGCATCGGCGGGCTTTGATCAATCACATTCTGGTCGGTCAGTTGGGACCCATGTGGATGCCAAGACGCCAGAACAAGTGGCACGATGTGTGCTGTCCGCGGATTTGGAGGACAAAGACGCTTTGGAGCGGGAATAACAGCGCGGGCCAAAACATTTGATTGATGGCCGGCAATCAAACCTTCCGGATTTGGGCACACGCAAAGCATTAGACAGAGGCGCGTGGCATTCAAGACGTACCGTATGTGCCCCAGAGTTGTCTCTCCGCAGCTGTGGCTTTGGCTGGCTTTGGCTTTTGCACACCAAACCTGGCTTGAAAGCTTTTTTGTGTTGCAGGCCGGCTTAGCGGCTGCGCATGTTTCTCTGTCGGCCGTTTTGACAGTCATAGTCACACAGCCCTGAGCTTATTTGGGTGAAGGAGAGATTACAGTACGGTGGAAAGGACAACTTATTTCCAAAAAGAAAAAGTCCAAATTTGGCGCCCTCGCACTGTGCTGTGCAGAACCCAACACTCAACAACCGGAAAACCCGAGTGAGACCTTTGATACTGTGACTGTAACTGTAACCGTAACCGTAACTGAGACTGTGACGCTGACGCTGCGGAACCCCCCAAAAGCTCAAGCATCCATGATGCTCGGTAATGCCGCTGTGTTTGATTGGACCTTGACCGGTCAAAGCAAAGCGTAACAATCTGCTGCAACCGGAAGCGTCACTTGCACACACTCTCTCAGGTGAACGGACCCTTACTTTTTCTCCTTTCCTACACCATCATCTCGAATCGCAGCAGGCGAAACGAGGTCAGCTCCCTTACTTGCAACTACTTGCTCCCTGCCACGATTACTTTAGCTCGATAGCATCACACCTGTAGCGCAGCCTGCAAGCCTCCTAGCAGCATACGCTCTGCTGTGAACGTCAAGGTTCATCCTCGCTCCGACCCGCACTCATCGATCCCACGCGTTGGATTTATCGCAACTCTGCAGGACGGTAGTACACCACAACCCAGACGATCTCGAAGCGTTCTTCCAACCGACAAGGCGATAGCGCATTGGCCGACTATCACTACATTCAGAGTCGAGATACACAGGCTCAGGCTCTCTTTTTCAGGATGAACAGCAACCAGGACTTTCCAGCTCCTCCGGTCGAGATTTTTGTTGATACGCGAGGAGCAAAGATTATGGAAGATGGCACTTCCAGTCCGGATCAAAGAGACAGCCGTGACATCTATCTGCCCAATCACATTGAGGCCGTATCCCACATTGCAGTGGATGTCGGAGGTTCGCTCGCCAAAGTTGTTTACTTTACACGTTCACGCACTAGTGAATCCATATCCATACCTGCGTCACCAACTACCTCCTCACCCGGCGCTTTCACCACGCCTCTTCCTTTCGCAGCGTCAGACTCCTCTTCGACGCCCAACACACTCTCACCAAGAGCCAGCAATGCCAGCTTCCGCTCACGACAGCCATCGTCCAATGGTGCATCCCCGAGCGGTTTCCGCACACCGCCCGCACAAAGCGATCATCCTATCGCATCTGGCACTTTGACACCCACGGCCATCCTTGGCTCTCCACAGATCGCTTCCGCCTCGGCCATTCACTCCACTTTGCTCAAACGCCGCTCCTTACCAGCAGCGCTACCGGGTGGACGGCTCAACTTCATCAAATTTGAAACCAATGACATCGACAACTGCATCCGCTTCCTGCGCGAACTCATCCAGCGCTCCGCCGCAGTCAACGGCGTCTCGATAGAGGATATGCGAAAAGGCGTCAAGCTCATGGCGACAGGCGGCGGTGCTCATCTCATGTACGACTTGTTCGAGCAGGAACTCGGCATCGAAGTACACAAGGAAGACGAGATGGACTGCTTGATCACTGGTCTCAATTTCATCACCCTCATTCCTGACGAAGTCTTCTGGTATTCCGATGAGCTCGTAGCCGCCTTGCATTCGCCTCTCCCGCTCAACCCAGAAGCTAGGGCAGACGCACAGGCGTTGCGCTCTTCTGTACCCCTTCAGCACCCACTCCCGAGACCTTCGCCTAACCCGCCTCTCTACGCGCCCGTTTTCGACTCGCATCCATCGCCCAAGCTGCCGTGTCTGCTTGTCAATATCGGATCGGGTGTGTCGATCATCAAGGTCGACGATTACGGCAAGTTTGAGCGTGTTTCGGGCACATCGCTCGGCGGTGGTACGCTCTGGGGTCTCCTTTCCTTGCTGACCGATGCAGAGAGCTTTGATGAGATGCTCGAGCTCTCGGAGCAAGGCGACAATGCCAACGTCGACATGCTCGTTGGTGACATCTATGGATCTGTCGGTCTCAATCACCTCGGTCTCAAGAGCTCAACGATCGCATCATCGTTCGGCAAAGTCTTCCGCAAAGATCCCAGCGGTTCTGCTCCTCGCAACGCTGAAGGGCGCCGCAAGAAGTTCCGATCCGAAGACATTTGCAAATCGCTGCTCTATGCTATCTCGAACAATATTGGCCAGATCGCCTACATGAATGCAGAAAAGTACAACCTCGATCGTATCTACTTTGGTGGCTGCTTTATCCGCGGTCACCAGGCCACCATCAGCACTCTATCGTACGCCATCCGCTTCTGGAGTAAAGGCACCAAGCGTGCCTTCTTCCTGCGTCACGAAGGCTACCTTGGGGCGATTGGTGCTTGGATCAAGCACGTTTCACAGGATCCGGCTTCGCATGCATTCAATGCTCGTGCTGCTGCCCATGCAATGGCAGGGTCCTTTGCAGGCGCAGGGGCACCTGGCAGATCCACGCCTTCTGTGCCTTCGGGTCTGGGACGCTCCATCTCGCCCGCATCGTCTTCAGACGAGCCGCTCAACTGGGCGCAAATACAGGCTGTGTCCTTGAAACAGCCCGTTCTCAACGGCGACGGCTTGCCCGAGCCACTCGCGCAAGACTCGCCGGTCGTACTCCCAAATCCGCAATTGGCTCGTCTGCAACAAGAAAGCTCGGCAGAGGACAACAAGACGCCAACACAGGAATCCACACAACAGGCAACACTTCTCGACTCGCAACAGTCTGATCTCGACTTTCTGAACGGCATCATGTCGCAGCAGGACCAGACACGGCAGCCGTCAGCTCCACCTTCACAAAGCAACCAGGCAAATGGTACATCTCATGAAGAGTCGGAGGATAAAGATGAAGAACCAGTAGCAGGGAAGGACGAAGCGGCCCAGCTCAACGCGATTCTCGCATCGCTCAACTCATTGAAGATACCCACGAGCGATAGCGCCGATCCCGCTGCAGCACAAGCCGAGCGCAACGAGATCCTTAGCCTGCTCGCCAACCTGGAACGGACCGAAGAGGTCGTCGGTGGGCTCGAAGGCAAACTCGACAACCTTCTTTCTTCGCTCGACACGCTGATCGCCAATCAGGAGGCTCAGCAGCTTGCACAGCAGGCAGTGAATCGGGCTAGCTAAGTTATCTGACCATGCTCGTTGTCATTCAATGTATCAGTAGACCGACTTGTATCAATCTATCTACTTAGAGGCATGGGCATCTTCTGTAAAAGCCCTAAGTGAATCCGAGATTGGTCTTGACGATGATGTTGGTGAATGCACCGAGACCACCAACGGGGATGGTGTTGAGCACCTGGACGAAGGAGAAGGCCCACGTTTGAGGGCCGCTAAGAGCTTCTTGGATGTGGGACCACTTGAGCTTCTTATTTTGAACTCCAGTTTGGTTTGTAGAAGCTTTGGCTAGATGCTCGCAACACTCCACAAAGGACATCACTGCAAAAAGCAGACCCAGAGGTAGTCATCGGCGGAGTGTTGGACATTCGGAAATGTTCGGCCACCGGTAAACACGTCTTCCGGTCGGTGCCTGAGCCAAAAAGGAACCGGTCTTCCTGCAGTAGAACCCCGCACTCAACCAAGCGCTTTTGGCTGCCCCACAATATCCTAGCCTGGCCATCGCGCAGATGCAACAAGGGCTGATGAACTTGCAAGCGGGCTTTCCGTCCTACATAATAAAGCTTTGCTCTTCCCTGAATGCCAAGCCCACCATCATTACCACATCATCGGGCTTCACCAATCCCTCAATCAATCATGGCGTCGACACGACCAGCGCCCGAAACTTTGCAACCGCGCGACATACAGGAGGAACGTGCAGCATGCTCGTTCGACGTCGATGGCATGTCTTGCATCGTTCCTGGTTCGAAAGCAGAACGTGACAATGCACGCTGGCTTCTGTCACTCCTCAAAGATGATCCCGATCATACATTTGACAAAGAAGATCGCGTCTTCCAGTCTCGAAACGAGCGCTTCTTGAAAGGTCAAAAGATTGCCCTCCGCTACTTTGAAATCCGCAACCGCCACGGACTGGAGAAGAAAGATGCCGATCTGATGCGGCTCTACACCGACGAGTACCTGCCCATCCAAGTGGCCGAGAGCATGGCACAGCCAACATTGATGCGTCAAGCAAGTCAGGAGCAATGGGCCGAGTGGGGACCCATGGTAAGGTCAGGGCGATGGCTCGGCTGCTACATGCAGACCGAACTTGCGCACGGATCGAACCTCTCAGCGCTGAGGACCACCGCGACACTCGACTTGGAAACGGATGAATGGGTCATCAACACTCCCGAGCCCTCAGCAGGCAAGGTCTGGATCGGTGGAAGCGGTCTGACTGCGACATACGCTGTCGTGATGGCCAACCTCGTCATCAAAGGCAAGTCGTTCGGCATGCATCCTTTCCTCGTTCACCTTCGCTCGCTCAAAGACCACACTCTGCTTCCTGGTCGTCGCATCATGGAGATGGGCTGCAAGCTCGGTGCGCCCGCCATGGACAATGGCTACACTTGCTTCGACGCCGTTCGCATTCCTCGCACGAATCTGTTGCAGCGCTTCCAGACGGTCTCTAAAGACGGTGTCTACGAGAAGAGGAATGCAGCGGCGCAGGTCATGACACGTGGCACCATGACTCTTGTTCGCGTGGGTCTCTGCGAGATCGCTGCGCACCACCTCGCGCGTGCTGCCACCATCGCCATTCGATATGCTGTGGTCCGTCGCCAAGGTACATCCGCTACCAAGCCGGATCAGTTGGAACCGAAGATCCTCGACTATGCATCCGTCCAAATCCGCGTGCTCACCGCCCTTGCCAGCGCATACGCCATCACGTTCGTCAGCCAACACCTGAGGGGCATGTACAACGAGATGATTGCCGAGATCGAAAGTACAGGCAACAGCGGTTTACTTCCCATCGTGCACGGCTATTCAAGCGTACTCAAGGCGGTATGCACCAACGAGTCGCTCGCTGGCATCGAACGCTGCCGTAGAAGCATGGGCGGTCACGGTTTCAGCCAAGCTTCCGGATTCGATTTCGAGAGGAACCAGCCCAATGCTGGCCTGATTTACGAAGGCGAGAATTCGATGCTTCTCGCTGGACCCTCCGCCAACTTCCTAGTCAAGCAGCTGAACGAGACCTGCAAACGCAAAGGCAAAGTGTTGCGACCCGAGCTGGCCTACCTCGAGCTCGTTGCCAACGTCTCCAACGCTGGCGATGCTATCTCGAAGCGTGCTCAGGGTATTAGTGCTGCTCAAATCGAGCAGTCAGAAGCTCTGTTGGGCCTGCTTGGTTTCCGGGCGGCGCTACTCGTGGACAAACTGGCCAAGCACCGCTCCAACGCACAGATCCCAGACGACGTGTTCAAGCACATTGACACCAACCTCGCCGTCCGCGCCTCCAATGCGCATGGAGCTTACCTGCTCGGCCACGCTTTCCAGAGCCTTGTGCAGCAGCTCAAGTCTTCCTCCCCTGCTTCCACGAAAGCCCGCTTCGGGGTGGCTGTTGACAAATCCCATGTTGCCGCACTGGATGCACTCCTGCGATTCTACCTCATCCAAAACTGCATCCTATCGCAAGAGATGCTCAGCGACTTCCTCGAGCTGCAACTGCTCACCGGTGCGCAGCTGGAGAAGTTGAGGGAGGGCGCGGCGCGGTTGCTAGCTGGTCCAATTAGGAGGGACGCGCTGGGATTGGTGGAGAGCTTTGACATGGACGACTGGTATCTCTGCTCGCCATTGGGAAGCAGCGATGGCAGGGCGTATGAAAGAATGATCGAGTGGATGAAGCGCGAGCCACTCAACCATACGGGCGAGCGTGGGGCCAGAGACGAGAATGGCGTCGTCAAGGGCTACCACGATGGGATCGGGCGCTTGATTCGGGGTGAAGCAGTGCAGTTTACTGAACGCTCTAAGCTGTAGACGGCAAGCATTTCGTCTTGATTACAATGGACGTTGTCAATCTCTAGTCATGGTACGACTACCGTCGTGCCGGATGTGGTTGTGTATGTGTGACCGCATGAAGATGATGAGCGGATGGGATTGAGGGTTAACACAAGGGAAGCAGTGGATCGGGCTAATTGGTAAATCGGTTGCTTCGACGCGACTTCTCGCCGATGCAGTTGGAAGAATCACATCGTAAAAAGTTCGATTCTGTTTGCCTCAGGCAGGGCCCAGGCTGCTCATGTGCCTCAGTTTTCCAGGCAGAACCTTCAGGCAGGGGGGCTGCCTTACCACTTCCAGGCAGGCACATACAGACCATATGCCTGAGCACCTGCCTGAGAAATATGAGGCAGGTGGCCTGTCCAGAGCTGCCTGAGTCAGAAGGAGAGAATTCGGTTTTTCTTGCTTTTTCTTGCTTTTTTTGGCAGGGTTTTCCAGTTTTGAATCGGATTTTAACTAACTTTACATGGTGTTGATGGAATAAAAGAGCAAGAGAACAGATATGCTGCAAATGGTGTGTTCAAGCTACAGAATGGAATGCCAGAATGGAATGCTAAAGTACAAGTGATCAATGATCATGTTCAAGAGCTAAGTACATGCGACAACAGACAGCTTTTACTCAGCTGAGATGCTACAGAATGAAATGGAGAACAAAATGGAGACTCGAGCTAAAATCAGCTAAGCCAGTTGTGCGAGTGACAGCAGTACATGGTAGTGTATATATTTGGACAACAACCAGGGTACATAAAAATGGAGTGTGTGCCCAAGTGGGTATGTGTACAGGTTCGTGTGTCTATATGGGCATAGATGCAGGCGGTGCCCCTGCAAGGGTGTGAGTTCGAACCTCGGTGGAGGCCAAAAAAGGAAGAGAAAAAAGATGTTTAGGAATTCTCAATTCCTTTTTTGGATTTATTTTATTTTTATTTTTATTTTTTTTTTTTTGGGAGCTGGCTGCCTCACACAGGCAGACGACCTGTAAGTGTCTTGGGCTCAGGGCCTGCCTGAGGTTTGAGGCACACGACCAGCCTGACACCCTGCCTGACACATACAGAATCGAACTTTTTACGATGTGAATGGTGAGACACGAAATGGATGCTCGGATGAGCCGCTCGATCCAATTCTCCACAGAGCTGCACTTTGTATCATCACCGTCACCTTTGCTTCCATCACAACCTCCTTTCCCACGCCACCTGTCCACTCACCTTCACTGGCCGGTTCAGCTTCCGGTATATCCCGACAAAATACCCATCCATCCTCTCTGACCCAACAAAAGCGGTCGTCTCTTCGGGATCGCGAGTTGAGCAACGCCTGCATCGATCCTTTCCATCACATCCGACCCACTCCATCAAAGGTCACTGGGTCCAGTCACAACTTCAAGGCATCCATCGGCCGGCTCACTTCAATCCCATCCAGTATCTTCCCTGGCTGGTCAAGTCCAGTTATTAGTCAATTTGAGCATCACTCGCGCTGGAATCCCCACAACCTCTCAACAGCATGGCCGCAGAGACAGCAGAAGCTTCCACGTCTGGGGCAACACTCCCCGCCGACGATGACGTTCAGATCGCCTTTCTTCGTTCCATTTCGCTTCGTCGACCAATCGGTCCGCACAAGCACTTCAAGATGCTCTCGGTCGTCTTGGACACGCAGAAAGCGCTCGATACCCGATACCAGCGCTTAGCTGCCCGACTGGAGAATCTCAGCACCGCAGCACCTCCCAGCATTGCTACCGACAAGAAGGCCAGACCAATCACCTCGAGCAGCGGCAGCAACAGCGGCGCAACACCTCGTATTCGACGTGCAGCCGCTTTCAGCCTCGGTCACTCGCGCAAAAGCTCACGCTCGCGCTCAGGTAGTGTAGCCAGTTCTGGTCCAGCAGAAGAAGACGGTGACCGCACCGAGGATGATGCAGAGCAGAACGAGGAGGAGGAAAGGGAGCGTCAGCACGAGACCGAGCAGACTCGTCTCGCTATCGCAGAGCTTGGGCTCGACTGTCAAGTGACCCCCGACATGATCTGGAACGAATTGCACAAGCTTTTCGACCTTGAAGCACTTGACGAGATGGAAGAAGGAGCCATCTTTGACACCTCCAGCCAAGCCGGCACGAGCACCGATGCTGGCGACTCGAGCAGCTCCGAAACCACTCCACACTCCTCGCCTGCCGCGTCGAAACGCAAACGCAGCGGCTCGACCAATCCCAGCGCTGAATCCAACAAGGGTCGCTCCCTCCCCGCCGAGGTTCTTTCTCGGTGCGTCTTCGAACATCCAGGCTCGCCCGACTTTCACTCGGATCGTGATCGCAAATTAAGGCCCAGCCAGCAGTCTCAGAACTGGATCTATGGTGACGATATCCGTGGGACGGGGGACGGCATGTCCAAGCGCGACTTCTACCTCTGGCCATGGGAAGATTTTGAGCCTTTCATTGCTGAGCGGCGTCTAGCAACTAGCGATGAGAAGGAAAAGGGTACCGATGGTGGGCATAGAGGTTCAGTTGTGCCAGAAGCTGCGTCTGCAGACAGGAAGCTCAAACGTTCAGCCTCTCTAGCCAATCACGATTCTGATGCTGATGTTCAGGACGAAGCCGAAAGGCCAAGCGACAACCAGGAAGACGAAGACCTCTCTGAGCCGGATACTGATGCTGATGTCTCCAAGGATTCCACACCCACACGGCGCACCGCCCGCCGTGGCCAAGCTGCCAGAGAGATCAAGAAGAAATCGGGACGCAGCGAGGCTCGTGACACAGGCGATGCACAGAGCGACGATGACGGATCTGCCAAGGACACCAAAACCGAAGACGATGCCGAAGATGATGCCGAAGAAGTTGCCGACTCTGACGATGACAACGATGAGACCGAGCAGGCCACTACGCGCCGTGGTAGCCGCAAAGCGCCCATCCCCTCCAACCGCGCTTCCCGCCAGACTCCTGCCGGCCGCAAGAGCACTTCCGGGACCGTCACACCCACCCGATCCACGCGCCGCAGCCGTCGTGCGGGCAACGATGGCATGGAAGCATCGGAAGACGAAATTGCTGGCGAGGACAAGGCTGAAGCCAGCGAGAAAGAAGAGGAAGAGGGCGAGGAGGAAGAGGAGGGAATTCAGAGTGAGGCCGAACATACATCCCGTCGAAGATCCAGCAAAGTGCAACAGCCAGCTTCCACGCACAAGTCGTCCAAGAAACGTGGTGCACCATCTAGCGACGAAGAGGATCAAGATTCCCGACCTTCTGTACGCCGCCGCAGCAGTCGCAGCAGTCGGAGGGCTTCCAAGTCGGACGAGGTAGATGCAGCAAAAGAAGATGGTGAGGACGAAGAGATGACCGACGCAAAGGAAGAGCAGAGCCATGCGGGTAGCGACGCCGCTGCGGAGAGCGGCTCTGAGCGTGGAGATGTTATTGAGGGTGTCGATGGGCAGGAAGATTCAGATGAGGGAGAGGGAGGCGGGGACGAGGAGGAAGCGGGCTCCAATGTAGGTTCAGACGGCGAAGATGGCTCAGAGGAAGAAGACGGCGAGGATGGCAGCGAGAGCGAATCCACGCCGGGCCGTCGGAGCAAGACGTCTAGCAAAGGCGCAGCAAGCCGCGCTAGTGGCCGCAGCACCGGTGCTGGGAAGGTAGGACGTTCGACTCGTGCCTCTGTCGTGTCACGCTCAAGCGCAGCGAAGGAACCAGCACCGTCGACGCCTGCCAAGCAGACGCGATCTAGCCGATCGTCTGCAACGCCGGCGGGTTCGTCTTCGAGAAGGGGCAGCAGCGACAAGCAGCAGTCAGCTTCGACGCCCACGCCTCGTACGCCTGTGGCAGGAAGGGCAACAACGAGGAGCTCGGCGTCCTCCGATGCCCGCAGCACTCGACGCACGCCTCGTCGTTAAGTGGCTTGCATGAGCTCGTCCGCATCCACGATGAACAATTATCCAACTTCACAGCTCAATGCGACGAGCGAATGACGATGTGTGTAGAGTCAGATCTGAATGACGAAAAGCGCTTTTAGTTGGAAGAAGAGGTGGATTGAGATGAACACATGAGTAAGTTAGTATACAGATTTCGGCGCTTCTTCAAGCGTGTCACGAGACCTGGATGAGATCAAGCCGGTGCGGGGGAAGAGCTTCTCAGAGAGCGACCTTCTCCCGGCCATCGCTTTGCACCCTCTCTTTAGCATCGGCCTCTTTGATCTCCAAGCCGGCATCGATCCACTGCTTGACGTACGCATCCACCTTATCTCCTGTCTCCTGCGCGTTGACGCTCCTGCCAAACGCATCCACGAACTTGCCCTCCGGATCCATAAGATAGAAGAAAATGCTGTGGTCTACCAAGTAGTCGCCCATCGGGTCCGCACCGGGCGGGGTGCTAAAGTACACCCTGTACGCCTTGCACGCCTGCTTGATCGCGTCAAATGTTCCCGTCAACCCCACCATGCGCGGATGGAAGTCCTCGATATACCTCTGCAACTGCGGTACAGTATCCCTCGCCGGATCGCACGAGATAAAGACCGGATTGATGACTTTCTTTCCATACTTGGCATCGATCCTATCCACCACCTCGCCCATCTTATCCAGCTCCTCCGGGCAGATATCGGGACAGTTGGTGAAGCCAAAGTAGACCAACGAAAAGCTTCCCAACAGGTCCTCGTGTGTGAAAGGGTGCGAGGTGGAAGTGACGAGGTTGAAGGGACCACCGATTCGAGGGCGGCCCACCTTGGCAGAGGCAGTCTCAGCCTTTCGCCTCTGCTCGACCTTTTGCTTTTCAGAGCGAAAGTAGTAGAGCAGACCAGCGCCCGTGACGAGGAAAAGGAGTCCAGCTTTGAGGTTGAATGGACCGATTGCGAGCTTGTCTTTGGCAGACTCTTCACGTTGAGAAGAGAAGTGGCGCGTACTGAGCGGTGTGATGCGTGTCAGAGGGCGAGGACGAGCAGCAGCTGTTCGGGAGAGGTGAAAGATGCTACGTGTGCTGAGCTGTTGCGATCGGCCTATCGCCGACGAAGCACGCATCGCTGCGGAAACAGCGTTCATCTTTGCTTTGCTTTGCTTTGTTGTGCTATGCGATGCTACGCTACGATGACGAAGAACAGCGAAATGCTTGGTGATGTGATTGTAGTAACAGAAGAACGGAGTGTCGGTTAAGCCGAAACACAAAAGTAGCCGCTGTGACGTGAAAGAAGGAAAAGGAGGTGGAGGAGAACGGCACACTTTTTGGAGCGCTTTTCCTTGAAGCTTTTTTGCTGCTGCTGCTGCTGCTTCCACTGAGGTAACCTTTTCTCGGAACTCGGATCATCGATTCGAAGCTCAGCCTGCCCGCTGCCTTGCTCCACCTCAATACTCCACACGGACCTTCGTTGCTTCTCCACGATTCTTCATATCTTTGCCGTTGCTGCATACTGACAAGATGAGCGCAAAGAGGCTCAACAAGCGCCAGTTGCGAGAACAGCAAGAGCTGGAAGAACTCGCCGACGTTCCGCTCCCCACAGCGCCTTCATCAGGAGCAGCGAGCAAGTCCCCTTTTCAACAGCTCAACGAAGCTTCAGACGACGAGAGCGATCAGGAGAATGTAGAGGAGGAGGAGCCAGCGCCAGTAGCTGCAAAGAAGAAGGAAGCTACAACCTCGCTTTTTGCTGCGCTTGGTGACAATGTTGAGGAAGAGGAGGAGCACATCGAGGAGGAGGAAGGGTCGGAGCCAGATCAAGACATCTCGACGCAGCAGGCAGCAAAAAGCAGCAAAAAGAAGAACAAGAAGAAAAAGAAGAAGGCTGCAGCAGCTGCCACTGCCAACGCTGCCGATAACAATGCAGATGCTGGTCCAGAAGGAACTCAGCCCAAGTCGAGCAGCAACAGCAGGAAGTCGTCCAAGAAAAAGTCCGCCTCTTCTGCTGCACCAGTCACGACAGCCAAGTCCAAAGACGTCTCCGAAATGTCGATCGATGAGTTTGACGCCCTGCTCGCTTCGCAAGCCACTCTCAATTCCGCCGACCCTTCTTCCACCCCTGGCCGCGCTGCAACCTCCTCCAACACCCTTAACCGCGTCTCCGCCTTCCGCACGCACCTCAGCCTCGACCCCCGCAACCTCGACCCCGGCATCGAGCTCCGCCGCCAGTTCGGCTCGGCCGCCATCAAGGCTTACCAATCCGAATCATCCTCTTCCTCCTCCCACTCCTCCGGCGCCCGCGCTCGCGCCCAAGCCAACAACCCCAACCTCAAGGTTCGCTCGCTGCTATGCACGCCCAAGGACTACTGGGCGCCCATCAGCCGCAGCTTCACGGGTATGAGCATGGACGTCCTCGACTCCCCCACTCACGGCCGCATCTGCGCGTGGAAACACAGCAAGGCATACCGCCAGGTCCAGATGCAGTTCCTCCAGGCCGTCCGCTCCTACGACCCTAACTCGCTTATGGCGCTGCTCAGGGTCTACCCTTACCATATCGACACGCTCCTCCAGCTCTCCGAGTACTCCCGGCACCAAGGCGACCTTGGCCAAGCAGCTGATTTCAACGACCGCGCGCTTTTTGCGCTCGAGCGCTGCGCAAGTCCCTACTTCACCTCTTGCCTCTCCAGTACAACGTCTGGCCCGCCGCTGGTCAACTTTAATAAGATCGAGAACCGCGCTTTTTACCTCGCTATTCATCGCAACATTGGCTTCCTCGGCCGTAGAGGCACCTGGCGCACTGCATTGGAATGGTCAAAGCTGTTGCTGGGGTTAGGTCAGGACGGAGAGGACCATCACGCAGCGTTGCTCTGGATCGACTTCCTCGCCATCAAATCTCGCCAACACCGCTGGCTGCTCGAGCTCATCCAACGACTCGATGAACAGCGTTCCCGTGCAAACGGAGGCGGCGTGTCGCACGTGGACGAGCTCTCCGTCCCCGCCCGCACCATCGTTGATGCCACCGACAAGCAAGCCGCAGGGGAAGGAGAAGGGTATGCAGGCACGTTGGACTGGTGCGTGGGTCTCGCATACTCCCGCGCACTCGCCTTCCGCGCCATCGAAAAAGAGGAAGGCGATAAAACCCACACCCGCTCTTCATCTGCACTGCGCCTGGCAATCGCCCGCTTTCCCGCCGTCGTACCTCTCCTCTGCAACAAAGCCGGCGTCGATCTGCCATCTACCATCGCCGGTCACCCGCTGTTCCAGCTCGAATCGCGCTTCTCTTCGTCGAAAGACACCTTGCCCGATCTGTTGACGCATATCTACGTGCTCCGGTCCGAATCGCTCTGGAAAGAACCCGGGTACGCCAACTGGCTGCGTTCCACAGCTATGGACCTTGCCCCCGTGCTCACCGCTGACTTTGACCTCAGATCCAAGAACCGAAAGACCCAGCCGGCGTCCGCATCCTACAACACAAGGCAGGGGATCTACAGACACATCCTCGTCTCCGACCTCCCCGACTCGACCCGTCAGCAGCTCATCGCTTACCTCCCGCCGGAGATCACGGGAAGCAGTGAGCAGATGGACTCTTTCGACCCCGTCCCTCCTCGTCCTAACCCCGCCGCTTCGTCCGCTTCTTCTTCCGCTGTGGACTCGGAGGTGGAGAGCGTGACGCGGTACGACGACGAGTACTTTGCGCCGGTCATGGCAAACCTGTCCCAATCCAGAAGTGCCGCTGCAGGTGGGGCTAGGACGGGGGGTGGGGGGGTCATGGATGCCTTCCGCCGCGCACTACAAGGTCTTGGCGGTCTGCGGGGCTGGGACGCAGCGATGGAGAATATGGACGATGAGACCCGCGAGGACGTGCTCGCGCAGGTGATGCAGATGGCGCATGCTGCGCAGCAGGAGAGGGGTGCGGGCATGCCCGGTGGGTTTGGTGATGAGGTTCAAGATGGAGATGGAGAAGATAGCCAAGGAGGGGAAGGGGGAGGAGCGTTTGCGGCGATCCGCGGCGCGCTGGATGCTATTTGGGGCGGCGGTGGCGGCGCGAGAGCAGATGCTGAAGAGGAACAAGAGGAAGAAAACGTGGTTCGCGAAGAGCAGCACTGAGCACTCACACACCAGCGTCTCATCTCCATACTCAGACAAGGCGAACACACACTCTCATATCTCGTCTAAATGTGTGTGGGCGCTACACACGATCGATTGCACCTTGGACTCTATCTACCGTCCTCTCGACTTACGAGAACATCTTGCTATACGCCGCTCTCTGAGCCTTGACCTTCGCCTCCCTCCTCCTATGCAAACTCACGAGCTCCTTCTTCACGCCCGCGTCTCCCGGCATCAACTCGCCCGCCTTCCTCAAATCCGCCTCTGCCCGCTCATCATCCTTGGATGCCACATATCCCAGCGCTCTCCTGTAGTATGCCTTGGCGAGATCCGCTTTCGCCTTGTTTGCCTCTTCGTTCCCCGCATCCCAGGGATCCTTGCGCGCGCTGAGGTTTTGGATGACTGCGGTGGTTTGGGCGATAGCGAGCTTGGGTTGAGCAGGCGAGACTTTGAGCGCGGCGAGGGCGGCGTTGAGTTGGATCGAGGTTTTGAGCGCGGCCCATTGGGAGGAGAGGGTAGCAGGTGTCGAGTCTGGGAGGACGGGGTGGAGTTGGAGGTAGCGCAGGGCTTTGAGGTACTTGTCCAGTGCGGTGGGGTATGCAGCTTTGGAGAACAACGAGTTGGCGATGCCCTTGAGATCAGAAGCAATCTTGAACGTGCCTTCCACATCCGACTCCAACCGCTCGTCTTGGTCCTCCGGGAAGTCTTCGTAGCTATCCCCCGTGCCATCCGCCTCGATCCCATAGCTTCCTCCCTTCACCTCGTCGCTCTCCGCATCCAGCTCGCCACACGCCACGATCTTGACTTCGTCCACCGGACGGTCGTTCGAATTAGTTTCCACATTCTCAATCCTCCTCACCACATCCTTCCCCTTGAGCACCCTCCCAAACACCACATGCTTGCCATCCAAATGCGGCGTCGGCACCGTCGTGATAAAAAACTGGCTCCCATTCGTTCCCGGCCCCGCATTCGCCATGCTCAGCAAGAACGGCCTATCATGCTTGCCCGTCAAATCCTCATCCTCGAACTTCTCACCATAGATGCTCTCACCTCCGGTGCCGTCGCCGCGAGTAAAGTCGCCGCCCTGGATCATAAACTTCGGAATGACCCTGTGAAAGATCGAGTTCTTAAACGAGAGCGGGATGCCAGAGGAAGTGGTGCCAGAAGAGCCCGTGCAGAGGGAGCGAAAGTTCTCGGCGGTTTTGGGAACAGCGTGTTTGTACAGCTCGAGGACGATACGGTTGGCGCCGGCGCGGGTGGGGGCGGGGGTGTTGGCGAAGGCGATATCGAGGTAGACGATGGGGTTGCCCGGCGTGGGCGCGGTGGTTGTAGTCGACATGGTTCAAGGTAGCGAAGCGAGCGTAGTCAGCCAAGCAGAGGATTCGGATATGTATAGGGTTGGTGATGAGAAGGATAAAGTTGGAAGAAGGGTTGGGGTGCTGGATTAAATACAACTGTGCGGAGCGGAAAACAACAACTTCTTTGTACTCTATCATGCGCCCGCTCTTCTGGCATTTTCCATTCGTGCACTCGGTTCTTCTCAAAGTTCGCGCCGCACAGACCTATGCTTTCTCTCCCCCTCCACACGCGCTCTCTCTGCGCTCTGCTTTTTCACTTTCCGCGCCAGCCAGCCAGTCCGACCCCACCATTTTCCTTCCCTGTGACCTTCTTCGCCCTCACACCTCCGACCTTTTTCCCCCGAACAACCCTCAGCCAGCTCTCTTGCCTGCAAGCCATGCCTCACAAACCCTCGATCCTATCTTCTGACACTCTTACACCGCAACCATATCAAATGTCTTGCGTCGCAAAACGACAATGAGACTGCTCAAAGGAGAAGACCGTGCACCTGATTCTCCTCCAACAGCTCCAGCAGACACCCTAACGCAATGACCGCAAATCGTGTTGCTACCGAAAGTGACGCACGCTCACCTCGGACGCACCGAACTAGCACGCCGAGTAGAGGTACTGCAGCTTCTTGCAACCTCTTTCAATCGGAGTACGCAAGACGGAAGCAGCTCGACGTTTGCGCAAAATGAGATGGGGGTGTACAAACAGAGTTTGGCTTTGGCGCATGCAATCTCATCTGGCGTGGCCCTCTCTGGAGTTTCACATGACGATGCAGTCCTTCTTGTCGTCCTTGCCCTTTCTCCCCTTTTTGCCTTTCGACTTGCTCCATTCGCCGCCTTGCTTGTATCCGTACAGGTCGTCGGCCACCTGGGTGTGCACTTGCTCGACTGGCGGTGCGCCTGCGGTGGAAGGAGTGTCGAGGTTTGATTTGGCTCGAGAATACGCCTGTATAATCGAAGAAAACCGCGCCTTCTTGACTTTGCCTGCTGCATTTGCATTGACCACAGCGGCAAAGCCAGGTGCGTCGACCAGCTCAACCTCCCACACTCCTCGCAGCGAGTTGCAGAGCCAGAGATGCGCAGACCCCTCGCGCACGCGACGCACCAGCTCGTCCACCTCTACATCCTCCTCCTCCACGACGCCTTTGTTGACCATCCAGCGTCGCAGCAAGCCGTCTAGCATACCAGTCGCTGTTTGTGGCGTGACAAATCGCGAACGGCCTCCACCAGCCGGCAGTAGTTCGACCACAACATTGGCCAGACTCGACTCGGTCACCAATCTGGTCCGAGTAGATGCCGCACTCGGCCCTTCGAGCGTGTCCGTCTGTTCGTCATTCCACAGAATAACATCGAAGCATCTGTTGTCCGTCTGGCGCAATCCACTGAGCACACTGGGATCTGCGCCCACGCGCTGCTTGGCCGCTTCGTAAACTCCACGCGCATCCGTCTTGTTGAATACCAGTGGTTCCAGGTCCATCGTGCGAACACGTGTTGGCATAATGTCAAGACGCACGCTCGGCGGTGGTGCCGAATCGACCCCATTCTTCAGAGTGCTGGGGAATGCACTGATGCTGCGCTGCGTGACGCGGATCGATCCATCCTTTGTGATGGCCACTCGAATGCCCTTGACCTGTCCGTTAGGGCTATCAACCGTGGATGAAGCTATGCACGACTCGATGGCTTCTAGAATGCGCTCCGGCTCCAGACTTCGTTCTCGTTCGAGCAACGGCATCGACCATACTGATGAGTAGGCACGGCAGATGGCGCCTGCTGCAGTCCTGAGTCGCTCCAGATGCTGTGCTAGCAGCGGAATGTGTCGGTAGAGTCGATGCGTTGTCGTGACGTTGTTGAGGAAAGGATTCGTTGAGGTTGGCGTCGGTGCTGCGCCCACAACGCTCTCAGCCGCGCTGAAGAAGGGGTTCGTCGCATGTTTCGCTTGGGCGTCTGTTCCCGCTCCTCCGATCGACAGTCCCTGTAAATCGGCCAACAGCGCTTCATTTTCGTCACGCAACCGCGCCGGCATGAGACTCGACATGACCAGTGCATCTCCTTCTACCCTGCTGGGCTCCACTTCGTACCGCATGGTGGTAAACACCTCCTTGGGCGTCTCCGGCACAGGCGCTGGCGCTGGCGCACCTGAAGCTGACGCGTCAAACGGACTGTTGCGCTCTTGCCTTGCCTCGTGCCTGGATCTCGGTTGTGTCCCGCTCTGCGATCGTCTCTGACTCCTTCTCTGTTGTTGCCGCTGCAGCCTTTCTTGGTCGTTGTGGAAGATCTGCATCGCCAGCGCATAGTCCGCGTCTTCATTCGCCTGATGAGCCTCCCCTTCTGCGCCACCGAGCCCAGCCGCGTCCCTACCAACGTAATCGCCCTGGCGCAGTGTTGATTTGCGGAACTTGCCATCGTAGAACTCGCTACTTGCGCCATCCACATCTACCAGGCTCTCCCAAACGATCTCGTCTTCCAGCAAGAAACTCGAGTCAGTCGCTAGGGTGAACAGCGTAGGAGGTGGAGCCAGGCCATTCTCTGCAGCTGAATCAACCCCCTCGTGTGGAAGCCGCCGGTAGAGCACCGAGAGGTGTGAGTTGCGGAAGAGCGCTACGGGTTGGCCGGCGGGTAGCTCTTGAGCGAGGACGAAAAGTCCATGGTACGTGAGCTGGGTAGATTCCGAGTCCAAGAAGGACTGCAATGCGAGTGCTTGGCGGACAGCGGTACGTTGCTCATCGCTCCAGCCGTTTCGTTCGGGTCGCTTTCCATTGGACAGCGATGCTTCTCTGGCTAGGGCAGCTGCAAGTCTACCAACTCCACGATCGCGAACCACGGCGCCATCCGCGATTTCGTCTCCCTTGACCACAAGGTCGGTGGCCTTGTTGTAGCTGCCTGCTGCTGTGACCGCTCGGTAAGTCTCTGGGTCAGCTGGATCAGGCAGCCATCCATGCACCAGTGGCACGTTGCACAGCTTGAACAGGGAAAGCTCTCCTCCACTTTCGGCTCCGCTTGCTGAAGGTGAAAACGAGCTGATCGACTCGAACCCAACGTCAACATCCAGCCCAAATTGCGTCCGCGGCAATGTCGACAGTGCCGCCTCCAGGCCCCCTGGTTCATCTGCCGCGCTCGAGTTTGTCAATAGATGCTCAGCGAGGAGCTGCGACAGGTACGAGTAGCTTACCACGGGTCGATCCGGTGGTGTGATTTCAATTTCACCGCGCAGAAGGAGGATGTTGCAGAGGGCAATGAGCGAGCAGGGTCCGTTCCGATTTTGGGTTATGATCTTGCACCCACGTCCCTGCCAATAGATATCCTTCAAAGACCATTGCGCCTCCTCTCTCCCGTCGCCGCTCTGGTACGAGGGGCGCGGGTTGGAGGACGACCCGACGGCCATCATCGGTACGGAGAGACGAGTTGAAGGGACAGAGGGGTTGGTGGGCGGGATGTACGAGGGACTAGCCTGTGAGTGGTCGGTTGATAGGTTGGTTGGGTGGTGGTGGTGGTGGTGTGCGGCAGAGGCAGCGGCAGCGGCAGCAGCGCTACCATCAACACCGCTTCCGAAGCTGTGGCCTCCTGCTCCTCCTCCTTCGCCGTCCATTTTAGACTGACTGCGAGAGAGGATGCCAAGCTTTTGAGGTGGCTTTGTGATGGGGATAGGACACGGTGTGGTTGGCGGGTGGACGGAACGAAAGGGAAGCCGGGAAGCGGGAGGAAATTGAGTAGAGGTGGGTGGTGAAGCCAGGGTCTGTGCTTTTTAGAAGCTCGTCAGTGGAGGTTCCTGTGTTTGCGCTGTGCTGTGCTGTGCTGTGCTGTGTTGTGCTGTGCTGTGTTGTGCTGTGCTGTGATTTTCGCGGGTCGCGCACCGCCTTTTTGCGATTGCTTACTCGGCAGTCATGCTGTCAGCTGAGCGTCTTGGCGCAGTCTTGGGTCGATTTTCGATCCGCCAAGACCCTGCCTTCGCTTATCGCTTTCGTGGAAGCATCGGCTGTCTTCCGGCAAAGCAGTGTGACACTGCTTTGCCGTTTGCCCTTCTCACATGAATCTCAACGCATTCACTTCGAACGCTACAATCACACCTCCGATGTACGCACCGCTCACCTTTGTCTCCGAAAAGGTGTTCATATAAATGAGCATGTCCCATCTCAAATGTAGCCGTAGGAGCGGTTCGTAAAGGATGTCCACCATGCCAATAGAGACTCTATCAATGCCTTCATCCACTGAACATGTTGAGAGGAGTCCCAGCAGTCGCCGCCCCACCGTCTCTACTATTTCCGCTCAATGCATTCGGATTTGTCACGCCCTCCATGACACTAACCCCACCCATCAACAGTCCGATATCCAACTCGCGCAGCGACGCTGGTCCAGTCGCGCTGCCGGGCGAACTCAACCCCGGTGAACCGGCTTGGCCCATCCCTCTCCCACCTAAATGAGCAGGTATCATCCTGGCCCCAGTTTCCGATGCATTCGTGTTGGAGTTGACCGATGGAGACAAATTGTTGGAGAGCGGCTGAGGCGTGGTGCCCGTGGGCTGGGAGAGTGGGGTGAGCCAGTCGAAGTTGGACAGGAAGTACTGCATCCATTCATCGCGCTCATGTGCAAAGCTTTTGCCCTCAAAGTGGGTCGCCTCGGGTGCCATGGTGGGGTTCGAAGTAGCCCTCGATGCAGATCGATAAGGACTGGCGGACGATGGTGGGCCGACCAGAGATGAGACAGAAAGGTTGTTGGAGCTGCTCCTCTCACTTCGAACTTCGATGCCGGAGCTTCCTCCAGCGACAGGTCCACGTTGAGCAGCACCCGCTGCATCGTTACTTGCACCATTTGCATCGTCGTCATGGCCATTGTGCTCGGCTGAAACGGTCCCCCTCTCTGAGCTGGTGGAAAAGGTAGATGCCAGACGGCCATTTAAGATGTGAGATGACCTTCCAGCACCATCTACGGACCCAGCATTCGCACCCGAAACACCATTGGCTTGCGCCGATGAGCCACTCACAGCACCACCACTAGCAGAAGTCTTGTTCCGCACAGTATTGTGATCGCTGACCTTCGAGCTTGCCGACTGTCCAGCTGCTGCACGCACTACCTGCCTCGCCAACACCACCAGATCTCTCGCCTTGTGCAGCGACGCCGTCGTGCCGTGATCCGCATAGATGCGTTCCTTCTTCTCCAAGTATTTTATCGCCCGATCGATCGCAGCCAGATACCCAAACGCCAAGTCCTGATTGCTCGGATCGCACAAGATGGCCGCCAACACAATCGTGCACGCCGAATCGAGGTAGAAGCTGCCGAAGCGCATGTTATCCAGCCCCGGTCGAGGCATGTCGCTTCGCGCGTTCGAGATGGCATCAATGATTTGCTGTCCCGCGCGTGCCGAATTGTGCGTCTTGTCGAGCACGCTGCGTGGGATGTCGGTGCCGATGGAGCGACAGTAGAGCGCAAAGATCACGAGAGGGCTGTGGATGAGTAGGCGCAAGTACCACCAGAGCGTAGTGACAGAATATCGGCGGACGACGAGGTCCGACGAATCCGAGTCGTCATCCGCCTCGCGGCCAAAGTTGTCGCGGAGCCCTACGCCGAGCTCCTTGGGCGCCTCGTGTCGGATTCGCAGCATCTCGGCCTCCATGCGTTCTGACGCCAGCAACACGTCGTGCGCATTGGCAGGTGGGTTGGCAGACAGCTTGGACATTTCGGAGCAGACGCGTGCGATCTGAGCATATACGAGCAAATAAGCGTCGTACGAATTTTCGGGCTGAGGCAATTGTGCCGAGACGTCGTCATCGCGAATGGCGGATGCCTGGCCGAACCAAGTCGAGATCATCCTCTCGACGGCGTAGCACGTCCACCAGAGCTGTCGATGCTCGGCACTTCTCGGGTTGCTAGGCGAGTAGAAGGTCTCACGGTGAAGGCCGATCGAGATACACATGCGTGCTGCATAGCCGATGTAGAGAAAGGCGACGTTGGGACTGGACCACTGGAGTGAAAAGAAACTCATCAGGACGAGACAGCGCACGCTCTGGATGCTCGAGTTCTCGACAATCTCTTCGAGGCGCTTCTTAGCGAGCAAGAAGAGCGTAGTGGCGCAAGCAATAGCCCCTTCGCGCGTCATAGGCACGGGAGCCTGCACATCGACCCAGTCTCCTTCGTCCATCATTGCACCAAGTGCCAACACCACGTAGAGCGCCGCGAGCTCGTTGGTGCGCATGGGCGAAGGACCTGATTTCTGTCCCGGCTGAAAATTGTTATGATTGCCGGGACCGGATGCGGCTATGGAAGGAGCGCCGGAAAAGCCCCTGGAGAGATAGCCGAGCGCCTTGGCATCCTTGACCCATTTGAGAATCTGTCGTTTAGGCACGGCTCCAAGCTGCGGCTGGATCACGCTCATGTAATTCTCGACGAAGCGATCGACGATAGATGGAGGCAAGAAGGTCGAGTCGCCCACCGCATCCTTGCAGGCGTCCAAGGTTGGGAAACTCTTCTCGGACGGGCTCTGGCGAAAGATGATGTCCTGGTGACCCCAAATCTTCATGCTTTCTGGCATGTGAGAAGAGCGGCGACTCTTATCCGAGCCAGACGAGGCACCTTCACTGCCTCCGCTTGCGCTTTTTCCCGCTCGGTTGTGGTTGCTGTTGAGCCCGTGATGATGTTGCTCGCGCAAGCGGAGTGCTTCGATGGTCTGAGCAAGTCGATGCTGAAAGTTGAAGTTGGAAGTGAAACCGTAGAATTGCATGTTGCCTGTATTCTGGTCGTGCGCTCGAATGCCGTCTTCCGTGTGCAGCTCAGTGTCGTGATCGGTCGGCTCATCCTGGTCGATAGAATCATAGAGCTCGAGGTGATGAAGCACATAGCCAGGTTTGCGCAGATTAGATGAGGAGCGCGAAGGTTGACGGTCGCCCCACCGCCGATCAGCGATCTGATCGATCATGGCACGCCTCTGCCTCTTGGCGGCCCTGGCCTCGGCAGCAGCGTCGGCGGGTGGTGCGTCGTCGCTGTTGGTATCGTCATTGTTGTCCCTACCTCGCGATGCACGGCCAGTGTTGGGTAATGATGATGCTGAGCCAGTGCGGCCAACGCGTTTGGGTGCTGGCGATTCAATGGTTTCGTACTTGCATTCTGCCGAATGCGCCTTGCAGCGATCGCATGGCTGCTCTCCGTTGCACTTTGTCTTGCGCAAGCGGCAGACAACACATGCCCTGGCTACACGGAAGCGCTTGAAGCCGTAGTCGGCGGCATCAGCGGACGACATGCTGGGCACCTAGAACGAGTCTATCCGTCGCAGACAATCAATAGCACGTTGTATATGGATGTTACGAGCTCTGCATGTAGCAGCGAGATGTTGCAATGCAGTGTTACGGCTATGTGGAGGCTGGCACAGGGTCCATGGGGAAACTTGGTTCCGCAAAAGGAGTTTAGCTCAGATCGCGAGGATCGACAGGTGAAATCTTGCAACAAGTCGTGCGTAAGCGCCTCTGTTCTAACGCTGGAACCGTTTCGGTTCCTCAAAGTGTGTCTTGTGCGCTTGTGCAGCGAGCTTGAGTCGAAGACAGCCGTGAAGGATTAAGGGTTTTGGCTGTGACTCCAATGTGTAGGTATGACGCGAGTCCGAGATGAAGCCGACGTTGACGGGACGGGGAAGTGAAGCTCAAGGTCTGATGGCAGGAGTGAGGTTGAGCGTGTCCATAAGGTCGGAATGGTCGACTGTGTATGCGTAGTGCAGGAGACAAGGTGGGATCCGAGAATGCTAGCTGTGCAGGAGCCGCAGATATGACCTGGGGGCAAATCGAGCGCTGGGAATTCAAAGAGAAAGCGGAGCGGATGATGGTGGTAGGCAGGTCGACGGCCGATTCCTTCCGCGGCAACAGCGACTGCTCGAGGCTTACCAGTCAAGCTCAGCCTTTGCAGTCTTAGCCTGTTGTGAAGAGTGACGGTATGTACTGTAGGATGACCAAACAGGTCGAGTGGGGAAGCAAAGCAATTGGGAGAAGCAGGACAACAGTTGCTGCGCGTTCCCATGGATACGGGACACGGACTTCGGAAGAGCCGTCGCTGATAGGCGAATCTGACTGCAGAGTAGCGAGATTGTGCGGAGAAGCTGCCGAAATCCAATTTATGCATTTCCGCGCCTCATTTTCCACCTCGGATTATCTGAGCGATGTTCGAAGTGGCCTCTTCTATATAGCATCGACCTCTGCAAAGGAAGGATGAGTAGCTCAAGAGCAATGCGACCAACGCAGGACCACAGCACCGTCAAGTATCGTGCTTGTGACCAGTGCAGTAGCAATGAGGGAACTCTCGGAGATTCGAGAACACGGACACCGTAAAGATGCTGGCCAGTCGAGCTCTATTTCTGAACCTCGGTTCTACAGGTTTCTTCCTGCAGCATTCGCTTCACCATTGCCATCATGAGCGCCTTTTCGGATCTACCCGAGGTGAACTTTCTTTCCGATGTCAGATCCCCAACATGCTTGTTTACTATCTGTACACTGAAATACGGACCCGAATCACTTGGCTCTAACACGGCTGAGAAGTAGAAGCTCCGAAACTGTCCAGCGAGCTCACCTTGCTTGGAAGATCAATGTGCTAGAAATTTCAGAAAAGTGGGTATATAGACTGTGTGCGTGTAAGCTGCCATAGGGCTTCTTTAGCTCAGTTGGTACGAGCGTCCGACTGAAGAATTCAGTTTCACCAGTCGCCACTGCTTGCAGTGGATTACGGTATCGGGAGGTCACCTGTTCGACCCAGGTAAGGAGCAGCAACTTTTTTCTTTTGACTTTTTTTTTTCGCTTTTGCTACTGAGTTGAGTTGCTGCAGTGCTGCTCCTCACAAAGGAAGAGGGGACAAAGCTAGAGTTGATGAATTTCCAAGTGGAAGCGACCCAACACAAGGCCAGAGGGACGAGTGACCAGGAGGATGAAGAGGGAGAGCGGCTAGTTGCGGTCATCGAGGTCTACTGTTTGCGGGGTAAAAAGAAGCCGGCAACCGGATCGTCTGACTAGAACTACGCATTAGAGCAAAGCAGAAGTGGGCAGCAGCAGCAGCATCAACGGGTGCATCAAATCAGTAGCAATAGGACGCTGACGCTGGAAATTGTGTGTTGAGCAGCGGCATCAACGGCGAAATCGGCTGAAGCTGCAGAGACGTGCACTCTACAGCAAAATGGCCAAAGACCCTGGAAGATGGGCTCTGCGCAACACGTCGAGGAATTTTAGCTTGTCTTGGCAAGAGAATTTGGCGCAGCTCAGCAGCAGTTGCGAAAAGCAGCAAGCCAACGTCTTCCGCTAACCTGGCTACCCAAGCAGCCAGCCAGCCAGCCATCCCTCCACACGACTTTGGTTGTATTGTACAGTATAGCCTTTTCCTCCGCTCGACCTTTGGCTTCTTTCCGCTTCTCTTCCATCTCCCGTTATCCACATCAGACCCTTCACCCATTCTCACAGAGGAACGGTGGTCGGTACCCTCCGAGCATACTTAGGTCAATCGGTTCGCTGCACTGGTCGAAAACGTTCGGAAAAAAAGAAGTGCTGGCGGAGCTGGCGCCAAATCCGACGCACACGCATGACACTGCACCTTGACCAACAAACCCATCACAAAGTGGGCAATCTAGCAATCGTCGAATCGGGAATTCATTGCCACGCTTCATCGGAAACCCACCTTGCGATGCTTCGGTCGATTCCCGACTATCAGTCGAAGAGCGAATACTGATCACCCTCAACGCACGCTGCATCGACCAGCAAGTTTTGCATCAACCGCAACTGGCGATGGCTGTCTGATAGGAATTTGGCACTGCCGTCAAGCTTCCCTCGACTCTTCGTATGCTTTAGTGCTATTATCGGCTACACCGCTCCTCCTGACAACGTGCAACCGCACCTCGACGACTTGGCGTGGATCGATCTCTGCGCCAAAAATGGCGAAACCATCGTCATCATCATCACCCTCGGATCCAAAACCCAACTTCAACGAATCCGGCCGCATTCGATCTAGCAGAGCCTGTCTTCACTGCTCGCGTCGCAAGGTCAAGTGTGATGGTCTGCAACCCTGCAACAATTGCACCAAAGACTCTGCCGCCTGCGAGTATGGTGTTCAGAAGAAGCGAGGCCCTCCAAAGGGCTGCGATCCACGCGGAGGTCGCAAGAAGAAGGTCCAAGAGCCACCGCCAGAGATCAAGCCAACACCTACCACCACCACTGCAAAGCGCAAAGCTCCATCATTGTCCAAAGACACGTCTGCTTCTCGCCACTCAAAAGCTGCCCGCATAATTGAGGCTGGAGACCAGGAACATCTAGACAACAAGGCATCCACATCCCAGAAAGGCGCTACCTCATCTTCTTCGACACATCAGCCATTCGTCTCGACCCACGGCAATGGCCGTAAGGAAACTACCAGGTCACCGCATGAGTCTCTCAAGCGTGACTTGTATTTAAACGAAAGGGCCGTAGACCCAGCATCACCCTCGAACATTGCCTCGTTCACCGCTAGGCCGTCCTCCGAAGCACGCTTCGTCTCAGACGAAAGATCGGCAACGCCCTCACAATTTGCATCGTCCTCGTACAACCCCTACGACGCCCAATCTTCATGGTCCAGGCCCTCTTATTCACAGCCCAGCGCATCTAGCCCTTTGCTTCCCCGTCACTCATCTTACCTAGCAGACAACGCGACTAAAACGGTCGCTTCATCGGGTCATTCATTTACGCCAAACAGCCACGCCTCCCCGCATACTTCTGCCGATCTCACTCAGCATTATTTGCAGCCCCAGCATCCTCAGCATCATCACTTCGACTACCATCACTCGGACCATGCTTGGCCGTCTTCCTCGTTAGAAGCCCGCTTCTCTCAGCAGCAGTCGACGTTGCCAAGCCAACACTACGATGCATATCCTCTCCAAACCCCCTTGCGCGAGTATCATCGCTCCTCGCCTTTAGCTCCCCATCGATCAATGCTACCGCCTCACGCAACAGCAGCCGCGACATCATCATTGTCCTCGTCGCACCCTCCCACGGATGTAGCCTCTCAGCGCATCGCAGAACGCGTCCCGATCGGCTTCTCCTCTGGCCGCACAACGACAGGTGCTTCCGCTTCTACTTTCGCTTCGCCGCGCTCACATACAAGCCGCCGCCTGTACGATGGTCCTGCAGGCCACTACAATTCCGGCACATCCCCCTATGACAGAAGCTCGGCGATTCCTTCCTCTTCCTCTTTATCAAGCCGTCATCCTGTCTCGGCCAGCAGGCTCACCGAGCCTTCCACGAGTTCTGTCCCCGCCGGAACTCAGACGACTTCGTCGTCATCGCACATCACAGGTGTCAGCGCTTCGCCTACGTTCACCGCTCCTTCACATGGCTACAGCCCATCTTCAACAGCTATGCCTCACCGTCCGTGGTATAACGGTTCGCAGCCACCGTCGCCACGCGGTTCTGCTTCAATACCGCGCTCACAGTTCTCTTCGCCCGGTGCTCATTGGCTCGATCATCACGTTCGTCCCAGTCCGGCTGCCGCCACTCACCCCTTGACCTCGTCTCGAGTTCATTTGGAGGATCGATTGCCGCCCCACATCCTGCAGCGTCTTCTCGATATCTACCAGGTGTTTGTGCATCCGCATTGGCCTATCATATACCTCCCGTCCATCACCTCGCTCCACTCGCTCAAGCGAACGCGTCCTATCGTGTTTGAAGCCATTCTTGCGGTCGCTTCCAACACTTTTGATGCCTACTCCGACTCTGCCTCGGAAGATGATCAGCAGATTACGAATCCTGTTCTGGAGTTGCTCTACGCAGAATCGCCGCAGGGCTCCGAGACAGCCTGGAAGTCCAATGAGCTACGCGATCATTTTGTCCACCGAGTCAAGGCCCGCATCTTCGAGGGCAAGTTCACCCAAGACATTGGTACGATCCAAGCCGCCATCCTCATTAGCGTCATCGAGCTCGGTTGTGGGAACACATCAAGTGCCTTTCAGTTTGGTGGTATTGCTTGCCGAATGGCGCTCGACATGAACTTGCATCGCTGCACCATGCAAACTTCGTCCGCATCCTCATCTTTTCATGCAGAGGCCGATTCTACTGATGCCGCGACGGCGCCTCCTCATGACGTACACAGTAGGACTGACCAACGAGGGTCTGGCGCGCAGATTCAGGAGCGCCTGCGCGTGTTCTGGGCGTGCTTCATACTCGACAAGATCCTTTCCACTGCGCTCGATAAGCCGGCGCAGTTGCGCACCGCCGAAATCGAAACGGACTGGCCGTCTGTTCAAGAGGCCGACGAGTACGATCTCTGGATCAATGAGACAACGCGCAAATTTGTTGAAAAGAGCCAGCTAGCCCGTCTCGAAAGCGTCAAGGTTCATGCTCTCAGCAGCTTCAAGGCTTGGGCAGAGGTCATGGCCATTCTTGAACGCATCCTTGAAGAGGTGTACAGCCCTCAAGCTAAGCGTGACCGTCGCCGTACCAAGGGTGCTTCGGACTACGAGGCGCTGCTCAGGCTCAATGATCGTCTCGCCAAGTGGAGGGCTCATCTGCCCTTGCACCTTAGATGGTCAGGAACCTGGACCTCGCCGGATTTGCTGTCGTCAGCAGCGCTTCAAACCGGATCCGCGGATCGCAAAGAATCCGATCCTCATCGCGGCCTGCCACCACACATCCTTACCATGAGGTCCTGGTACTGCATTTGCCTCATTTTGCTGCATCGACCACGTGTGCCCAAACTGCTTGAGGGGCCCAAAGAGCGCGCCGCGGTCACCTCAGAAATGCAAAAAGTCGATACAGAAAAGTCTGGCGAGGCACCCATGACAAAGAAGGGAAGGAAGAATGTTGCACCAGAGACGGAGAACGGTGGACAGCTGTCAGCAGCTAAGGACAAATGCCCCGAGCCGGCTGGTCTAGACATCTGCAACGCAGCAGCCAAGGAGGTTTGCGACATTCTTCATGTCTACGGTTCTTCATTCCGCATGCGAAAGATCTCGAGCAGTTGGGTCTACCTCATCTTCCAAAGTGCAACGATTCATGCCGCCATCGCTGCCAGCAAAAGCGTCGTGGCGTTCAAGGCTCGGGAATCTTCCGTCTGGAGTCGACGAGGGTCAAAGATGGCGACGAACGATCTCGCACCAACCGTGCCCGAGGCGCAACATGAACTCGGTCCTTCCGTCGCAGAAGATACGGGGGGTGGCGATGCTTTCGCGTCGGAAACGCATCACGTCACAGAGGCCGAGTTGGAAGGCTCGTCCGAGCTTGTAAAAACGAGCGCACGATACCTTGCCGAATGCGTTCGGTACCTCAAACGCATCGGACCCACATGGCAGAGTGCATCTAACCACGTCGCGGTGCTTCGGAATCTGTGCATCGCTAGTGCGCAGGCTAGGCCTCTGAGCCCATCCCTGCCTCCCGCTGCGGCGACGCACATACCTACCAATGGCATGGAGCAGCGCCACAACACCAATGTCAAACACGAAGAGAACGATGGCAATGTCGACAGACGTGGCATCACTACTGGCCCACATGCTTTGTCGAGCACGATTGAGTTGCTGGGTCACGAAGACCAGCACCTAATGGGTCATGTTGTGAAAGCTTCGATCCAAGATGAAACAATTGTCCACCGTCAGAACGGCATAGTCGGCTCACAGCCTTCCCCCCACGCGTCCGCATCCCAAGGACAGCATCTTTACCAAGTGAATGACGGCAGAGATGGGGCACCCCAGATGGAAGCTGTCGCCTCTGCTTCGAGCAATATGGCTCTGGGAACCGCAGACGGAGTGCAATCCCACTTCCTTCAGACTCAGGGCTATGCTCCTGCGAACCCGCACGAAGCGATACTTGCAAGTCCCAGTGTCTCGCACCACCACCACCTCCTCCAGCAGCAGATGCAGCAATCCGCATACCCCATCAACGCTAACGACTCGGCCTTTTGGGCATCAATGCCGGTCGCCTCCGAAGGCTACAACGAGTGGGACGCGTTCTTCAAAGCTTTCAACCCCAGCGCCGGGAGCACAGACGTCGCTTCGCATCGAAACTACCATCCAACTGCAGCGATGGACCTCATCACGGCTCTGCAGGACCCCAATAGGCTGCTGAGCGGTGTTCATCAGCATCAGCACCAGCAGCATCATCACTAATGCGTTGATATCATGTTAATGGTCGTATCTTATCGTCAGACCACAGTCAGATTCGCACAAGCATGAATTCACAGTTGGGTTGAATCCATCTTTCGATTCTCTACAACATGTTCTCCAGGAACTAGTTGTCTTTGCTCCTCCGTGTTGTCAATCCAAAAGGCGAGCCGGGACTGGAACACAACACACTCTTGCGGGAACTCTACAAAATCATCTCCTCCAGCTGTCTGCTCTCTCTCACTTCTGCTGAGCATCGTAGTACTCTTCACCACCCTCCTCGTACTCCCCATCATAATCGTAGTCGAAGTCGTAATCATCCTCAAAGTCGCGCTCGTTGAGAGGCTTGCCCGTTACCCAATCCCACACCTTGGTCAGCAGCGATTGAGGGCTCGCGCTCGAGCTCCCCACCGCATTCCCAACGGTTTCGTCGTCTTCGCAATCCTCATCATCGCCATCGTCCCCCGCGGCCGCCGAAGCTGTGTTGGTAGGGGCGGAAGCAGAAGCAGGAACGGAGGTAGGGGACGCAGTCATGGAGCTCTTGAGGAGAGGAGGGATGTCGTCGGGGCTGATGTAACTCGGATCAACGGATGATGTGGGTGCTGCTGAAGAGGATGCTAAAGCTGTCTTGGTGGGTGCAGCAGTAGCAGCGGCGGCGGACTGGGCCTTGTCTGTGGCCAAAACGGAGGCGGACACAGATGCGGCGGTGGTGGCCACACTGGCAGTTGGCTGTGCGGCCAGGTTCGGGATGGTGAGCGTGAGCATTGTCGAGTAGGTCGTGCCGTCGATAACACCCGTGAGAGGGATGGTCATGACGTTATTGGCGTTGGCCGGCTCCGGCTTCATCGCAGAGAAAGAGGAGAGGTTGATCGGCGCAGCTGAGGCCGAGGCCGTGGCTGAGGCAGATGCGGTGACCTTTTCCGAAGCAGCAGAGGCAGAGGCAGAAACAGAGCCAGTCGAAGAGGCAGCCACGTTGCTGTTGTTCTGGTTCCCACTCGCACTCGCACTCGCAGTCTCCACGGCCGCACTTGACGAAACAGGACTAACAGTGCTGCTGGGAAGAGGGAGGTTGATCTGCGTCTGCACCCCTGCTCCACCACCGAATGCCTCAGCAGGAACCAGAATGGTCATCGTCTTCCACTCTGCATCCTCATCCCCAGCATTGTCGCCGTTGTTGACCTTGACGTTGGGCAACCCGGCGATCGAGGTGGGCAGGGCCTTGGATGGGACGGTGACGGTCATTGTGAGGTCTCCAGTAGCGGAAGTAGCGACGGAAGTGGGGGCGGGATTGGCGTTGGAGGTGGGAAGGACGGTCACTGCGGATGCAGCGGCTGCGTTGAGGCTGGGAAGGACGGCGGGGATGGAAACCGAGGGAAGGGCGGCGGGAGCAGATACGGAAGGGACGGCCGCGGGGGCTGACACCGAGGGAACCGCAGGGACTGCGCTAGCGGGTGCAGAGACCGAGGGGGCCGCAGCGGGGGCGTTTGTCGGAACAGCAGACGTTGGCAGACCGGACGTCGGCAAACCGGACGGCACTGCACTTCCAACCGGGTTGGAGGGCACAGCCGGAACAGCCGGGACACTAGGGACCGCGACATTGCTCGATGGGCTGGGAGCAGGGGGAGAGCTGTAATCGCTGGGCACGGGAGGCGCAACTGGCACCCCAGCAAGGTCCGAAGCGACAGCAGCGGTGGCAGCCGCGGTGGCAGCAGCGGCGGTCGCCTCTGCCGCAGACGACGGAGAGGGCACACCATCACTACCATCGCCCAGCACAGCTTGCTCAACCTGCTGCAGCTCGCTCTCCAGCTCTCCCAACTGCCTTGCGCTCAAAACCGCATTCTCCCACCTCTGCTCCAGCGCCCTTCTGGCTTTTGCACCGAAGTCTGCCATCTGTTGCGCGATGATCTGCTTGTACGCATCGCCTTCATCCGGGTTGCCCTGCAACGCCGCATCCCCATCCACAGCTGTGGCTGCCGCCGGCGCACCAGCTGGCGTTCCAATAACCTGCTTGTACAAATCCCCCTCTCCCGGGTTCCCCGTCATCGTCGGCTGAGCAACCACCTGCGCATTCGCACTTGGCACCGCCGCACTAGCACCAGCCACAGCAGGCGTGGCATCGTAGTTGTTGACTACACTCTGAGTCTGGTTCGAGGTGGAGAGGGCGGCCTTTGCCGCAGCTTGGAGGGCTTGCTGCAATTGATTCGCGCCTGCATCTCCGCTAGAGGAAGAAGGGATACCGACAGAGTAGATATCCTGCTCGTTCATCTGCGGTTGTGCAACGGAGACGTAGCCTCCCGGTGCACTACCAGCTGCAGGGGCAGGGGAGGGAGTGAGGGCAGGGGTGTCCGGGATGCCAACAGCGTAGATATCCTGCTCGCTCATCCCCGGCTGCGCAACCGAGACGTATCCCGCCTGCCTCCTCACCTGCACCGGCGCGGCATTCACCGTCGAGTGCCCCGGAAGCGGGTGGAGAGAGCTAGCCAGCACAAAGGCGAGCGCGACACTGCCCACGAGCGAAGCGAATTTCGTCGATGTCACCATGATCGAAGTCAAGTCCAGAGATCCAGCTCTTAGGGGAAAAGGGTGATTTTGTAGAAAGTCGGATGTTGGTGGCGGCCAAAGAATGTGTGTGTTGTGTTGACGAAGGAAGAAGGAAGAAGGACTTGGTGGTGAAATGGCAGGCACGCAGACTATCAAAGCCGGGCTAGGGCGGAGGGAGGTTCAGAGCGATAACCAGATCGTTCCTCGTTCGTCTATGTGTGGGTGGTCAGGCTACCAGAGCCTTGTGCTTTCGGGATCGAAAAGGAGCAAAAGATGGAGAAAGAGAGTAGAGAACCGGAGCAAAGAAGGATCAACACCAAAGCATAAAGTTGAAAAAGGGGGCCGCAACGGAAGAGCAGAAGAGGGCTGGATGTACCCGTGGTGGTACTTATACTTTCCACACCCACCACCTTGCCGTGCCTGAAACGAGGTCAAAATTTGGAAGAGGAAGGGGGAGAGCGGGGGGAGGGGGGGGAGGGGAGAGTTGAACTGGCTTCTACCTCCAACCACCGCAGCTGAGCGCGCGGATGTTCTGTCATCTTGAAACATGCCCAGCTCAACCTAACCTATCCACGCCAGGGGAGAGTTGAGTTTCAGCAAAAGCGAAAACTTCCACAAGTGGAACCCGACGCTCAGCTGAACGTGGCTCTCGCCGAAGACAAACACAACTGCAGACTACGAAAGCATTGCACGTATGTACGGTAGAGTTCTGGACCCACACGGAACTCCTTGGCCTCCCTCTACTAAAGCTAAAACTGCTACCGTCTTTCGAAACTCGCTGCAAGCTTCGGCAGCGATGTGCACTTCGGCAGCTTCTACTACCCTCCACAGAACCCTATCGAGCATTTTTCGTCGCTTGCCAGCTCCAGCAGTAGCCCTCCTTCTTCCTTCCTACCCCAAAGTCAAGCTCTACATGGGCCCTCTGATTGGTCTTATCTGCTTCACCCTAGCATTCATGTGCCAATGATTTTGGACCGTTTGTCCAGCCTCGACAACTGTATTATAGAGTGCTTGGTCGGGTAGTGAAGGTCGGATAGGTCCAGAGCCGCACCGCGTGTTGAAAAGATGCACAAAAGGCAGAAAGAGGTTGGCACTTTTTGACGTGTCCCATCCGACGTGTCAAAAATTGGAATTTTCAGAACTTTTACCGCCTGCACCTTCTCTCAAGGGGCACACTTTGGTAGAAACTCCGTACCTTGAGCCCCAACCACACATGTCATGCGATGGCTTGCATGCAAAAGAAGCTGCCGGGTCATCCTCATGCACAGACAGTATGGTAGACAGCAGTGACGTATAGATTAAGCAACGCTTCGGGCACGATGTAAGGGAGAGAGTCCGATCGATTTGCCCCCCTCTCCCTGCGATGGTAGAGCGCTCCTTCGCAGCAGATGGTCGCACTTGCTGGCTGTCCCCCAGATGCACTCGGAAATTGTTCTTGACTGCACCTTTTCTCACCTCAGTCAAGCCGTTAATCTAAGCGCCTGCTCTTCCAAACTACTGTTCACTCAGACGTGGCCGCTCTATATGGGCAAAAGAACCTATCATCCCCCTTCACGGCCAAGTCAAGAAGAGCCGTTGCCCCGCCCCCTCCCAAAAAAAAAAAAAAAAAAAAGAGTAAAATCGAGTGGAGACTGCATGAGTCGAACACGCGACCTTTCGCAAATTAGACAGCCTGAAAGATGCTAAGCGAACGCTCTACCAACTGAGCTAAACCCCCGATCGATGTCACAACATCAAACCATTGCATAAATCCTGGGGCAAGCTCTATCAGCGCTCGCCTTTTGAAGTGCTTCCGTCGGTCCTTCGCATCTTGGGCTATTGCAGGTACGCGCATCTTGGCGATGGAACCAGCGGTATTCGCAACTCAGATCTGCAAGGAGGTTGCCTTCACCGACTCTCGGCCAGTCGACAGCGAGAAGTGGAAAAGCGCCAAACCTCTCAATCACACACTCCTACTCACAAGCACACTCCCCACACTCACACACATCGAAACTGCAATGCTAGCCACCCTTAATTCCCATCTCCTCAACCCCTGGACCTAAATCAATCACCACTCGATCCGGCATACAGCGAGTCCAATGCGGCCATCCAACCGTCCATCTCCGCCCTGTTTCTCGCCTGTAAAAAATACGAGTTGCTCGCCGTATATACCCCAAACACGTTCTCCCTCTCGAGCATCCTCTCGATATTCTCATCATGCTCCACCCTGACCGACGCGACGTTGATCGCCATGAGCTCGTCGGTTTCGGCGTTGGATTCGTAGACGAAGAGGAAGGGGCGGCGGAGGGCGAACCAGCGCCGGGTCCATTGGTCGGTCAACGCTTCGACGGGCATCTCGAGGTAGCCGCGCTTGGTGGCGTTGTCGGAGCGCGCAACAAATGTGACTTCGGCGGTGAGCTTGGGAGGCGGAGCAAGGGCAGAGCAAGAGGAGTTGGTGCGATTAAGGGGGAGGGGGGGTGTGGAGAGGTTGTCCAGCCCCAAGCCGGTGCGTTCGGAGGATGAGGGGGGAGAAGAGAACATGGACGCTAGTTCGCTTGCTACCGCACCCTCGGCGTTGGCAGTGGGCTGCTCGGCAATGATGACCTGCATTTTCGCGTCCTTCACCGCGCGCTGCCACATGGCCACCGCTCTCTCCAGCAATAAAACCTCCCTTCCTTCCCTGCTATCTCCCCTCTCCGCCCCTAGGCTGAGCGACAGCGGCGGATGCGCCTTCAACATCGCCCTCACCCCCTCCACCTCCGCTCTCCTCTCTTCCCCCCGCCGCAACTCCTCATGATCCCGCACCAGACTCACTCCCCTCGCCTTCCATCCTCCCAACGCCTCCTGCCCCCTTACGTACTTTTTCGCTGTATCCAGCCGCCAGAGTTCCGCCGTCTTCTTCGTCATCGGCGGCACCAGCTTCACACTGAAGATCGCGCTCGTCTTCGTGAGCGTGCGCGCTCCGCTGGTAGCGGACTCGAACAAGGTTATCAGTCTCCCGGGCGGCTTCGCATCTCTCGCGTTGATCGAGACAGCGATGTCCATGGAGAAGGCTACCGGCGCGGCACAGCGGTCCACCTCAACCTCGAAAGCTAAGCGCATCAGTACCCGATGCCCACTCGCTGTCACCCGGTTGAGATGCAGGCTGTCGTGGACACTGCTATCCCACCAAGCCCAGAGACTCAGCTCGCTCGTGCCATTGTTGAGGAACTCGAGCGTCTGTTGCTTTACCGGAGCCTTGAGTTCGACCGTATCCAACGCTTTCCCGCCATGCACTCTCCCTCTTGCATCCAATAGCCGCACATCCCCGAGCTCAACCTTGGTCACTTTACTCCACAAGAACTGTCGCCCCGAATCGTGCGCCAGTTGTACCACCAGCTTGCGCTGCAGTCCTTGACGCAGGAAAAAGGAGCCCGGATCGAGCGCAGACTGGGCGCGCACGGGCACGGGCATGTACTCTCCGGAGGCGTCGAGCTCGCAGATCTGCACGGAGGCGAGGATGTGGTGACGCTCCTCCCCCCTCATCTCGTTCTCCGACAAGCGTTCCTTCATCGTATTCGACATGGTCACCCTCCGATCCACATCACTCCCATCCCCATTGCTCAGCGCGTGCAGAGGAGCAAAAGTCGCATGCTGACCCTCCGTGCTCTCGCGCGCATTGTCGTGCTGCTCCAACGCGACTAGATATCGCGGTTTGAGCTTGGCATATAGCTCGATCGGCGCCGTCCCGCTGCGCAGCCACTCGATCGACTCTGGCGTCAATACGAAAGAAAGCGTCCTTCGCAGCCGCACTTCGGCCACCGAGTCTTCGCTGACAAGGTCCACGGGGACTGATGTGTAGAATTCGTCCTTCCCGAGCGCATTACCAGCGAACGAGCTGAGCTTGACCTGCAGGTGCACGCCAGCAAAGTCATCTCGCGAAATACCAGAGACGGAATCGACAAGGATCTGGAACCCGAGCTTCTGGCCCACGGGCAGATCCGCACCACCGCTGCTGTTCGTCGAAGAAGGCGTGGGTGAGCTGGGGCCACGCGAAGAAGATCCGCTTGGCGCCGACAAGCTCGCCCCATTCCTTCCTCCCATTGGCACCGGCGCCAGACTGACAAACTTGAGCGAGACCGAGCAAGATCCAATTTGCTGCCCTGTATGCCTATCATGCAGTGGTAGCCTGTATTTTGTCGAGATCTGCCTCGACAGCGGATTCAGCGGCACCAGCGTGCTTGCCACAAAAGCATACGTGGGCGTAGGGTCCTCGTAGAAGGGATCGGACCAGTTAAAGTGCTGCGAGTATTCGGGCTTGTCGACAAATGTGTAGAGGTTGCGCATTTTCTGAAGACGCTGTTCGAACTTGGGCATGGACCAGACGTAGCAGGTCGAGTGGACGTAGTCGAGCACTTTGATGCCCATGCAGGGTTTGGCGCACGATGCAAGCTCCGGGTCGGCGACGTCCTCGAATTCGGTGAGTCCAGCAATGGCTTCGACACCTGAAGTGGGGGTAGCGAGGGGGAAATCGTCGACAACGGTGAACTGGTAGGTGACGCGCTTTCCGAGCTCCTTGCTGATCACGTTGGCTTCCTTGACGAGCACTGCTTTGGAGAGCGCGTCTTCGGCCATAGACACCTTGGTGTGGCCTTTCCACTTGGCGAGTACTTTTCGCAGCAATGCTTTCTGCGCCTCGCTGTATTCGAAGGACCCATCGCCCACACGGGGTGAGCCGAAACCTGGAGATCCGTTGGCCATGCGTGTAAACCTTTCCTCGTACTCGCGCACTTTGGCGCGCAACGACTCGGTCTCTCGACTGCTAGTGCTAGCAGCTGCAGTCGCAGAAACAGCCGACGATGCGGCCGCATTGCCATAAGGTGATTCCTTCATGGGTGTGCCACCACCGAAGCGCATCGACCCCATCTCGCTGCCTGCCGTGCTCCACGGATCGATGCTGGTATCATCCGTCATCGCGCCATACGAATACGGCCTGATCGCCGAGCTGGCCGACTCGCTGGCGTTGTCGTCGAACAAACTCGCCCTGCTCTCCGGTCGGCCCAGCACTCCGCCCATCGACTTCTTGGATCGGGCACGAGAGATGTCCTCGAAGAGCTTCTCGAGATCCTCTTCGTTGAGATTATCAAAGTTGACGTTCTGCCCATTCAACTTGGCCATGGCGTATTCCCTGCGGGCGTAGGTCCAGTCTACATCGCCTGAAGCAGGTGAATCGGGCCGTGTTGAGGGCAAATCACCGTCGACAAGAGTCTCGTTCTGTGCCTCGCCAGTCGAAAGAGCCAAGGTCGAGCGCACGCGATCTCTTGCCTTCCTGACCTCTTCGGGATGGTTGAAGCGGAAGACATGGAAATCGCCCAGAATGACTCTGTATCCTGATCGCAGCCGCTTCGGCTCGTCCGGCACCAGTCTTTTGCCATTGACCATGGTCATGCTGTCCGGCATAGCCGTCACCGTTACAACCCCGTCTTGATTGTCAAACATGCAATGTTTGGCCAAGATTTTTGTGCCGCTGAGCTTGATGTGCACATCGGCGCCACTCTCGAGGTTGCCCACTAGCGTCTGACCCGGCTTGATCTGGTAGATGAGACACTCTGACATGAGCGGATCCTCGTTGAGGTTGACAAGATGGGGCAGCTTCTTGGGCGTATGCACGCCAACATTGCCCTTGTCGACCGAGATGCCGAGCTCCTCGAGCGCCTTTTCGCGCTCTTTTTGAATTTCTTGCGTCTTGGCGAGCTTCTCTTCCCAGCTCTCGTTGAGACTGCTCATGATCTTTTCGCTCTGCTCGAGCTGCTCCTGCAACTCGGCTTTGGTGACCGTCCTGATCTCGCCGGACTTGGTCTGGTAGCGCACCACCTGCTTATCGGGAGGTATTGATGGATCCCAGCTACTCTCGCCTTCGATGCCGCCGCCGCCGGATACACGCGTACGGAGCATTTCGAGCTCCTCTTTGAGTTCGCGGATGAGCTTGGCATTGGGGTCTTCGTTGACGACGGCCTTGTTCTTGATCTTCTTGGCCTGGTCGGCATATCGAAGTGTACTGAGCGTCTCTTCGTAGTCAGCAGGCGAGATAGCGGCGATCATGGCGGTTTTCGAGTTGCCGCCGAGACTATCCTTGAGCAGCCATGTCAGAACGGAATCTCGATACGGCACGAAGCTATCCAAGCTAGCTGCTTTTGACTTTTTGGCTCCCTTGGCTGGTTCAGCAGCCGAGCTTGCTATGGCGAGAGCGGCAATGACCTTTCCGAGCGTAGTAAGCGAGCGGTTGATGTTGGCACCTTCTTTGAGACGAGCACCCGTCGCACCGGTCGAGTTGGCACGCTCCGAACCTGCCAGATCGACGAGCGAGATGCGAGAGACCTTCTCCGCCTCGAGCTTAGTCTGCACGTCGAATCGTTTTTGCGTCAGGACGAGGGTGAAGACGGCATGCGATCGCGAACTTGTCTCGTTCATGTTGGTCGCAGCCACTGTTCTCGCCTTATTTCCCTCATCCATCAGATTCTCAATGTCGCGGAAGCTGCTGACCACGAGCTTGCTGAGATCTTCGACGTAGGGACCAAGGCTGGGATGCTCTCGCACCTTGAGGTTGCCCTTGTTTTTGGGATTGAGGAGGTCGCGCACCTTCTCGTTGTAGATCTCGATGTAGCTAACCTCGACGCTGATCTTGAGGTTCTCGTCGGCTGCTGTTTTGTCGCGGATGTCGTCAAAGAGGCGGGAACAGGTGAGCGGAATGAGACCTTTGGCTTCGGCATAGCCCACCATGGAATGCGATTTGCCAGAACCGGTCTGACCATAGGCAAAGACACAGGTGTTGAATCCATTGAAGGCGTGTTCGAGGAGCTCGACACCAATATACTGGAAAAGGGTGCTTTGTTCGGTGTTTTCGTCGTAGGCGCGGTCGAAGGAGAAGGGCATCGACTTTTTCTTGGTGGCTTTGGAGCTTTCTCTGCTGTCGCCTTCGGCGGGTGGAAGGAGCACGAGCTGGTGATCGTCGACGAACTCGATGAGGTTGGATGCACCTCTATTCCTTTCTCTCGAGTTCATGGGACGACATCGCACCACCACCTTGATGTTGCCCGAGTCCGCCATGATGGTTGACTATGAAGGCTACCAGCCAACGTCAGGAGCGGCTGCGTTGAGTGGAAGCGGTCGAGTGGACCCTTTACAGTTCAAGATTTCACTGCTGTGTCGGTCCTGTTCCGCACCAACCCAACAGAGAGATCTACCAACGGATGTGTTGATACGAGTCCTGGGCCCCGTCTGCGAGGCGAGATGCTTCAGAGTGCCCGATTGGCCAAAAGCTGGGAAGGTGTTTCGCCTGACTGAATACACTGTGGAGGATGGCCGCACTACAGCTTGAGCTAGCCGAGGGTGCTGATTGTGGTACCGTTCGCTGCGTGCATGGAAGCGTAGGCAGCATCAACGAGCCTTCCCAATGTTGCGCCCGACGAGCTGATTCTGAAATGAAGTCGATGTGTGTATGCTTTTGCGTGAGAAAATCCAAGATCGTGGCTAGAGACCGAGAGAAGACGCAATCAAGTGGGTATCAAAACGGGTGTGGGGAGTCCAATGCGAAATGGAGGCGAAACAGAGTATGGATGTGTGATGGGCACTGTTGAAACGGAAGCGTGAGCTCGTTTCCTGGGAGCTGATGGAGCTGATGGTGATGATAGTTGTGATGAACAGTGAAAGGGTCCACCCCGAACTGAGCCAGATCGAGACACTTCCAGGGCTGTGTAGGTGCGTGTGTGTTTCGGCTGGATCCCTCTGAAAGCCACACGCACTTTGCACGCCGTACTTGCACGCCGCCTGCACGCGAGTGTTGGACTTTTGCAACTGCGTCTGTGCACGCCTTTCCCTTTCCCTTTCCCTTTCCCTTTCATTTCGCTTTCCTTTCCTATTCGAGCCGTGATTTTCCTCGAATCTTAAACTTTGCTGCTGCTGCTGCTGCTGCCGGGCCGCGTGCGTCGTGGGTGTTGGTTGGTGATCTGCACAGAAAACCCTTGGCGGAGCTTCAAACATCACCACCCCATCACTCAAGTGCCCTCTTAGACCCTCATTCACCATTCACCCCTGTGTTTCTTTCTACCACACCATCACCCCCCCACTTTCTTCTTTGTAAGGAGCAGAACAAGCAAAGTGAAACAATTACCGACGGATCCTAGATACAAATACATGAGGTATATTCAGGATGCGAGAGCCTAGCTCTAAGAATGGTGGTGTGCGCGAGACTGAAAAGGGAAGCCATATTTTAGTTTTTGTTGTTCTTGCTGCTACTGGTTTCTTGCATCGACATCATCCACTGCTGGCGTTCCTGTTGCTGCATCTCGCTCTCGATCTGCTGCTGTACGTCTCCTTCCTGCCCAGCGAGCACGTCCTTGAGGTTTGTCTTGGCGCTGCCCCTCTTCAACGGCTTAGGCTGCGTCGGCGCTGGGCTCCATCCGATCAAAAAGATCAGCTGAAACGTCGCTGGCACTCCCTGCCCTTCTTCAGCTTGACCTTCAACCGTCTCTGGGTTGCCGTGCAAGGCCTGGTAGATGGCCCCAGCAGCAAGCATGGTATCACGACGCAGCTGTGCTCGGCGGTTGATGACCGCGTTCGACTCGCCCATGTCGCGCAGGTCGTGCATCAGCTCGTACATGCTAGGATACCCAACCGACACCTCGTCCACGTCCACGGTCGGGATGGTGAATCCGGCGCGCGAAAGTAACGATGCCATATCACGCGTGTCAGCCATGGGCGAGATGCGTGGCGAGATACCACCCTCTCTCTCCTGCTCGGCCAGCTGCAAGCTTGTACGCAACTCGAACAGCGTATCACCGCCACACAGAGCAGCGATGAATACGCCGTCTGGCTTCAGCGCACGACGAATCTGAATTAGCACACCGGGCAGGTCGTTCGTCCAGTGCAGTCCACCGCTGACCACAACGCAGTCCAGAGATCCCTCTTCGAAAGGGAGCGTCTCTTCGTCCACCACCCTGCGCTCGAACTCGAATCCGAACTGGCTGTCGAGGTGGCGGTCCCGGTTGAGCAGCGCCTCACTCGTATCGCACATGATGATCTTCTTAGTGCCGCATCCCTGAGGGTCCAGGTAGTGTCGGAGGAGGCCAGGACCAGCACCGAGCTCGACAATGGTAGGGAAGTCTCGCTTGATGTCCTGCACTCGGTCCGCGAGCGATTCTGCGATTGCACGGCGCACGTAGTCGGTCTGGCGCGATGCCTCGCCGCGAGTCGAATCAGCACCGAATACATGCCCGGCGCCCTGAGCAGAGACTGACGGTCGCAGAGCAGCACGGTCCTTTTGCAGCGTCTTGACGGCACGGTCAAAGATGGTGAAGGGGCTGTTGGGCTTGGGAGGTCCAGGTGCTGGGGCAGCTGCGGCACTGCCAGACATGGTCGAAGCATGGCGCACCGACATCGTGCCAGCACTGCCGCTGGGGGCAGGATTCGAAAACGGCGCGCTGTACAAGCCGGTGTGCTTCAATCGAGGAGAAACCTGTCCGAAGGTGAGGCGACCCACGCCAGGCCCGTATACAGGTCCGGCAGAAGCAAGGTCGGCACCGACAGCTTCAACATCGGCGGCAGCGGAGTTGGGAGAGAAAGCAACACCTTCTGAAACGAGCGCACGAGCGCGGATGATCAGTGCAGGTGGGAAAGCTCGTGCCTCCATACGGTCCACCAGAGCCGCAGCACGGTCGCTGTGACCGTGGTTCAATTCGGCGCGAATCATGGCTTCGTACGTCGAAGGCTCGCGCTGCACCGATCCGAACGGATTTTCAGCACCAAGGGCGGCAGCAGGGCTGGGACACGGCGACAGCGCAGGTGCATCAGCCACGGCGGGTGCTCCCGCACCATGAGCTCGTGGCGGGTGGTTTCCAACCGCAGCAATGCCGGCAGCAGGCTCGCTCATGCTCTCAAAGAGCGCGCGGGCCTCGTTGAGACCAGCCTCGCCCGCTTCCATCGAGTACCCGCGGATCAACAAGTTGGCGACGTATGCAGTCATCTGAATCCCAGCCTGCTGCATCCTCTCGAGGTGAGGGCGGATGAGGTCAGTCCTGTGCTGAGCGACAAAGACGGCAAGCAGTGCTTCAAACGCCACAGCGTCCGGCAAACTGGCACCGTCCTTGTGAAGTTTGGTCGAGGGGTGCGATGCGATCGAATCAAATGTGGCAACAGCGCGGTCGACATTGTTGAGCATGCAGCCGTAGCAGTTGATCAGCGAAGCCCAGTGCGTACCTTGCACTTGCACCGTTGGGTTAGCCACGAGCTCTCCAAAGATGCGCTCCATTTCTTGCGGCTGCACAGGCTCGATCGCTCCAAACATGTCCAGAAGCAATTTATACGTGTGCGCGCTTGGCTCGACGCGCGCAGTAAGCATCTTGTTGTAGTAGACGAGCGCCTTCTCTCGGTCGGGGACGCTCTGGATGTAGAACTGCATCATGGTGTTGTACGGCGGCACACGAGGCTTGAAAGCGGGATCGCACTCCATGCGCTCAAACATGTGCACAGCGCGCTGCTCGTCACCAATGCGAGTGCAGGCATTGATAATGGCGCCGTAGGTAACACTTGTGGGCTTGATGCGGAAGTTTTGCGTCATTTCGTCGAAGAGCTGCAAGGCTCGGTCAGTCTTGCGTGCACGAGAGAGCTTGGAGATGACTGTGTTGAAGAGGTAAGCAGATGGACGCACACCGAAGCGCTGCGATTCGTCAAAGAGTTCTTGGGCGATCGAGGCGTCGTCGGTGGTGTCACGGATAGTAGCGATGAGAGCAGCGTACGAGGTCGAGGTGGGCGTGCCACCAGCGGCGATGATGCGGTGACGGTGCGTGGTGGCTGCCTCGGGTCGACCTGCATGGCTAAGCGCCTGGATCATGCTGTCTTCGACAACGAACCATGCGTTAGACTGCCAGGTGGGGTCACCGACCAAGCCGTGCAACACGTGCTGTGCCATGGCGTACAGCTCCTCAACACGCTCGACGTTACCGAGACGACCGAAAGCTCCAATGAGTACCGCAAGACCCTCAGGGTGAGCAAAGTTGCCGACCTTCATCTGCTCGAGGACCTCACCGTAGACGCGAGGCGCTTCACTCTGTCCCGATGGACGTGCGAGCGAAAGCATTTTCCGGCCGAAGTCGGTGTCGATGACCTGAACGGGAGGGAAAGAGAACAAAGGCGAAGTGGATCCAGTAGAGAGTGTCGGTGCAGGCAAGTCCTGACGGTGGAGGGGCGAGTGTTGATGAGGAGGCGTGGTGGCGGGAGTGGAAGCGGTGACTTGCGAGGCCGAACCTGCGTCGCTGCTGACCTCGTCTCGCACAGTAGCGGTTTCTTGAGCCTCCGCCTCTGCAGGAGACACGCTCTGCGTCGCCCATTCAGGAAGCAGCGACAGCGCCTCTTGTCCGTAACGAGCGACAGTGACCTCAACCGCCTTGCGAGCATCGACGGGAGGACGCACACTGGCGCTCTCAACAGTATCAACGCCGCTGGCAGGAAGCTTGGTCAACGCTTGCAGAACAAGGGGAATACCATCAGCCTTGAAAGCATCGAGGTTGAGCGGTCGAACGTTGAGCTCCTCGAAGCAGAAGGCATCCAGGATGAGAGACCAAGCATCACCAGAAAGGCGCAGACTGGCGATCGCATCTGGCGACTGGGCGTGCACGGATCTGTAAAGGTTGGCCAGACTGGCGGCCACGTGCTCATCGAGCAAGTCGGCAGCGCGCAGGACTGGCGCTACAAATTCGGCACTAGCGAAGAGTCGGACAGGAGCGAGATCGGGGTTGCTGGCAGAAGTGTCGGCAGTCAAGAATCGGGAAGCAAGTTGCGAAATTCGTACACCAAAATCTTCAAAAGGCTTGGCTGTCACATTGAGCTTCTCCAAAAAGATGCCTGCGTAGGTCAAGGTGGAGCCGGCATCGACGGCGCGGTCGGCAATGAGAAGAGCATCGGTAAGCTGGAAGATGGCAGAGACGACATCACGGGTCTGGTCGACGTGCTTGTAGGGATCGAGCTGGTGGATGCGAAATACGCGCTGGGGGAAGAAGGCAGCGGCAGCGCCGAGCGCGCGGTCAAGCGGAGCGATGGCCTCCTCTGCAGCGCCGGCCTCCAGGAAACGCTGGGCGCTGGCAACGTGGGCCGAGACGACCTGGGTCAAGGTCCTGATCTTGGCATCGATGAGCAACTCGGCGCAGTGCTGAAGGTAGATGTGGAAGACGCGGTCGAGCGGCTCAAGGAACTGCTCCTCGGCGGATTGGGTCAAGCTGGCGATAAGGTATTCGATCGTAGTGGGCGTTGGCATGGGAAGAGGCGAAGACGAAGATTCAACTGCAGCATCTTGAGAGGCGGCAGGGCAGACTTTGATAAACCAATGCAGAGCGGTAGCAGTGTCTCCAAGATCAAGGAAGCCGCGGATCATGGACGAGATGACTGAGCGCTGGAGCGCAGGTACATTGTCGCCGCCTTGGAGCATCTTTTCAAACAGCTTGACGGCACCGGTAGGATCGTTGAGAGCAAAGTGAGCATCAATGAGCGAGGACCAAACGAGAGCATCGCTGTCGTGCTTCCATTCGGGGTTCTGGCTAGCGAGCAAGAACTCGTCAAACACCTGCTTGCATGCGGCGAGCTTTCGGGCCTGCTGCATCTGCTGCGTCTCGTCCGGCTTGAGCTGAGGATCGAGGACAAACGTCTTGATGAGGTGCTTAAAGGTGATGGCGTCGGTGTTGGCGAACATGCTGCGCTCGAGCAGGTCGAGCACGCTCAGGGCACGGTCGACGTCACCGCGGCGGGCACAGCTGGAGAGCATTGCGTTGTAAGCTTGCTCATCGTCGAACCAGTGACGACTGCTGTGGGCTACACCCATCAACTCGAGTGCCTGACCAAAGTTGTCCTCGGGAACCACAGCGGCGTCAGTCTGTGCTGACTTGGCAGCATCGGACGACGAGTGCGCTGGGGAGGGCAAGGCAGGGGCAATCTCGGCATCGCGAGCGCAGAGCGCCTTGACGAGGACAGTGTAGGTGCGGCTGTTGGGAGACAGGCCGGCGTGAATCATGTCGTTGTAGGTGTCGGTGATCTCTTGAACGGGTTGACCGTACTTGCGGATGGCAAGAAGCGACTCCATGACCATGTTGAAGCCGGCGGTGGTCTTTTGTTCTTTGGGAAGCGCCTTGAAGGCGTTGACGCCGAGACGGACCTGAGCAGCATCCCTCCTCTTGCTTGCAGCACGAAGATCGCCATAGAGACGGTCGTGTGCGCTGAGGCCACCCATGGTGGCGGGGGATGCAGCGGCTCCGGACTGCGTTTCTAGGTTAGAGGACTCGGTGATAGTGGCCGAGGTAGAAGCATGTCGTGTGGCTTGCGAAGCCTCGGTGTGGGCATGAGCGGTAGTGGCGGAAGTGTTTTCGCCAGCCGCAGTGACGAGAAGAGGACCGCCGTGCTTGGTGGCAAAGGCATGGTGGAAGCGGACCTGCATGTGCGGGTTGGTGAGATGGCCAGGCGATGCGAGTATGGAGCGGTCGTACTGGTGCTGGCTATCCAGGCGGAGCTTGTAGGCCTTCTGCCTGCGGATCTCGTCGTCATCATCGTTGCTCTTATTGTTGGCGTCGGTGTTGGAAGTGGTGGAGGCTTGCGAGAGAGCACGACCGGTGTGCTGCTGGTATGAGAAATGAGCGCCACGGCCGGCGTGGAACTTGGCACCGCCAGCACCAGCGCCTGCAGAAGAGCCACCGCTGCTGAGACCCGAAGCCCAGCCAGAAGCAGAAGAGCCAGTGGAAGAGGCGGAACCGGAAGAAGCGCCCTGGAAAGCACCACGGAAGGTGTTGGCCGAGTTATGGGCGGCATTGGCCGCAGACTGGGCTGCGCCCCTCCATATGTGAGAGGCGAGTTTGGCGGCCGAGGTCACGGGCATAGCTACCGTGACGCTGAGGCTTGCCTATGACAGAAAGCTGTCGAGAGTGTTGGTAAGCGGGGCCAAAAGGCCAGAGAGATTGGGGGCGACACCAATCTGATTGAACTGGGCAGTGAAAGCAGTGGGAAGGCGTAGAGGCTGCTGCGCCGTCCGTTTGCAAATGAAGTCGGATAAGCTAGATACAGATAGCTATCGGTCGAGTTGGCGAGGTCGATCTGAATGAGTGCACGTATCTATTGCTGTGACAAAGAGCTGAAGTTGGTGCTGAATTGGTCTATCTATCGTTTGATTCCACGTTTGATTGTGGGTGTTGGTGGAATGAACTTGGCGATATCAATACTGCTTCAGGCGATTCTGCTGAATTGGATACAATGAGATAGAATGGACGGGCCAGCCCTGCAACTGTTGATTGGTCAGAAGGAATAAGCTCAAGAAGTGACCGTGGTGCAGAGAGAGAGGCCGCGTGGAGAGGTGTTGGCAAAGTGTGTGTGTGCGTGCGTGCGTGTGTGTGTGTTAGGCTTGATGATGGGCAAGTAAAGAATGCCCAAGGGAGTTTGGAAGATGGTGGTGTGTATAAGAGATGGTGAGGATATGAGAGAGGCCCACACGGTGCAGAGTCGGAAGAAAATTGCTGAGTCGATCCGAGGGGAAAAAGAAAAGGGAAAAGAAAAAGAAAAAGGACAAGAAAAAGAACATGCTGCTCCACCCAACGCTGTACCGACAAAGATTCTCAATTTTTCAATTCGGTCAACACTCACCTGCGTTCTGCTGCTGCAGTTTCCGAAAAAGGGTTTTATTCGCGCTTCTGCCTGGAACAAGCTGCTGTATGCATCGGGACGTGTCGGGACGTGTCGGGTTGTTTCTACAGCGAGGTGGGAGACTTTGTTTCTCCGCGGCGATCCTGTTATTTGGCACAGCTCGATGCTTTTACCGCGGCAATGAGCGAGGGACAAGAGACGGCCTTTGCTTGCATTGAGCTGGTTGCTTGTGCCTTGCTTGGTCTTGTGTTTTAGCTGTCCCGCTTGGGTCCAGGGCGATGGTCTGATCAGATATGGACAAGCCCACCTTGCCGCGCCGCACACCTGCGCTCGTTCTCATGCTCACTGTCCATGGAGCCAGCCAGTCACAACACGCTGTTAACACCCGGTGGAACCTGTATAAGCCATTGCTGACCCAGTCCTTGAAGCAATGTCGCTTCGGCAGGGAACAAAGCGCGAGAGCAGCATATGAGCAAAGCAATCCCGTGCTCTACTACAAGCGTCAGTTTCGGTCTCTTGCGGCCTCGTTATATTTGTTCAATACCCGTTTCAGCTCAAGTTCTTATGGCAACTCTGACCGAGAGGCGATATGACATGCAATCACTGGGCCGCCTGGTCAGCGCGCTGTGAAACGAAACCATGTGCATCGCCCTGCAGCAATAAGCAGCTCCATGTAAGAATCTGTTTTCTTTGACATACTGCAGATGGGTAAAGCCGAACTTGAGTAGTCCGTGACCGTGAGCATTTGAGCTTTGGCTCTCCAGCCTTACGTCTTGTCCGTACCTTCTGGGCTCAAGTCTCTCGATAGAGTGCGAGTACGACGTTGAGCATTGAGCTTTGAAAGCTCTACACCTTTTTCGACCGAGTTCGATAAGCGGAGTTTTTACGATGTGGTCAAGTGAGCAAATTGTTAGAGTACTGTACCTTTTTCTCTGATGATTAAAAGCGAAAGGGGCAATCCAGGGTCTAGTCACGTGCTGGGTCACTCTTTGGAATTTTTTTGGTGGAAATTTGGCTGCACGGATGGCTCAGCTGAACTCCACCTTCTGCAGTGTCAAACCTTGTCGACCTTCCCCGCTTGCCTTGATAATCACCACCGACGACCTTGTTCGTCCTTTGCTATCGCCATCAACGTCCTCTTCCATTCCTGCATCCATCCGCTCCAACGCATACAGTATCCGATTTTGTATCGTATCTGGACCATTATCACGCAGTTATCGCTAAACCCGTCCTCTAGGCGAGATCCCCGCGTCAGAAGCAAAGTTCACATCATCGACAGCAGACCCAAACAAGAGGCAGACCGTTCGCTTGAAACTCTAAATACACCCAGCACATCCCCATCATCACCACCCGGTAGCTAGTTTAAGATGGTGGGCTCATCACTGCGCAACGCCGTTCACCGACGCAACCACAAAGAGCGCTCCCAACCCGTCGGCCGGGCCAAATTGGGCCTGCTGGAAAAGCACAAAGACTACGTTCTCCGTGCCAAAGACCACCACAAGAAGCGCGACATGCTCAAACGGCTTTCGGAAAAGGCTGCCATGCGAAACAAGGACGAGTTTTATTTTGGCATGATCAACTCGTCCACCCGCTACGGCGTTCACCAGCACGCCCGGCCCTCCGAGCAGCTGGATAACGACGTAGTGGCGCTGTTGAAGACCCAAGATGTGGGCTATGTCCGGGCGCAGCTGATAGCAGAGAAGAAGAGGATCAAGGCTTTGGTCGAGAGGATCGCGCCGAGTGTGGCTGGGTTAGGGGTGGAGTGGCTAGATGAGAAGGAGAATAGAAGGCCAACACTTGAAAGGGCGGGACTGATTGCGGCGCCGGCCAAAGGCGGGAGGAGCGGGGGGAGTGCGAGTGCGCCAAAGAAGGGTGTGATTGGGGCGCAGGGGAAGAAGACGGTCTGGTTGGACGATGCCGATGCGATTCGCTCCTACTCTTCCTCCTCCTCCACCACCTCTTCCTCCTCGTCGTCCAAGTCTAAACCTGCACCCATCGATATTGACGAGGGAGACCAGTTCGGCGACTCCTGGATCGACGACATTCCCTCCGACGCCTCCGACCTCTCCGAGTCCGAAGACCCTCCCTCGCTCTCCTCCACTTCATCCCCCGGTTCTGCGCTTAAGAAAGGCTCCAAGCACCTCGGGTATCTCACTACCGAACTAGCCTCGCGCTATGCAAGGCTCGACCAACTGCAGCTCGCTGCAGAGAAGCTCAATCTCGTGCGCGCTCTCATGACGCACAAAGGCGGCCGATCTCATGTGGTGCAAGCGAAGAACAAGAAGGACGGGCTAGCAGAGGCGGTCATGAAGGGAAAAATGACGAGTAATGGACTGGCCTTGCCGGGGAACGAGGAGAGTGATGAGGAGGGCGAGAAAAAGAGGGTGTACAAATTTAGCAAGCAGAGGAAGCGTTAAGCCGGCAGCATATCTGTCTTGATTCTGTCTGTCCTCAGAGACCCCCATTGTCGCGCTAGGCTGTACTTGTACCCGCACCCATCGCACCCACATCGCATCCATCCGAACTTGATGCCTTTACACATTCCATTTTGGGTCTGGTTGCACGCGAAATCTCGAGCATTCCTACACGCAGCCGCTTTGACTTCAACTCGGGCTATCGGCGGATTGGATTGCAGACGGTCGAGACTGTACACAGCTGGAGAAAGTACTTTCTTTGTAAAGACATGTTCAAGGTTTGTCCTTGTCGGACGATTTGTCGTCGTGTTCCAGCTGGTCGTCGCCGCTAGTCTGTGCTGGGAGAGTATATGTGGTTTCCATCTCTGCTGGCTGCTGCTGTTTCTGCTCCTCGTCCACTGCAAGCAATTCGTTGCTCCGCCTCTTGTCCCTCCTTTCCAGATATACGATCGCCAACGTCACACCGGCGGTGAATACAGAGAGGGGGAACATACTAATCCACCCATCCCTGTACCGGGGTGCATCCGTCGCAGGCCAAAAGACAATATTCCACCACGAATTCACAACATTACTAAACACATTCATCCCCGCCAACACCATCGCTCTCTCCTGCTCGTCTTGCCTACAAACAATGTTGGCCCATGCAAAGTTGGTCGCTTGGCCCATATACCCGACACCCTGGATGGCGAATGCAAAGAACTTTGCGCCATAGGGAATGTCCCACACCAGCAGCATGGTGGAGGAAATGCAGATGATGAGGCCCATGAGCAGGTTGACCCAGAAGCGGGAGCCAACGTAATCGGTGGTGTAGGCGGCGACAAGGGTGGTAAAGATGGCGATGGAGATGAGGGAGAGCGGGTAATAGTTGATCTGAGCCTTGGTGAAGTTGAGCGATTTGAACCAGAAGCCCATCGTGCTGTTGATGCCGGCCGACTCGAGCATGGAGCCGAAACCGAATAGCAGGCCGAAGAGGTAGATGTGCCAGCGGCCAAAGACGCGCTTGACCAAGTTCCACGACATCTTGGTTGGCTCGTGCTTTGGCAACCTGTTGGCTGCCAGCTCCCTCTCCTCTTGGCTCAGGAACCACGCCTTGGTCTTTCGCGGCGTGTCTGGGAAGAGAAGGAAGCCGAACAGCGCGATCGGCATGGCGATGGCAAAGTCGATGATGAACAGCCACTGGTAGGATTTAAGTCCCAAATGGCCGTTCAATGTCTGCGAGATGCGGCCCTGCATCACGCCCGACCAGAGCGATCCCATCTGCGCAAACGTCGCAAAGATCCCCGACCTTTTCCCCAACTCGTTTTCCTTGTACCACGAACCCAAGACCCAGTGACATCCCGTAAAAGTAGAAGACTCGAAAAGGGCCTGCAAGAAACGAATCGCCATCACCTGCTCCGGCGTCTTACAAGCAGCAAGACAGGCAGAAAGGGTCCCCCAGACAGCACCGCAGAATGGAAGCCACCATCTTGGCGGCACGACTTGGAGAATGAGGTTGTTGGGCCAGAGACCGATGATGTAGCCAGCAGTAAAGATCGAGTTGACCTGGTTGAACTGCTTGCCGTGGAATTTGAGGTCTTCTTTCATGCCGGTGAGATAGGCGTTGGAGAAGTTGGCTCGATTTAGATAGTTTGAAAGATATAGGAGACTGCAGAAGGTCATGACGACGAGGTCGATCTTGAGGAGGAGGCGCTGTTCGAGCTTGGTGGCGGGCTTCTCGCCCCAAAGAAAGACGCGGACTTGGTGCAGAACACCCATGATGTGAATATTCTAGCGCAACAGCTAAGTTGGCTAGAAGGATGTGCGCGCCACAGCGCTGATGGTAGCAGAGTTTGCAGGGTCTCTAGAGTCGGGAGTGATAGGCTGACGCGCAGCTGCTATGGCACGCTGGAGATGGGGTGAAATGTGGTTCTGGATAGGTGGTTTGTGCTGCAGTTTCCCAGTAGTCTATGCACTGGTGTATCCAGGTTGTCCTGAAGAGGTGGGTCGGGCGGCCAAAACGGTGGTGAGGAGCTGATGGCGGAGAGCAGATGAACCGGGGAGAGGGGAAGGTGGCGGTGGTAGGACGGATAGATATATGCGAATTAAGAAGCTATAAGGGAACCACGGGAGCGTATGCTGAGGAAAGTGGGTTGTGGAAGCAGTCATATGCAAGCACTATCTTTTCGATTTGCATATGCGAAGGTGGCTTTCGCGAGAAGACACTTTACCGAACCCGCGTTGTTGCGTTGCGATAAGCGCCACGGAATGAAATCCCCCCTTTGACCACGCAACACTTTTCCGTCGGTGTCAGTGCAACGGACAGATGGTTCTTGGGAAGAAAAAGGAGATATGAGCCAGGGGACGGAGTTGATTAGACGAGGTCAGGAGGCGAAGGAGGAGGGGAGCATGGCTGGGTCGGAGTGTGTACCTGCGTGTCTGAGTTGATAGGAGATAGGCCCCCTCGGCATTTTTCTTTTTTTTTTCTTTTTTTTTTTTTGGCGGGGTATGAGCCACTTGATCGGGACAAAGCGATTACCTGGCGAAACGAGGGAAGAGGAAGGTCAGATGAGGATGCGCATGCCGCACTCCAGATCTGGTGTCGCCGTTGGTTGAGCCGAGGAGGAGGAGGGAGGGAGGGAAGGAGAGGAGGACAGAATCGAGAGCGTGAGAGCGTCACTAAATCTTCGGATACATGGTAAGTGACAGGTTGTGCTGCGAGTGTTAATTTCAGACAGGACCCCAAAAGGTTTCCTTCCTTTCCCCTCTGCAAGTCAGGTTGAAAATGAAGAAAAAAGAAAATTTGCCACGCCAACATTGACTGTCACCACCGGTCACACGGGCGAAGGGCCTGCCAAATTGCTGCCAAACCTTGTTGCGGGGCAGCCACCACTAATTGAACAATGAAGTGCCTCGAGTCGGCTCGGCTCAACTGGTCTACCGCACTTCCCCCCTCAAATACCGAGATAGCCGACGAGTCACGACCCGCACTTCGGCCCACCATCGCTCTCACTGTCTGCGAAACCTTTTTTTTGTCGATGAGGAACTGCTTTCCATATCTCTGTCACTTCACAACTCTCTATCTCTGATCGAGCGCAGCCTGTTCTCAACACTGACCGTACCCAACCATATCAGCAGCGTTGCTATTATCTCATCGAGGACAATCACGATATCGGTCCGTTTCGCGGCCCAATTTGGGGGACAAGGCAAGCAAAACAGGAACAAGAAGCGAGCCAAAGCGCATGTCGGAATTAGGTTCACACGCCGCGGGAGCGGGAGGACAGAGAGATTCGAGTTGGTTGTGTGCGTCAATCAAACACGGCGAAGGAAAATAGGTGGCCTTGTGCCCGTCAAGTTGACCGGTCATATCGCCGAGACTAGCGAGCACCACCCCCGTGCCTGTACGTTTATCATTCTTTTGGTTCTTCGGCGATATCTTGATACGACTAGTGCTCGCGCTCAAAGTGGGCCCCCGGCGAGCGTTATCTTGTTGCATCAGAGGTGATTCGGAGAAGAATAGAACGAGCCTTGCCAATTTGACAGCGCTTCGATCCTGCCTGGTGCAAGGCGGTTGCTTTCATTATGTTTGCGGGTGAGGCTAGAGAAGCGTTCTATTGTCGGCAACCGTTCCCCGTACCACCTGATCAACCCCGCGCACAGAGTAACAGCTTTGCATCGCACTTCATCGCTGACCGTGCTCATGTCGGACTTACACCGTGCCTCCTGCCACTCCCTCACCACTATCAAATTCGTGCCACATGTCAATGAACCCCTGCACCTGCCTTTAATTCCGAGCATCACGCGACCACTTATAATAGCACACTTCTTATTCCGTCTCGCAATCACACTGATAGTGTACGTTGCTGTACCACATATGTTGACTTGAGATACCCAACGGCGCAGGTCCGAGATGCGCGCAGTATACTGCAGTTACCCCACATTTGCGATATGCTCGGCGGGCGCAGGTACCGCAGATAACTTTGACGGCCACTGCAACGTCAACCTTGGAGCGCCCATGCACAGGCGCGAGAGTGTCGCATGTGCACGGCTTTGTGTGGGCTGGAAACCTGACACAAAGCCTTCAGTGTAACTCTTGAGTTTGAGCCGCTATCTTATCTGCTGCATCTTGGCATATCGTGAGACTCGAGTGCTTTGACCATGCAAAACCTGCAGTAGTCAGATCTAGCGGTGCACTTCTATCGGGGTCAGATCACTTCTAGATTTGTTAATTCGACATTCCTGCACAAGACAAACATAGAAAATGTTCGTACGAGTGACCTTCTTACTCCACACGACACACAGCATGACGTCAATTATGGTTTGTGCCATCTTGGACATTTTTCGCTCCGCATAAACGCCGCAAATTTCATTCATTCACGAACCTTCCGGCAGCTTGCAACCCCGGGCCTCACGCACAGCATCTCGTTTGCCAAAACTCTCGCCTCTCATCCTGCTTGCTGCTACAGCTGTCTACATGGAATTTTCTCAAGCTACGACCGAAATACCTTTCAATCCACTCTGGAACTGTGAAACGGAGCCGGATATGGTGAAACGATGGCGAGGCTTGGTCTCCAACAACTGTGGACTAGCGTTGACGGAGATGGCTGCGACAGCGAAGCCACCCTCCTTGGCGTCTGTACATTGGGGCACCTTCAATGGACAGCAAACACCGGCACGATCTTGACACAAGGCGGTAGGTAAGCTTTCGAAGCAACACCTACCTAGCTGTTCAAGGTTTCGATTCCGAAGCCTGAGCACGTTCTTGGGAACACTCACTAGCACCGATACTTGAGGAACCGCATCTTCATCGATCGTTACAGTGTCACACACATGCTTTCAAGGCTTGGAGTGTGTATGACGAGGTCATGCCGAACGGCGTCCGCTGGAGGCGCTGTGCAACGGAGAGAGGGGGGGGGGGGGGCAGCGAGCGCAACGGCGTCTTCTTATGCAATGGTAAATTTTACAAACACAAATTTAAGACTCGCACTCGGCCCGTCTGTCTCACTGCCGGACTATAAACTTTGCGCCAGCCTCCACTTCTTACGGCTTTGAGACCGCTTTGCCCTTCTTGCATTGCCATTCTGGCGTGACGGTGCTTGTGCTTGTGCTTGTGCTTTTGCTCGTGCGCCTTGCCTTCGTTCCATGCGACTTTTCTGTGTGCAATGCTTTAATGCATCAGCAGCTGTTCCAGTAAGAAGAGCTCGAACTCGAATGGCTTCGCAAGTGTCAAAGAGTGGAGAAAGAGGTTGGGGTTTCAGTGGCAGGACATTTTTAGCATGACGGCGGATCTGCCTTGGATTTGCAAGTCATGGCGCTGCGAATTGTTGCTCCTTACCGTCACTGCGCTTACCCTCCTACTTTGCAGGCCTAGACTGTCGTGTGCGGTACACTGCGACCACGGAGAGGGAGAGAATGGCGCTATGGAGGGTTCACATGCCACGGTACGTCTCTCTTACGAGCTTCCGCCCGGAAATCTTACCGTTACTCAGCACGAGTGCTCCTCCATGACGTTCCAGCGTCACCGGATCACCATTGTGCCTCACTTACAGGGCAACGGGGTAAGGGTTTGAAAACTCGCAAAGCTGTGGCGTTCCTTCCCGCCGTCTGAACTAGAATGCTTCGGCCGCTCACCACTCATGACTGCACAGCAACAAGAAACCATGGCTGTGTCTCTGTCCCTTGTCTCCTGGCCCCCTCTCGCCACTTGACGAACGAGCAAGGGTGACGAAGAAGGCCTCAGGAGGGATGCTTTTCTTCGCTTCGCAGTCACTCGACCGTGAGCTGCGATGACGAGGCGGTGATGATGCACCGTCAGTCCCCTCTTCACCCTTCCCCTTCCCGTGGAGGACGTTGTCTTTCGTGCCACAGTGCCTCGACCACGGAAACGAGGCAGAGGCTGCTGCATCGTTTAGCTCCGCACTGCCCCTCTCGTAATGCTCCTCTTTTGCCTGCCTCGGGTCTGAACAGATGTTTCTCGATCTCTCAAAGTTTGCACCCCTTGTAAGCTTCCCTCCTGAGCACATTGCAAGGCTAGGAACCTCCCAAGATGTATATATAATCATTCACCTTCCTTTCCTTCCATCTACCCCAACCCCCTCCGTTAAAAGCCACCCAAACCCCAACTACGACTCTCTCCCTACATCTAAGCACCTAGTCACCGACGATGAAGTTCACTCCCTCGTTCGTCCTGGCCCTTGCCGTCGCCGCCTCGGCCGCTTCGGCATCCCCCCTCATGCGACGCCAGGGCAGCTCGTCTTCTTCTTTCGCTAACCCTACCTCCACCAGCTCGAGCTCGGGCTCTTCTAGCTCTTCCGCTTCTGCCCCCACCTCCACCGCCACCGGCGCCATCGGCGGCTCTTCGAACGGCACCGCGGGCACCAACTCCACCTCGGGTCCGCTCAAGTTGAACGACACTCAGATCCTCCAGTACGCTCTCACCCTCGAGCACCTCGAGGCCACCTTTTACAACCAGTCGCTCAGCAAGCTCTCTACGCAGGACTTCCAGCAGGCTGGCTACAACACGAGCGTCCGCGACCAGATCTACTCGATCGGACGCGACGAGGCTGCCCACGTCGAGTTGCTTTCCACTGCGCTCGGCAACCAGTCGGTGCCTGCTTGCACTTACAACTTTTCGGCGGTTACTGACGTGGAGAGCTTCCTCACCACCGCTCGTCTGCTCGAGGGTGTTGGTGTCTCTGCCTATGCTGGCGCCGCTCAGAACATCACCAACGGAACGTACCTCGAAGTAGCTGCTTCCATCCTGGTGACTGAGGGACAACACGAATCTTACGTGATCTCGCAGACGGACAATGGCGGCAATGCGATTCCTAACGCTTTTGCAACGCCGCTCGACTTCCGCGCCGTCTACTCGCTCGCCGCTCCCTTCTTCGAGTCGTGCCCCACCAACGCTACTCTCCCCATCACCCCGTTCCCCACGCTCACCCTCTCTGGTAACGGCACCTACTCGCCCGGCGAGAGCGTGACCGTCACTTACCAGCAGACCAACTCCACCTCGTCCAACTCTACGACAGGCAACAACACGACGTACCTCGCCATCATCCAGGGAATCGCCGGTCCCCAGTTCATCACCCTCAACGGTAACTCGACCTCGGTTCAGCTCCCCCGCAACCTCACTGGTGGCCAGTTCTACGCCGTTGTGACCGACTCGAACAAGACCGTGAGCGACAACACCACCCTCGCTGGCCCTGCTGCTGGTTACGTCAACATCCCGCTCCCCAAGGCTCCTGAGGCTACCGCTGCTAGCTCCTACAGCAGCAGCAGCAGCAGTGCTTACCCCACGTCGACCTCTTCGGGTGCTAACGGCGGTGTAGGCGGTGCAGGTGCTGGTCCCACTGGAACGGCTAGCAGCTCTTACAGGTCGCCCAGCTCCACTGGCTCGGCTTTCGGCTCGTCCAGCAGCGGCGGCGGCAGCAGCAGCAGCAGCAGCGCTTCCGCCAGCACCGGTAGCATGTCCCAGAGCCTCCCCACTAGCCTCTCCAGCTTCGCCTCGCCCAACATTCCCACTGCTTCCGCCACCAGCAGCTAATTCTCTCCCCCTTCCACCCCTCTCGCTCTCTCGCGCTTTCTAGTTGATCACCTCTAATCTCTCGCCATCTTGTATCGGAACGACGCCTACGAAATCCCACTCCCCCTTTTTTCGCAAGGAATCACACTTATGGAACATTAACTGCCTGATTGATTGAATGGGTTGAATGGGTTGAATGCGCGTGGATGGTCTGATGAGTGTTGCGGTTGCGGTGTCAGAATTCGAGATCTTGCGCACGCGTGTTTGCGGCTCTGTTCGCGGGAGGCGTTGGTTTGTGGCTGTGGTTGCGAGCGTGTTTGTGTGACGCGGTATCAAGTTCGACCGCGTATTCCCCCCGCGCTGGGGTCGCAGTGTTTTGTACACCAGCACCAGTTGTTGCGGCAGTGGCAGCAGCGAGACCGCGCTGACGGAGCGACGATAAGCCGCCGAACTTTGCTGGAGCTTGCTTGGCACCCTCACGCTCACTTGGAGACGCGACCATAGCCTCCCCGCCTGGCTGTCTGCGTACGAACGACGAGCTGTGCGTACCACTGCTTTTCGCTGCTACTGGCTCGGCAGTTGCTGCTTCTAACTTTGTTGCTATTGTTCCCGTCGTCGAGGTGGTTGTTGTTGGTGCTTTCTCCGACCCACTTAGGCTCTTGATCGGCTTGGTCCGCCTCTCACTAACCCCTCCTTCCACGTCCAGATGCAAAGTTTCGATCACCAGCCTCTTCCTCCTCACCTTGAACGCCAGGTTGTTCTCTCCACCCCCCGCACCGCCCTCTCCTCCCCCACCCGCTTTCCCACCACCTACGCCGGCACCTGCACCCGTCCCCATGCCTCTAAGCACCGATGATCGGATGGACGGGTTGGTCAGCGTCCCAACAGCAGGCGTTTTGAGCACTTTGAATGCTCCAGTGTATGCCGAGAACGCGCTCCTCAAAGCAGGGGAGGAAGCGAAGGCGGACATGGAAACGGCCGAGTCTACGCTGTGCACCATGCGGTGTGCAAGGTTTGCGGGAGGTGCGCCAGGTATGGTGGAGTGGGAGGCTGGGGAGAGGAGGAAGGAGGAGATGGTGATGACTGCGATCGACGGTATTGCTACGACGCGGGTTGCTGATGGTGATGTCGGAGAGTCGACCAGGGAGAGCGATCGTAGCAGACGTTTGAGTCGGTGCAAGAAACGCACCACCTCCGCATGTACGCTTTGCCCACGGCCGACCGTCCATGCAGGCGAGCCCAGCGCGCGGATCGCAACCCGCAACACAGGTGGCACACTCGATGCCGCACCCGCAGCGACAACTTGACGATGACACCGCTCAGCAGCAGCTTCGACAAGCTTGTATGCAACTTCGTACGAGTTCACCCCTCTCGACCGCGAGCCTTCCGCTGCTTCCGCTAGTGCTGAAATGTCGACGATCTCGAGCTTGTCTTGGTCCACCGCATGTTGGACGATGCGGGGGTCGATGCGTTTGCTCAGATCGAAAGTCTGGCAGAACGGTGCTGGCTCGCCCGCCGAGCTGATGGTAGGCTCGTTGACGGTGGTGTTGAACTGCTTCATGTTGTGGTAGCGCCAGGCGATCTTCATCTCTCTTTCCCGCTTTGCGCTGCTTCCACTCCCTCCTTCCGAGTCTGCAACCTCCGCTGCTGTCGCCGTCTGTACTTCTTTAGAATCCGAGTTCTCCTCATCCAGGACCGTGTTGAGGTGGTCTGATGGCCCCTCGCCGACCTCAGCTTGTACTGGCATTGACGTCGGTTTAGGACCGAGTTGTGCAACCAGCTGCTCGTCCAGATCCCCTGCTCTCGCCATCAGTCCACGCACCAACCCACTCACATCTTCTCCAATCACCACACCATGATGTCCCGAAGCGATTCCCTGTGCGACTGAGTACCCTAGAAGCAACTCGGTGTATGGCTCGGCGGCGGCTCTCGCGGCATGATCTGTCTCAGCAGATGCAGCGGGAGTGGAGCTCGAAGCGCCAATCTGTGCGGCTGATTGTGCGGCAGTTCCAGACGCAGGGAGGACCAGGAGATTGGAGCCCGAAGAAAGACCTCCACCGGAAAGAAGGTCGTCGAGGGCCGGTACGCCGGTCGAGACGAGTGGAACGGGTGAAGAGAAGGAGGACGGCTTGACACCCGCAGGGAGCGGCGCTGGTGCGGAGCCGGAGGAAGGGTTGGCTCTCCGCTTGAAGGAAGACATTGCGGTGCAGTAGAGCACTGCAAGGGCTCCAGTAGCAGGTTGTTCGTCGTTGTCGAGTTAGTGGTATAGCATGTAGCAGCAGTTGGCAGTGAGAAGAAGAAACCTCTTTTGACAAGCTGCACCCACACGCACCAAATTTCACAGGTGGAGGAACGTAAAGACAGTCATCATTACATAAGAAAGCTATAACTAATTGTTAGACTAGTAGCTCCGACCGATGAAATACGCGCGATTCCCACTCCGAAGCGATGCATAGCCGGGACGTGCGAGCCATCATTGAACTGTGCGGTAACTAATTGCTCTAGATAGCGTCCAGGCGAAGCGACTTCGCCACATCTGCAAGGCCGTCGAGCGAGCATCATTGTCTCTATGGCGCGGAACACCTTCTGCGCAGCAATAAATGCCAATCTCCGCCCTGCTCAGAGCTTTCCCTTCCCTCCACCAACAGCTCTCGTCAGCACAACTCTCCCCATCCTTTCTTCCCTCCAGTTCCCGTTCCCACGCCCTGCACAACCCTTTACTCAAACCCGTGCCTCGCCCAAAAATGTCGACCACTACAACCGCAGCGCAGCCCAAGACGAACCTCAAGATCGTCTTTGGCTGTATGACTTTCGGCGCGCCCGGTGCCGAGCAGTCGCGCGTGCACGATCTCTCCGAATGCCGTGCGATTCTCGACATCTTCGCCTCGCACGGTCACACCGAGCTTGACACCGCGCGCATGTACGGCATGGGCAGTTCCGAGCACTACCTCCGCCAGCTCGGCGTTACAACTTCTCCGAACCAACACAACTTTGTCATTGCCACCAAGGCGTTCCCCTCCGCTCGCAGGCCCGACTTCCCCGCGAAGGACAAGTACACTTTTGAGCCGGAGGACATCCATCGTGCGATTGAGGACAGCTTGAGCACTCTGGGCACGGACAGCTTTGATCTGTTTTATCTGCATAGCCCGGATCGGGAGGTGGAGTTGGAGAAGACGCTGAAGGCGGTTAATGAGGCGTATGAACAAGGTAAGTTTAAGAGGTTTGGCATTAGCAACTACCGCGCGGACGAGGTGGAAAGCATTGTGTCGATCGCCGAACAGCACAACTGGGTTAAGCCATCGGTGTACCAGGGTCTGTACAACGCCATCACCCGCACAGCCGAGTCGGAGCTCTTCCCCGTGCTCCGCAAACACAACATCGCATACTACGCATACAACCCTCTCGGCGGTGGCCTCTTCACCGGCACTCACACCAGCCTCTCCTCGACCCCCGAATCTGGCTCTCGTTTCGACCCCAACCGCGCCCAAGGCCAGATGTACAGAAGCAGGTACTGGAACGACCACTACTTCCAAGCGCTCCATCTCATCCGTAGCGCCGCGGACAAGCATGGGCTCACGCTCGCCGAGGTGGCACTGAGGTGGATGATGCATCACTCCGAGCTCAGCAGGGAGAAGGGTGATGCGGTGATCATCGGGGCGAGCTCGAGGAGACATATCGAGGGGAACTTGGACGACTTTGAAAAGGGCCCGCTGCCGGAGGAGGTGGTGAAGAAGGTCGATGAGGCGTGGGAGATCGTCAAGCCCAACGCTCCTGCGTACCACCATTAGGCATGACTCGTGATCCATTTGTATGACTTGTCGAATTGTTCAAAGGATAGCAGTTGAAATGTTATCAGTCAACCAACAAGAAAGGGCGGGACAGGTCGTATGTGACAATATTCCATGAAAGTCTATGGAGAAAAGCGATGGCCCGATGGCAAAGACGGAATGGGCCTCCTAGATGGCGGGCGCATTGTTCTATCCCTATCCGCTGCCTGCATCACCTCGTCCTCTGAATCCTCCATCTTTGTCCTCCTAGCGCTCGCATCCAGCGACTCATGCAGTGACGGGGCTCTTTGCGGCTGCTCCACGCCTGGTGCTGCAGTTGCATAGGCCGCTGCCCGCTTGATCTCATTCGAGGTGCTTCTAGTGCGCGGGCTCATTCCTTTCGACAACCCCGCAAGACCCGCCGAAGAGTTCACCCTTGGCTTCTTCTCCATCTGGTCCCTGCTTGCCGACAACGAATCGGGAGTTCCGTCTCCGCTTCTACCCGTCCCCATCTGTGGCTGCGAATTCTGCCGCTGCCTCACCGCCTCGCCTTGCGGGAGTGGTTCCATGGGCATCAGAGGCGAAGAGCGGTTTGAAGGAATGCTGCCATGGCCGTTGCCCATCAGCTCGCGATTGGGAGTAATAGAGCGGCGTGGTTGGCCGAGACGGCCGACGAGATTGCGCATTGCTGCACTGCGTGAAGCAGAAGGAGTGCTTACCACTGAAGATCCGGAGGAAGAGGAGGGAGAAGCGCCCATCGAGGATGTCGAGATAGAGCGCTCGTGGATGATAGAATGCGCGACGCTGCTCGAAGAATTGTCAGCGGCGTCGCCGTTGGCACCATTGGAGATCTTGCGGCGGTACGGAGCTGAGGCACGCATGCCAACGATCTGTCCAAGAGCAGCACTGGGAAGCGGCGGCGGCATGGAGCCAGGGCTGTTGGAACCAGCCGAGCCAGGAGTGCGGGTGCCCTCGCCCACATGAGTGTCTGATAGTGTTCGTCTGACTGTCCTGCTTGCTTCCCTCTCGGCATGCCGTTGGCTGAGGATGTCGCGAGCAAGTTCCTTGACCAACACCGCAGTATCCTTGATGCTGAGCTTCTCCACCACGTCGTACACGTTGAGCTGTTCGACCAGTGGAGAGTGTGCATCTCCTTTCAGATCGCAGATCATCTTGGTGATCCTCAGCAAATTGAGCCGGACCACCGCCTTGGGGTGGGAAAGACGTTCAAGCAACCGCTTGACAAACAGCGTGTTGCGTGCCATGGCTGCTACGATGCCACTGGACAATCGACACATCTTGACAAAGGGTTCCAGCAGGTTCTCGAACGAGTTGGCCTTGCTCGTGGCGAAGACGCACAGCAGCGACTCGATCGAAGTGGCTTGCAACAAAACTTCCTCTACACGGGCGGTCTCGTCCTGCAGCCAGACGAGGATGCTCTCCAGCGCAGAGACCTGCCAGTACGGATCTTCGAGCAACTTGAGGTAGAACTGGAGACCTCGGTGCTGCCAGAACATCTTTCGGGTCGCTTTACCTGCGTGGGCAAAGTCGCACAGGATGGGCAGTGCAAACTGCCGCAACGGCGAATTGGTCCTTGCAACGCGAAGCAACTGAGGGATGATGCCAGCCTGAGCCGCCTCTTCCTGTCGCGACTTGGACAGCCGGCACAAGTTGTACATGGTGTTGAGCACCTGGTTGGACATCTCGGTACCGTGTGGGCCGCTGTGATGCTGGGCAAGTATGTTGGTGAGGATCTCGATGGTATTGGCGTTCTGCATCTCGTCGAGGATGGTGGGAGACATGGAGAGGTTCTTGACGATTTTCAGCATGAGCGTCAACGACTCGGGATCGAGCGTAGAGGCTGACCGCAAGATTCGGCGGAGGACGCTACGCGTCGCCACCTGCTTCTTGAGGAAATTGTCGGATTGCGAATAAATCAGGAAGATCTGAAGAATGTTGGCACGAGCCTCGGAGGCATATTCGTCTTCGTCATCATCGATGACGCTCTGCAAAGCGGACGAAAGCGGCTCGAGCAGACCTTCCTGTGCGAGCATGCGGCAAAAGTCGTTCCTCGAGGCAGGGCTTTGTAGTTGCAGGACGCTGCTCACACAGCCTACACCGATCCACACCAAGTCTTTTTGCTCGAGATAGTCCTCGTCGATAAGGTTCACCAGCGTGCGTAGGCCGCGGCAGCTGAGCACGAACTGAAGAGTCAGACGCGAGGTCGAGCACATGGCAAACACAAAGTGGGCAGCCTCGAGCCGAAGGTCGTGCGGCCACTTCTTGGTGGTGAAGATCATGACCACAGGGATGGCTCCGATGAGACAGAGATTCTCCTGAGCTTCAGGGTCCTCGAAAATGATCAGGTTCAGGATGCCGAGGAGTCTAGTGGCCAACTCGCGATCGTTCGCTGCCTCGAGCATCTGGATGAGGGCCAGTGCACCATGCGAAGCGAGAAGTTGCGCCTTCATCTCGGGCATGTCGGTCAACACCTGGTCGATGTCCTCGCAAACTTGGAGCAGCTCCTCAACACCGGCGCGGGTATCGAGCGATTCAACTAGCTCGGTGACGAACGCACACATGCGAGCGTGCTGGTCGCGTGCCACATTGGCTTCCATGTCGGCTTCAGCATTCAAGCCTTCGTCGATCTCGGCAAAAGGGTCTTCCTCGTCGCCATCATCGTCCCGCATCCAGGAGCGATTCGAGAGGCGGGCTGTCAGCTGCAGGGTATTGCCACTGCTGAAAACGGTATCCTCTTTGCTGTCACTGCCTTCGTCAACCTTGCCAAAGAGGTCCGAGTAGTCTTCTGCGGAGTGATCCTCCGAGTACTTGCCAAGCGTTCGGCGCATAAGCTTCCACTGTTCGTCCTTTTCGAGTCGCAGAGTGGTCTGCGGGCTGGTAGGGTTGGAAGGAGCTCGAGTGGCCGATGCAGCCAAGGAATTGCGCAACGCTTCGGACGAGGCCTGTCTGCGGCGATCAGTAGGTCGAGACGGAGAGCCAAAGACGGCTTCACCGACGACTGAGCTCGAAACCTTGCCACCAGCACCAGGGCTGGAAAGCCGTGCAAGATCGTTCGGATGGAACAAACGCTTGCCGACGCTGTTCTTCATCTGCAGATCACGAATACGCCGATTGAGAAGGTCTTCTTGGCCATCTCCTACCAGGTCCGAATAATCGTCGCTGTCGTCATTGGAAAAGCTTGAGAGCGCAGACGTCGTCTCTATTGCAGCCTCTTTGGAAACGAGTACCTGGGGAGACGAGGCCACACTCCGCAGGAGCGGACCTGCGACGGGTCGGATGGTGCGCTGGTCAAAATCTGCCTCCAACCCTGCTTGACGAGAAGGCGATAGCGACGGAGACGCTCGATCGTCCGGCGACAGGGAAAGAGGTGTTGATGTCTTTGCGGACACTTGAGCATCTGTCCTTTCGGGTTTCGAAGCGGCATTGGCCGACACATCCCGCCCTTGACTGGAGCCGGTCTTTTCGAGCGCTGCAATCTTGGTCGTGGTGATATCCTCGTCGAAGTCATCGTCCCAGTTGTCATCGGCGCGCTCTGGCTGCTGCAAGTCCGCAAGCTTGACGCGGTGGTCCATGAGTGAGACAGCTGGAGCGGCACCAGCCAGAGGCGCTCGAAAAGCTGATCCGTTGGCCGGCGATGGAGGCTGCTTTCCATTTGAAACTTGGCCAACAGCGTCGGCCGAGTTGGTAGGCAGCCCGGCAACAGCATGTACCAACCGGGACGAGGGTCGTGAGACACTCTCTGATATTGTCTCTCTGCGAGAAACCGCAGCTGGCGGGCTAAAGTCGATGGGCAATGTGGGGCGGCTACTACGTCGTGTCTTGCGTCCGACCAATGGTTTGGCTGTGCCTAATTCTGCAGCGATCGCGTTGACCCTGCGAAGGCTGGGTTGCATGGGCGCTCGCACCGTTTCAGGCTCTTGCACGCGCTGCACCGCTTGCTTGGGAGGCTCTTTGAGGGCTTGATTCCATTCTTGGACGCTCTTGACGGCTTCTTCGTGGGGAGTGTTGAGGCCCGCACCTCCACCCGCTCGAAGGGAACCACCAGATTTGAGCTGTTCGAGCTGCTTGCGGGCACTGACCATCCAGGGGTGTCGAAGAAGCTTGCGTGCCGAGACTCGCAAATTGGCATCTTTCTGGAAGCAGTGAAGAAGAAAGTCCTTGACGACAGGTGATGCACTCTCCGGCAGAGGCGGGCAGTCGTCTTGCACGATGCGGAAGAGAGCCGGCATGGGAGCAAGGAAATGGTAAGGAGGCTTGCCTTCGAGCAACTCGACGACGACGCACCCGACACTCCATATGTCACTAGCCGTGGTGGCACCGCTCTGGTCGATGACTTCGGGCGCCATCCAGTAAGGGCTTCCGACGACGGCGTTCTCGCTCATGACTCCTGTCTTTGTAGCGACGCCAAAGTCGGCGAGTTTGACGGATCCATCTTTGGTGGTGAGAATGTTGGCGCCCTTGATATCTCGATGAATGACACCCTGGTCGTGGAGATAGATGAGACCCTCGAGGACTTGTGAGATGTAGACGCTGACCAGGCCTTCAGGGAACTTGCCGAAGCGCTTGCAAATGTGGTGAAGCGAGCCGTTTTCGCAGTACTCGAGAATGATGTAAAGGTAGTCCTTGGTCTTTTCCGAGCCCTTGTACTTGACAATGTTGGGATGATGCAGGTTCTTGAGGAGGTCGATTTCGGACATGATCTCGCCGAGCTCTGCTTTGGGAATGTTACCGAGCTGGATCTGCTTGACAGCGACTGTCTCTCCATTCATCCAGTTGAGACCTCGATATACTGAGCCGAATGCACCCCGACCCAGGCAGTCTCCTAGCTGATAGTTGCCAAGCGTTGTTGCTGAGGAAGCAGACGCGGGCTTGGGAACAGAAGCAGCTGAAGTGGAGGCGTTGCTCGCATTGACGGGAGGATGAGAAGGAGATACGCTCTGCCGTGGTGTGCTGGCGCTGAGTATTTGCGTTGGCGCCGATTGCGCATAGTCGCTGGAAAGCTTGGGATGGCGGTCGATAACGACATGATTGTCTCGGCGACGGTCGGGCTGAGCTGAAGCCGACGGTGGAGCAGCATTGGAGTATACTGGTGTCGACCTGCGACGCGCGTCCAAGGGTGCTGGAGCAGCACTGGATGGGTCGCCAGAGCTTGTTGAGCTGGCTTGGGAAGGAAAGCGAAGAGTTGATTGCGAGGGGGGAAGCATGTTGTGAGAATGCGGTGTAGGTATGCCAGGACTAATTGAGGATCGATTCGATGAGGCAGGGCTAGACGCTCCGTCGGGGGACGGGCGAGAGTAGTTCATGATGTGTCTTTAATGTCTGTTGCCCGGCGGAGCTTCGTCTTCGAGTACGTGCCAACGCATCGACTACTCCCAGCAGCAGCTAAGCATCACGGACGACGTTGGTTCCGATCAAAAATAGTATCCTTGTCCCGACGAGGTTTATGTAGAGCAAGAGAGCTATCTCAAAGCGGCGTGGGCGTAGCAGGAGGATGAGTCGTTGGATGCAAAGGTATCGGGTGTATGCTGTAGGAGTATATAGCCGCCCCGCCTTGGCTTCGGTCACGAAGTGGTGGGTACCTTGAGGTATTTGGACGCGACCGCGATTGTACTGTGGTGGTAGCAAGAAGGGATGGGCTCCGTTCCTTGACGTGTCGAGGGCTGAGTCGACCTTGCCATCGACTTGGCAACAGTGAAACGCTGTCCAGCTTAGCGTTTGGCCCCTCTCTGACGTGTGACTTTGAAGCGAGACTGGCTCGGATCGCTGCTTCTCCCTCTCCAAAATCACAGAGATCAACACTTTTGCTGTTCTGTGCAGTCACGCATTTTGGAGCAACACTACAGTACTGTACACTGCTGCATCAGCGCAGCAGCTAAAAAGACGCGTCGGTGACCACAATCGATTTTTCTGAAGAGTCAAATGTTAAATCATGACAAGGGCGCGTGGTCAATTGCTGAGAAATCGAGGCGAAAGAGAGAGTGTGCTCGTGCACGCTCAGTCGATTCTGCAAGCCAAGCAGCAGGCCTGGCGCTTTAGACGGGCCAATGATTTGGGAAACTCCGTTGCAATGCACGGTGACCGCAATTGTGCCTCAAATTCAGAGTTGCCCCACAATCATGCTGGCGTGCGGACAGCCTCAGTTTCTCGACAGCCAGCTTTGCCAACCTTGACAATCCTCTCCCTCATCCCACCGGAGCCTAACCTTCATCTCGCGACGACCAATACAGCCACTCTTTCGCAGCGACAGGACAGCGCTCCACCTCGGTTGCATCTTGACGGGCAGAATCGGCCAGTGCGTTGGTCGTATTTTGCTTACATACCACATCTCTCTCAGTCCGGGGTTCAATACAGCAGACAGCCCCGAACAGTTTCTGTTTCAATAGCCATCATTTACTTGCTGGCTCATACGTGAGCGTGAAGTAGAAAGGCTCGCGTTCGCCGCGTTGCCGAGCTGCAGCCCATGTAAACGTCAACCATGTCGACCAATCACTCACGATCTTCCACTCACCCTTCCAGCGAGGTCGAACGGAACGGATATGTACACGCACGACGGCGTTCCGACACTGCTAGCTCCGTGCGTTCGAGCGGCACTGTCCGCGCGCCTGCTGTCACAATGGATCACGACACCTCTCCTCTTGCAAAGGTCGGCATCAAAGGAGATAGTCTCATGCTCTTTGTTACCTGCTTCGCCTCTTTGGGCGTGTTCCTTTTTGGATACGACCAAGGCGTTATGAGCGGTGTCATCACCGGGCCCTACTTCAAGGCTTACTTTGGTCATCCCACGGCCTACGAGATTGGAACCCTCGTCGCCTCGCTCGAACTGGGAGCCCTTGTGACTAGTCTTGCCTGCGGTCGACTCGCCGACATATTTGGTCGCAAGAATACCCTCTTCTGGGGCGCCGTCATCTTTTCCGCGGGCGGCGCTATTCAGACCTTCACATCAGGCTACGACATCATGCTCGTCGGTCGGATTATTTCTGGGTTTGGCGTCGGCATTCTCAGCATGATTGTGCCGACTTTTCAATCCGAGATTTCACCTGCAGAGAACCGAGGCAAGCTCGCCTGTATCGAATTTACCGGCAACATCATCGGCTACGCCAGCAGTGTGTGGGTCGACTACTTTTCCTCCTACATCGACAGCGATATCTCTTGGCGCCTTCCCCTCAGTCTCCAGGTTGTCATCGGCACTACCTTGGCTCTCGGCTCCGTCCTTCTTCCCGAGTCCCCTCGTTGGCTCCTCGACAAAGACATGGACGAAGAAGGTATGCGTGTTCTCGCCGACCTTCACGGTGCAGGCGATCCCTCTGAACCCCGCGCTAAGCTCGAGTTTCGCGAGATCAAGGAGAACGTTCTCTACCTGCGCAAGCAGGGCGACAATTCCTACAAGCGTATGCTCTCTCAGTACCGCTACCGCACCCTTATCGCCATGTCTTCTCAGGCTTTTGCACAGCTTGTCGGTATCAACAGCGTCTGCTACTACCTCCCCATGATCCTCGAGTCGGCCGGCTGGATCGGACGCGACGCTCTCCTCATGACCGGCGTCAACGGCATCATCTACACCCTTGCTACCGTCCCCACATGGTTCCTTGTCGATCTCTGGGGTCGTCGTGCTATCCTCCTCTCCGGTGCTGTAGGATGCGGTGCAGCACTCACTGCATGCGGCTACTTTCTCTATCTCGACAAGGACTACACTCCACAGGCCGTCGTCGGCTCTATCATCGTCTTCAACGCATGGTTCGGGTATAGCTGGGGTCCAATTCCATGGTTGTACCCGCCCGAGATCATGCCATTGGCATTCCGAGCCAAGGGCGCTTCGTTGGCGACGGCTACCAATTGGTTGTTCAATTGGTTGGTCGGAGAGCTGACGCCCATCTTGATGGAAAGGATCGGCTGGAGGCTGTACATTATCCTCGCCTTCTTTGCGCTACTGGCATTCATCACGGTGTACTTTGGTTATCCAGAAACCTCGGGTGTGCCGCTTGAGGAGATCGGTGCTCTATTTGGTGACGAGATCAGCGTTCCCCAGGACGACGATGACGACGAAGACGAAGCGGAAGCAGATGGCGACGGTGGCACACGACGTCGAAGCGCAAGTGCAGATGGGTCAGAGGGCGAACCCTTCACTCCTCGACCCATCCGCCGTTCTATCTCAAGCCATCCGCGTATGCAGTCGGAGGAAGAACGACAAGCTCGAGCAGTGGCAGCGCGAGTCGCGGCAGAAGAGCGGCGTGCAGCTCAGTCGTACTTCGGCCTCGGTGGAGGAAGCAGTCCGTTTGGCTGGATTGGTCGCGTGCTCGGCAGTGGGAAAAAGGAGGGTCCTCCAGACAGGAGTCTGTACGAGGAGGTGAGGAGGGATGAACACTAGGAACTTGGCCCTTTCGACTCTACTTACCCACACAGCAACCGCAGTGACCGCAGCAGCAGCAGCAGCAGAAGGAAGGTGAAGAGCAGGACGTCGCGGAGTGAGGGAGAGACACTCTTGCTGCACCATCTCCAGCACGGGCTTAGGCCCAAGAGCTTGTCACCATCGCATGGATCAAGCGTGCACGCAGATCAACAAGCTCTCGTGCGAGAGGAGGAGGATGACATGCATTGGGAGCGGTGAGCGGTGCTCGACGGGTCGCATTGGATCGAATCGAAAGGGCCTCCCTCTCTCCTTCACAGCCTCGGTTATCGTGTCTTGCTTGCTCATAACTTATCTGCTTTGCTATTCGCGTTCTTTGCTGCATGTTCAATTCACTGGTTACGGACTCAGGGGCTAGACCCCGAGACGGCGAGTGTGCGTGGTGCGGTGGGTGCAGCGCACATGACGGTGGGATGGTGAGATGATGCCACTAACTTAGGACGCAGCGGTGCAGAAGCCAGTGCATGCGGACCAGCGAGGGTGTGCAGAGGATTCCAACGCGGACGAAGAACCACATCTTAGATTTCGCAACGAGACCAAGTGGAAGCAGGTAAATGAACCAAGTACAGAAAAACGATGCAATGCTGGAGCTGGGAGCCGGGAGCTAGCTGGCTGGCTATAATACAGTGTTTGTCGACACCATATTCTTGCTTGTCTCGCAAGAAGCTGGGGTTGGTTTGCGATCTTGGTTCTCTGCTTCTTCGGTTGTTTGTCAAGCGGTGAGGGAGCCGTCTGTGTTCCTCTCACCACTCGCCAGCTGCTGTGCGGTTCTATATTTGCTACCTTTGAGTTTGTTGGTTCCATCCGGACCGATGTCGATTGTTTCCTTCCTATGGGCGCGGTTTGTGTGGCCGACGAACCACCAGGTGATGAAGCCTACCATGATAGCTACGCTGGGGAGGAGGACGCGGATGGTGGAGCGGGTGCGCGCGATGTTGATCTCGGGAGATGGGTGTGCGCCGCGCGTGGGACCGTGGGCGTGGTCCTCCCGCAACCCGGTGGGTGTATCTGGTCTCGCGGACAGCGTGCGGGCTGTGGTAGAAATGTTTCGCAGCGGGGAAGCAGGGGTGCGGGGGATCCCGACGCGAGCAACTCGGACGGCGAAGGCGGATGCGGATGCGGATGCTGTGGTCAACATTGTGCAGTAGTCGTGATGTAAGATCTAGCGAAAGTTCATGAGATGCTGGTTAGGGTTATATGATGAAGAGAGGGTCGAGGTTATATACAACCATGACAATAAGCAGTTCACAACAGCTGCCTACGGTACGGTCCTCACAGCGAGATTTCCTGACACCTGAGGGAGGAGGCATCACAGACCTTGTGCTGTATGCAGTAGCGCAGTGTTGGTCAGCCACAAGCCCCCACCCAACTCCCCTGTGTTTGTGTGAATAGAACCCCCCGCCTCCGCTACTGCACCCAAAGGTATAACACTCCTGCTCCTGCTCCTGCTCTATCCACCTCGCCGGCGGAGGGGAATGTCCATGTGACGTGCAGAACAGCACACCCAGCCGGCTGGTGCCTCACCCGTGCAACTCGGCTACGGAGCCGTGTTCCGGTGGCGTAAGGTGTTCTCTTTCTATTTGCCAAGGTCTGAAGCATCTGCATTGCGTTATGCCTTGACCTGTAAGTTGACTCAAATTGCATTGTGTAAAGGTGTGGTGCCCTGTTTGCGGGCTTGATCTGGGGCTACGTCAGAGTCTTTCCCGCGCGTGATGGAATTCGCCGAACGCGGAAGCTGAAACGTCGAAAGGCTCGAAGGGCTCAAGTTTGATCATGTAACTTAACCACTCTCCACACTCCCGCACCGAATCCAGAGCAGTGCGCAAGAGAAACGGCTACAGCAGACTCGCTACAACACTTGCTGAACCCACCAACAAGGATCGCACAGCGTAGGTTCTTTCGTCCGTGTCACGCACGCGCTCCCGACCCAACAGCCTGCCAAACGTATAGAGAACTGAGTCCGAGCATCAACTAGCTGACTGCATTTTGCACGACAAAGTCTGGATCGCGGGCATAACTCCAACCATGTCTGTCCAAGAGAGACACTCACCTCCCCGCTCTTCACACCGCCTGAGATCAACTATAACGCAGAATGGATTGAACAAGAGATATCAACACCCACCCTTTATGAGGACGCTTACATGTTGTACTTCCTCACCCTTCTACTGAGTGAGCGCCTTAGGCGGGATCGGGGTAGCCATGTTGGCCGGGAAAGCATAGTCTGGATCCATATCCTTGAGCCTCCTGCCACCCACGAGCACTGGCCCATTCTTCTCCTGGTACAACCTCATCCTCTCCTCGATCTCGGGCCTGAACCAACGCAGCAGACCCTGGATGGGCCAAGCGGCCGCATCAGCGAGCGCACAGATCGTGTGGCCCTCCATCTGCTTGGTGAGCTCGTAGATCATGTCGATCTCGCGGTTGTTGCCACGCCCCTCCTCGAAACGCTCCATCATGCTGGCGAGCCAGGAGGTGCCTTCACGGCAGGGCGTGCACTGACCGCACGACTCGTGCTTGTAAAACTTGGCGAAACGTGAGATGGCCTGGACGACGTCGGTGGTCTTGTCCATGACAATGACGGCGCCAGTACCGAGGGAGGATTGGTTCTCACGGAGCGAGTCAAAGTCCATGAGCACCTCCTCGCACTTGTGCTTGGGCAGGATGGGGACGGAGGATCCACCGGGAACGATACCAAGCAGGTTGTCCCAGCCACCGCGGACGCCGCCGCAGTGTCGCTCGATGAGCTCCTTGAGTGGGATCGACATCTCCTCCTCCACAACGCATGGCGTGTTGACGTGACCCGAGATGGCAAAGAGCTTGGTGCCCTGGTTCTTGTCACGACCGAAACCGGCGAACCACGCTGGGCCGCGTCGGATGATAGTAGGTGCAGCAGCGACGGTCTCGACGTTGGCGACGGTGGTGGGGCAACCAAAGACACCGACGTCGGCGGGGAAGGGAGGCTTCAAACGCGGCTTACCCTGCTTGCCCTCGAGCGACTCGATGAGCGCAGTCTCTTCGCCGCAAATATAGGCACCAGCACCCTTGTGGACATAGACGTCAAAGTCGTAGCCGGAACCGCAGGCATTCTTGCCGATGAGACCGTCTGCATATGCCTCCTTGATGGCGTGCTGAAGGTGTGCGGCCTCGAGGTAGAACTCTCCTCGAACGTAGATGTAGGCAGCGTTGGCGTTCATGGCACGACCAGCGACGAGACAGCCCTCGACGAGCTTGTGCGGGTCACCGCGCATGATCTCACGGTCCTTGCAGGTACCGGGCTCACCCTCATCGGCGTTGATGACGAGGTAACGAGGGCGAGGGTCCTTCTCCCATCCGGGCTTGTTCATGAAACTCCACTTGAGACCCGAGGGGAAGCCGGCACCGCCACGACCACGCATACCGGACTCCTTCATTTGCGAAATGATCCAGTCGTGACCCTTGAGGAGGATGTCCTTGGTGCGATGCCAGTCACCACGTGCCTTGGCGCCCTTGAGGCCGTGGTCGTGGCGCATATAGGCGTTCTGGAAGATACGGTCCTGATCACGAAGACCACCGAAGGAGCGAACGGGAGTGTCGGCGACGGTGGCAAGGCCGCGGGCCTGCGAAGGAGCGGCACAGGCGACCTTGGCAGCATTGTTGAGGCCTTTTGCCGAGCGAGCGGCGCTTCGAGCGACCAAACCTGCATTGGTGATCATGATGTGCGGTGGTGAATGGTAGAGATGATGTCATGAATAAGAAGCGGGAGGTCGAAAGATGTGGGTGTTGTATTAAGGTGATGTGCGTTTGAATGGCGGAAAGGTGAAAGTCATGTGTCGCAAACGTGCGTTCAATGGTCAGTATTCTGCGCATGCTTTTGGTGCTGAGGACGGGCGCTGTCTGTGTGGTATTCGTATTGTTCGCTCGTTGTTGCTAGATGGGATACTCACTAGCTCTGTGCATGATGTATGATGGTGGTGATTAGGATGATGGTGAGGAGCGTTGAAAAGATGCGATGGCGATCTGCGACATTTGAAATTGAGGCGACTTGGCATGCATTCGGTGGCACTGTGAGCAAGCGGCGACGGCTGCAAGCCGAGACAGTCGAGTCGCAGTCATTGGTGCCAATCCTAAAATTGGCTTTTACGCAATTCCTACCGTACGTAGCACCGCAACAAGAAATCCCAACGCGCGAATCTCGCAGCAAATCTCCCACAAGGCTTGCTTGCTTGCTGACCAAAGCAGCCTCTCTTGACGCGCACTCTTCTGAAATCAGCAAGGCTTCAACTCGGATCCGCCCCACTTTCTTCCCCAGCCGTGGTAGATCGGGATATCGGCAGTTCAACGGCAGAAAACGCGATCCACCTATATCCTCAAAGTGGAAAAATGTGGATCTGAACGCTCTCACCCTCACACACCTGCTACCAGTCTTCAGCATCTTGATCCCATTTGCGAGCATAAGTGCAGAACTTGGATCTTCAGTGATGAGGATAGGAGCCACCATGGTTGAGTGAGCTAGCAAATGTGCTGCTCCGAGACATCGGGCTCAGTGCATCCGAGGACGTGTCTCCGTCCGCGCTGTGCAATTCAATAGGGCGAGAATTAGTAAACAACATCCAAGACGATTCAGCTGCTGCATACTGACCACTCACGTTTCTTGGTGATAGCCCTCCAGTTGCTGCAGCGCCGACCTCTGCTTTTGCCCGTACGCACGTTGGCAGTAGCAAAAGTACGACTGTCGCGGCAAAACAAGAACGACAATCAGCAACATGAACAGGTGTCAGCACTCACTCGCACTCCACAAACCTCGTATCGGTTCAGCTTCACTCACCTGAGTAACAAACAAAATCAAAACCAACCCACCCATCGCTGCGACTTGCGCCCACATAAAGTAGTCACAGATATGCTTCCCCGGCGCGAACTGGTCCAGCCCGTCAAACGGCACCCCGGTCGACGAGTTCAGCGGCGGATTCCCATAGATCCTCGTACACACCTCCTGCGACTGCCTGTGCTTGCTCGCCACCACCACCGTCCCAATTGTAGCCACTGCGGTGGTGACGAGAACGAGCAAGAAGTTGAAGCGGATGTAGAGCCGGTAGATGGAGCTCATCTCGATGCGGATCGTGACAAGCCCAATGACCTGCCATGCCAGAGTGACGATCGAGAGGACGAGCAGGACGAACGAGAAGACGTGCGGAAGCGTGTCGACCGCGGCGACGATGGTGGGAGTTGTGGTGGTGAGGACGATGATACAACCGGAGACGAACGCGAACTCGAGCGGGATGAGGTACGACCCGGATTTGATGAGCGGATAGGAGAGGCAGCAGAATTCCAGTCCCCTGCGGCGGCCACCTTTCTTGGGGTCGGCTTCTTCCATCTTGACAAGACTCGAGTTCAACTGCACCAAAACTAGTGCCTATACCCTCTTGCTACTTCTAGCTGTACGTCTTGAGGCTGAAGTGAACTGTTCTTGACGATCCGCGGAAAGCTGTTAGACGCGTTCTACCAGAGACGGACACCTTGAGGCGGTTCTAGACCTCGTACCCTGAGAGAGCGATGGAAGGAGCTGTGGCAATACCAGATTGCACTGAGACGACGATGAACGCTAGAACCGATCTACCAGAGATCGAGCCGTTGACCCTGGAACAAATGAACAAGTGGAACAGGACGAGAAGGGTGAGGAGAAGAAGCAACGAGGGAACACTCCATGTTCTTAGCTGTACATTCAGCGGATGCCGCCGGCAGAACCGCACGATGCACACTGCCTAGCTCGCTGAGACGGTCATACTGAAGTCAGATTCCGGCGCAAGGAGACGAGGGGGAAGTGGACTCTACTCCAGCGAGAAGGAGGGGAAGGTGGGTGCCCAACTGTCAAACTTGGCAGCAACTCCCCACTACGAAAATAGGGTCGCGTTCTGCTGCCTCAAAAAAAAGCAAAAAATCTGAAAATTATCCGCTGAATATTTGCAGCGCAGCATCGGTCGAGATATATCATCTCCAACGTCATCAGCCCTCGACCCGACCTGAAAGGGCTAAACAACCACGCTGAAATAGCGTCAACTTCTAAGAAACTGGCAACTGCATCAAGACATTTCCGGAAAGGGAAACCGGGAGGGAGAAGGAAGCCAAGAGCCGTTTCCAAATCGCCGATGCCAACGCCAGATTGGGTGTCACATCGCCGTACTGTGAACGATAGGGTGTTGCAGTATTGCTGAACGTATGCATATCCATCTAGTTAAGGCCTCCCGTCGCAACACGTGGGTGCGGTGTTCTCCGCCAAACTTGCTTCGCCGCACTTCATGCTGCTGCGTGAGCGGAGTAATTCGGTTTGCTCAGGCGTCCCAGCTCCTCGCTGGGGCCGGCTGGAATCAGCTACGTCCTTCAATCATGCAGGGATATGTGCGAAGAATAGTGGTGATTGCCGTAGAAGCTTTTCGTGTGTGTTGTTACAGGGCGATGTAGGATTCGGACTCAAGACATCTGTCCTCGCTGCTCTTGCAACTTGTTGACCTGTAAGAATCGAAAATATAGTAGTGATAGGAAGCCCAGAGGAAAACGCAAATAGTAAGTCGATCCATCCGTATTGCGGCAATGCATAGGGCATAGAGCATAGAGCATAGAGCACAGGTCGTGGCAGCAACTTACAATGAACAGAGAAGTGTCGAGGAAACTGCATCAGCCACATCCACAGCACAAAGCGACAGAAGGTAAGAGGTTCCGCATCAGCATTCGACTTGACAGGATAAGCCATCCTCCGTTCAGGATGAAAGCGTGTTGAGTAAAACTGGATGAGGGTCGGAGGAGGTGTGCTTACCGCTCGACACAGTTGCTGAGGCAAGCCTCTTCGCCACGACCAAAGCTGGATCCGATGGACGACTTGATGCACTGGTCCCAGCATCTGTCAGTGAACGTGTGGATCGACGACTGCACGCGAGCCTTGGCCTGCTCGGCATCCAGGAACGTCTGCAGCTCTGTTGACGCACAACAAAGCCGAGTCGCAGTGAAAGCATGGGTGGAGAAAGACAGTGTCAGTAGAGAAGCCCATGCAAAGGTTGCGGCAGGGTATCGATTAATGGAGCTTACCCTTCTGATCAGCTTCTGCGAGTCCAGACATTATGTATGGTATGTGTGATTGTGAGATGATGAGGTCGGCAAGGGAAGAATGATGTGGAGATGCAGGCTTGTCAGAGAGGCTTCGATGCGGATCTTGTCGACTTTCGCATGCAGCAGCGAATGGTATATTAGTCATGCTTAATTGGCTTGGTTTTTAAAGCGTGGAGGTTGTGGGCCAAAATTTGCCTTTTTGACAGCCCTAGCTAAAGTTAGCTGGGAACTTTTGTGAACCCTGAAATTCCCAACAAGCTCGCCATCCTCTCTCTCTAACAAGCATTCTTCCTTGCATCAAACTCATCGACTTCCTCCTTTGCAGTCCAACTGACAAAAGCGGGATGGCGGAAGCAAAGCTCACAAAGAAACAGCAAAAGGCTGCACAGTTCAAGGCTGGCAAGAAGGGCAAAGCCGCAGCCATCGACGATCACCCCGCCACCCCAAACGACGTTCCCGAAGATGTTCCCTCTACCAGCGCTCCCGAGGTGCCCACATCTCCCGCCAAGGCCCCAGCATCTGCAGAAATGGCTGCTACCAACGCTGACACAACAGCAGTGCCACCCGTGAAGGAGGAGAAGCGCAACAAGAAGCGTAAGCGTCTCGCTGCCGAGGCTGAGGCCCTGGCCAAAGCCGGCATCACACCTGAAGATGCACCCAGCACCAACCAAAAAGACACCACCGAAGCGGCCAAACCAAAGAAACTCAAAGCAGCAGCAACAAAGACCAAATCTGCGCCCGCAGCGAACCCAAAGAAGACGACTTTTGACAATGATGGAGAGGTAGCCACCGAGCAAGCTGTCCAACCCGAAGCCGTCTCTTCACCCGCTGCGCAAACTTCCGCCAAGGGCAGCAAATATATTCTCTTCGTCGGCAACATGGCCTTCACCACCACCGCCGACAACATCTCCAAGCACTTTGGCCAAGCCTGCGGCGAAGTCCCCTCCGTCCGCCTCCTCACCCGCAAAGCCGACCCCAACGCACTCGCCAACCTCCCCGCCTCGAAACGCAAGTCCATCGCCAAGGGCAAGGCGCAAGATCCCACCAAGCCCCAGTCCAAAGGCTGCGCATTTGTCGAGTTCAAGTCCTCCGAAGCGCTGCGCAAGGCTCTCAAGTTCCACCACACCATGCTCGAGGGTAGGAAGATCAATGTGGAGCTCACGGCGGGCGGTGGAGGAAAGGGGGAGAACAGGCAGGAGAAGATCAAGGCCAAGAATGCAGAGTTGGAGAAGGAGAGGCAGAAGTTGCATGGGAAGTATGTGGCGCCGAAGAACGAAGCGAGGAAGCAGGCGAGGGGCGCGAGTGGCAGTGGTGAGGGACAAGGGGAAGGGGAGAGGGCAACGAAGAGGAGAAAAGGGGAGGAGAGGGAAGCGGGCTCTTGGGGAAGGAACAGCGGGAAGGAGAGGAAGACGCCAAAGTTCATGGCAACCGGATCGAACGCTGTGCGTGTCGCCCCTACTTCGTGATTACCCCCTGCTTTGGTTGGATCATGTATGCAGCGTTTCATTCGATATACCAGTACACACTCTTGCACGCACGCTCTTCACCGGCTTGGTCAACGGGTTCTATGTCACGTGGTCGTGAGACAATGGACAAGATCGCGGTAAAGAGATAGGTAGCGATGAGATTCAAAGAGCGGATGTTTTGACGAGAAGCAGATGCTTTAAGCAGTGGCGCTGTCGTCCGCAGCATCGTCTGCAGCATCATCCACATACCATAAACACATGCCCATGTGCGGCTCCTTAATTTCGCCTCTCTTGGCCTCACAATCCGCCTTAAACGCCTTGATCGCTTCCTCTGCCGCATAGTCGTAGTCCAGCTGGCAGAAACCGTACGTGTAGGTCACCGCGTTCGTCAACATCGCGCTGCACTTCTGCTTGGTTGCATCGTCCACAATCACCCCGTCTCCATCGTCTAGCGTCGTGTACCCGGTTAGCTTCTTGCTCTTGGTGATAGTAGGCAGGATCGCGGCGCATTGCTTCAAGAACACGGAGTTGAAGACCTTGCGCTGTGCGCACTTGTACTTGTTCGGGGTGGTGAGGGGGGCCTTGGAGGCACGGCAGCAGGCATGGGAGCGGGTGATGGCGTAGTCGACCAGGTTGTAGTTGAAGGTGCCGTGGGTCTTGAAGCCGTCCTTGTCGTTGGTGTTCCTGCCGCTTTCATCGGGAGTGGAGGGAGGAGCGGGAGGAGCAGGTGTGTCGCCGGCGGCGGGGGCAGGAGGAGGGGTGGGCTTCTTATAACCGTCACGGTAGTTAGGCCAGATTTGCGGGCAGTAGCTTTTTTCAGGCGCGATAAGTTCGCCAGTGGCCTTGGTACAGGTGGCTTGAAACGCAGAGATGGCGTCTTTGGGTTCGACCTCAGCCTGAAGGTGGCAAAACTGGATACCCATGCGACGCACCGCCGTCACCTGTATACCCAGGTGCGGATAACAAAAGTACTGAGGGATGGGAGCATGCTCGATATTCGTACCCATGCAGCAGGACAGGTCGTAAACCTTGGTGTTGTCCGTCAGCACCACGTTGAACTCGCGAATCACGGGGAGGTTAGGGTCGGAGATCTGCGTGTCTGCTGAGACCTGCGGGAAGAGGCAGAGGGAGACAGCGCCCAAAAGCGCAAACCAGGGCCAAGTGGGCGGCATCATTCTTGCGATGCTGTCTAGTTTAGGGTTTGAGGAAGACACTGGGAAGGAGGGAGAGAGGGAGGGTTGGATCCACATGCGTGCACTGGTTATATATGCTGGCACAAATGAACACACAGGTGGACATGGGAAAAGCCCCACCACCAACACAACCCAACTGCGCAACAGCTCTGCGTTCGTCCGATCACACCCACACAAGCACCGAGATGAAGTACCCCCCCACCCCCTCCCTCTCTCGAGCACTTCGCACAGTCACTTTGTGTCTTATGTCCCTCGATCGCCCAATCGCACCGAGATGAGCGCGGTGGGTTTTACGCACATTTCGACCGTGGACGCACTACACAGCACGTAGCACGCAGACCGACCAAGGGAGCAGCGAGGAAAGTATGCGAGGAAAGTATGCGAGGAGATGAAATCAGATGCGTCAGATTGGAACGAGTCAAGTCTAGAGGGGGAGACCGCAGATTTCGCAATCGGTGGCGCTTGGCTCGTTGTGGTAAGTGCAGTGGGCGCAGACCTTGACTCCAGCTGGTGCGTCCTCCGCCGTTGCGGCCGCAATCGCAGCTGCATCCGCATTGCTGGTGTCGTTCCTGGCAGACGCACGATGCACATGCGACACCTGCACATCATCATCACCCTCACCATCGTCGTAAAAGTCCTCGTTGGCATCGTCGAACCCAACATCATCGTCCGAATCCATGCCGCCGTCATACGTGAATTCGTCCTTGGCTGGTGCGGCCGGTTTGTCCTCGCTGTTGCTGGACTGCGGGATGTGTTCACGGGCCAGAGTCATAAGGGTTTGCCAGCCAGGACGGAGGAGAAGGGCGTCGAGTGCTGCGCCCGAGTCGTGGGTAGTGGCGAGACGGCAGAGAGCTGCCATGTCGTCCTGGTCGAGAGAACCGCTAGTGTCGAGGAAAGCGAGCAGATGCCAGTCGCTTAAAGCGCCGACAAGCTTCTCACGCACCTGGTCGTCGTCTGCTCGTGACTTGCCCTTGGTGCTCTCCACCCCATCGCCGATGGGATACAGCTCTTTGTAGCCGACAATCTTGCCAATGCTGGTGAGTGCGACCGTGAGATCCTGGTCATGCAGCCCGGGTCGGTTCTCGATGGGGAACTTGGAGCTAAGAAATGTGGGGTTGGGCTGATTAGGGAAGCCGTGCGTAGCGTTGACGATGAGGTATTCGACAGGGAAGGTGGGCTTGGCGCTCTCCTTGACGTCGATCTTGTACTCGTTGGTGTATCGGTAGAACACTTCGGGGACGTATCGCTCGCCTTCGCTGGGCTTGACGCGGATGATATTGGGATTGACACTGGCCTCGATCATGTCGGCTTGAACCATGCCCATGCCCTGTTCGCTGATCTGGTAGGCCGAAACATCGATAGCGCCTTCTTCGGTACCGCTGAGGATGCAAGTGACGAATTTAGAGTTGAAGCGACCCGATGAACTGAAACGAGAAGGGTTAGGGTTGCCGAGCTGGAGCTGGGCTGCAAAGATAGCCTCGATTCCGGACAGGAAGAAGCTGTCCTTATGGCGCTTGCAGACCACCTTGCCAGCCAAGGAAGGGTCCTGGTGCGTGGGATCGGCTGGACTCAAGTCGGAGTAGATCATGCCGACGAACTCGAGACCGCAGAGCTTGGCGAGCTTCTCGATCCGAGGCTGCTCTTCCCATGGAACACCGAGCGTCAAGCCGTCCAGCTCGCCTTCCTGTGGTGGCTCGTGGATCGCCTCAACCACAGCCTTGATGCCCATCGGTACGTCGGGATACGGCTCGTAACGTCCAAGAAGGAAGCCAAATCGCTGTGTTGCAGTGCTTCTCCAGAAGGTGAGGATGTTTTCGATGAGATCTGGATGGGCGAACTCGACATGATCCACCATACGGTACGGCTGTCGTTGCAGAGTGATGGCGGACGGCTGGCATTTTGTACAGATTCCTGCAGGCCAGTTCGGGTGGCTTCCAGAGGGGCAAGGCTTTTTGACGGTGTAGTCAACCTCTTCGAGTGGGGGAATGAAGGCCTGACTGGGCTTGTTGGTGGCGATGTCCTGCTTGCGCAGGTATGCATGGAAGGAGAGATGCTTGATGTTGTTTTCGGTCTGATATTTGGAGTCGTAAGGCTCGAGTGGCATGCAGTAATCGCACATTCCTTTGGGACCGTGGCGACAGAATTGCGAGTCCTTTTTTCGGGTGATCTTTCCCTCTTGTGCCTCCCAGTAGGTGTCGACGCTGTGTTCTTTCACGGTCTCCCACGGCTTTTTGGGACGAGACGATGCCGACGAGGATTGTTGGGATGATGAGGCTGCTGCTGCGGAAGCTGCTGGTGCGGACGATGACGTCGCAGCATCAAGGCTGGATGACGCAGCAGCAGCAGCAGCAGCAGCGCTTTCGGTGTAGGCGGCAAAGAGAAGGTGACCGTGACCAATACCTAGCTCGCCAAGAGTGCTTCCCTTGAGTGTGCCTGCTTCAAATTCGCCTCCGCGTGGCTGATTCGAGAAAGTGAGCGACTCGGGGTCCGCATTAGGAGTTGTTTCGAGCACCTTGTCGATGAGCTTGGAGGCGTCATCGGTGGGCTGAAGCTCGAAGCGGAAGTTGCCGTCCTTGGATCGCACGCGCACGATCATCGTTGGAGTGCAACTTGTCCGTCAGACAGCGTTGCTACGTCGAACCGAGGATGTGTTCGATGCGAACCTGCGAGCGGATGATGCCGGGCTGAGAAATGCAACAGCAGCGTTTTCGGTCAACGCGAGCCGAGGTGATTAGGAAGGCGAGGAGAGTTGTTTGGATGTCCTGGAGGAGCAATGCTCGATTTACTGCTCCTTTCGTGACGCCGAGATGCAATATGAGGGGAGGAAAGAGTGGAAAGAGTGGTGAAGGACGAATGCGGCCCAACGCCGAGGTTGGTGTCGTTCGTGGCTGAGCACTCACAGCACTCACAGACTGGCGTGCGAGCTGGGAAGAAAGTGGAGGTTTGAGCGTTTTGAGCGCCACTGCTCATCAGCCGCCTTGTGCTGCCGCATCTTTCAAAAAAGGGTCCACGCGTAAAAAGCAATCACTCGATCACAGATATCATTCCTGTTACGCCGTTGTCTGGCTACAGTTCAGCTTTGTTTGACTGATTGCAAGAAAACGTCGAGCTAACACCCCTTGTCTGAGAAAGTGCTTCGGCTTTGCGGTCCGAATTTCAGCTAGGTGGCTGATGTTGGCTCGGAACAGAGGCTTCCGCTGGTTTGGGCCACCACAATGTCCACGACGATGCTCAATCATTCCAATCGCATGACTGCGATATGTGTACCACCCTGGACAAGGCCATGGTGCACTCTCGCCGAACAACATTCGAGCCTGAGTATCTTGACTGCACCAGAAATGTGCCATGCTCGAATAGTCATCATGACAAAGAGACACTGGTGTGTGCCTCGAGATGGAGCTTGAGAATATAGGTACAAGTCGTACTTTGTGATAGCTGTAATTTTTGCAATGTTGACCCCGAAGATGAGCAGTTGGACATAAGGAAGGAAGTGTGCCGATCGAGTCATCGCTCAACAAGGTCTGATGGTCGCATCAGCGTGTTCCGAGACCGTCGTTCACATGCACACCACTACGGGTGGCATGAACGACGTGGGAACACTAGGGGTGGTTGTTCGACGCAACTGAACGTGCTTGCTGGACAGGAGACCAGACTAAGTGCAGAGCGCTTCTTGACTTGCCAGACGTGCAGCTGCGAAAGGACTCCGGAAATACCGTCGCGCTGATTGGCAGCAGCAGCAAAATGGAATTTGTGTACAGATAGCAGCTCGCTTGAAAATTCCGCGGTGATATCTTTCCAGGCACCAACGACATCAAAGCTGACTGAAGACAATAACTTAAACGTCCAGGCGCAAGGCGACAATTAATGTGACCCAGTGTCAGCCGGCGGTGGCGGTGACCATTAAATCCATTTCCGTTTGTCGACGATTTAGCCGTGATTTTCGACACCTCGCGGTTGGTCTGCCGAGGGAGGAAAGCCAGAAAAACTGCGCTGCTTTCCGTGTGCCGGTTTCGACGGCACTGAGTTTCAAGTCGTTCGGATTTTGAGCAGCGCAGCGCGCAGTGAGCTGAGCTGAGCTGAGCTGAGCTGATCTCGATCTCGCCCATCGCTCCGCCGCCGAACAGCAAAAAGGGGTCAGCAGCCGAGCTACCAACCGAACCATACTGGCGATGCCACCCCATCGCCACATAGACTGCGTAGCTTCAATCGACTCTGCGACGCTGCTTTCGAGCAAGTGATCATCTGGAGGCTCGCAGCCATTTCACAAACCTGTTCCTTGGCGCAGTAGCTAGGCGTAGCCATTGCTTACTTTTAGTTTTGGTGTTTAAAGCGGAAAGAAAATAGGGTCATGATGTCGTCTCGCCGTTAACGATCCCTCACCACATGTGCGAACCCGTTTTGCCATCACAAACCAGCTTCGTCGTGGCTTTTTTGACCTGTCGATGAACGGGCTGAGCCATTCGTTGAGAAACACATGCACAAGCAGGTGTGTGTATTCAGCCTTTCCTTTTTTCGGTCTTTCTGGTTTCGCTTTCTCCGCGGCCTTCCCTCAGCCTTGTTTGTCCGGTGTTCCTGCCTCTTGTCCCCTGCCCTCCTCATGTGTTTTGTCACTCATGAGTGCTCGTCTCTATGAGCCTTTTTCTCTCTCTCTCCGCGCTGTCCAGCACTGCTTCTCCCCCGTCTCCACCCTCGCCGACAATGATTCCGTCCCCCTCTCTTACTTATTCTTTCCCTACCTGAGGTCAATGGCCGTCCCTTCTCTCTTGCCTTCCTTATTGTTTCGTTGGTGTTGCGCCGCTTGTCCGTAGACCACTCTCTTTCTTCTCTTCCTACTCCTACGTTTCCACGCCTCGCTTTCTGAGACAGCGTCACACGTAAGATCGAAAGGCAACACTCTTTGCCTGTTGACACGTTTCTGCCTTCAGTTTTTCTCGTCTTTCCGGCTTAGTCGACTGCGCTCCTTGCTTTGTCAACATCGGCTCGTCCCTTCCTCCCCCGGCGCCATCACCGACTCGATCTCTCGAGTAGACGTCCACAGCATCACTCTCGACCCCGCATCGTGACGTCGTTGGTTCCGACTCAGCACTTGCCGACTTCCATATATTTATACTCGTCCTTTTGGGCTGCTGTCACCACTTTGATACAAACATCTCAAGGACCAGCCCATATGCAGTAGCGCCCAGACCACCATATCACATGCAGACAGCAACCAGCACTTTGGTTTGCAACTTCAGCCGTTGTTGCTAGTAGAACGCCAGCGTCATCCAACGGCGTCGGTGTTCCCTTCCTCGTAGACGCTCTTCGCATTCATTCGCGAACACGCTCTCATCATGTCAGCCCTTTCAGTGAACGCAGTCCATCCGGCCTCTGCGCCGGCGACTGAGGCTGCATCCGCTGCCGACGCCCTCCCACCCTCCTCCTCGCCTGCAGACCACCCCACTGTATCCGTTACCATCGTCGACACAGAAGACGAAAGCCACAGCGAATCATCGAAGAGCGCAGCACACTCTAGCGAGCAGGCTGCTCAAACCCCCACCGCTGGCAACGAGAAGCCCGGCTTCGAATACAATCCAGGCGTCCGCAGCTTTGTCGGAGGCAAGCACAAGGAAAAGTGGTACCAAGTTTGGCGACCCAAGAACCCTCCGCCCGCTCCGCCATCCAGCCTCGACGATGCCAAACTCATTCCCCTCGCCAATGCCAACATCATCAACCGCATCTTCTTCCAATGGATGACCCCCATCATGGTCCTCGGATACCAGCGACCGCTCGAAGCTACCGATCTCTGGGCACTCTCTGATGACCTCAGTGCCAAGCAGCTCGGCGGTCAGCTCAATCGAGACTGGGAACGCCGCGTTCGCGAGGCCAAAGAGTACAACGCCAAACTCGTTTCTGGCGAGATTCAACCAGGCTGGCGACGACGCACCTCATGGGCCGTTCGCTCCGCCCTCAACCCCAAGGGTGGTAACCTCAAGCAGCGCGAAGCTAGATGGAGGGCGCCTCCCAAGCCTGCTCCCGTCAACACTACACCTGCTGGCCCTCCCAAGCCTGGCCAACCCGAGCCACCCAAGACCCCCAAGCCACCCAAGGACCAATCGGGACACAAGAAACCTTCGCTCGTTTGGGCCATGCACGATCAGCTCGGCTGGAAGTTGTGGTCTGGTCTCGCCTTCAAAATCGTTGGCGATGCTTCGCTCATCACTTCGCCCCTCGTGCTCAAGGCCATCATTCAATACGCTCAAGAGCTCTACGCCGCCCACCGCAGAGGCGTCCCTGGTCCCAATGTCGGTCGCGGCGTAGGCCTCTCGTTTGCCCTCTTCTTCATGCAGATCATCTCGTCTCTCGGCACCCATCAGTTCTTCTGGCGCTCCATGTCGTGTGGTGTCGAGTCGCGTGCAGCTCTCATCACCGCCATCTTTGACCGCGCCATGAAAATGAATGGCAAAGCTCGATCCAGCGGCAAGCTCATCAACCACATCTCGACCGATTGCAGTCGTATCGACTTTGCCTCGGCCTGGTTCTCGGTCGTCTTTGCTGCCCCCATTCAGATGATAATCTGCATTGCCATCCTCCTCACCCAGCTTGGCCCTTCCGCACTTGCCGGCTTCGCCATTTTCGCTCTAGCCACCCCTTTGCAGATGCAGGCCATGAAGGCGCTCTTCACGATCCGACGAGCCTCCATGAAGTGGACCGATTCCCGAGCCAAGACCATCCAGGAGGTGCTTGGAGGCATGCGTATCGTCAAGTCGTTCTCGCATGAGTCCAAGTTCTTGGAGCGAATCTACGATATTCGAAAGAACGAGCTCAATGGCATCCGCAAGATTCTCATCATTCGATCCGCTAACAATGCCATTGCCTTCAGTCTGCCTATCCTCGCAGCTGTGCTTGCCTTTGTCGTCTACAGTCTTACCGGTCACGAGCTCAACCCTGCCATCGTGTTCCCTTCGCTCACGCTCTTCCAGCTCTTGCGCATGCCTCTCATGTTCTTGCCCCTCTCCCTCTCCGCCACCACCGACGCCAGGAACGCCTTTGATCGTCTCTACACCGTCTTCACCGCAGAGCAGCTCGAGGACACGGTCGGTCATGACGAGTACAGCAAGTACGCTCTCACTGTCCGCGACGGCTCTTTTCGCTGGGAGACTATCGAGGCTGATGAAGCGCTTCAGTCCAAGTCAAAACCTAAGGGAGGCGCCAAGGGAAACAAGGGAGGCGAAGCAGCCAAGGGAGCTGCGGGCGCCAAGTCGGCATCTGGCCATGGCATGTTTGGCAAGGCCAAGAAGCTTATCAAGAAAGCGGTACCGCCTGCCGCCAACGCTCCCGGTCTTCCGGTTCCTGTTTCAGCCAAGAAGTCCAACTCGGACAATTCACGTCGCCTGCAAGAGATCCAAGCCGAACAAAACGACACTGCCGCTGACGGCGATAACGAAGCTATCTTGACCGAAGCCCAGCTGGAACCTGCAGTCGTGGAAGCCGTCGCCTCGGAGAAGCCCATCGAGGAGGTGCAGGAGCCCTTCTCCATGTCCCACATCAATGTCTCGATTCCCAAGGGTGAGCTCGTCGCCATCGTCGGCCCTGTCGGCTCGGGCAAGTCGTCCTTCCTTCTGGCCTGCATCGGTGAGATGCGTCAGACCAATGGCTCCGTCCAATGGGGTAGCGAGCGAGTCGCCTACTGCTCCCAGAGCGCCTGGATCCAGAACGCTACGTTGCGTGACAACATCCTCTTCGGACAGCCTTTCGACGAAGAGCGCTACTGGCACACCGTCAAGGTCTCGGAGCTCGAGGCTGATCTTGCCATCTTGCCAGCCGGTGATCTTACAGAGATCGGCGAGAAAGGTGTCAACCTCAGTGGTGGACAAAAGCAGCGAGTCAACATCGCTCGTGCACTTTACTACAACGCAGAGATTGTCTGCCTCGACGACCCGCTCTCGGCTGTCGATGCACACGTCGGCAAGGCACTCTTCTACAACGCTATCATGGGTCTGCGTGCCAGAGGCGCCACTGTGCTGCTGGTGACCCACGCTCTTCACTTCCTCCCCGATGTCGACCGCATTATCACCCTCGAAGACGGTCGCATTGTCGAGATGGGCACCTACGACCAGCTCAACACCGCCAATGGGCCCTTCCTGCGACTCGTCCTTAAGTTCGGTGGAGAAAAGGAGAAGGGCGAGGAAGAGAAGAAGGAGAATGAGGCTGAGGCCATCGAAGAGGCGCCGGTCGACGATGGAAAGGGCAAGAAGGTCGACCGAACCCACTTGTCAGGCAGCAAGGGCGGAGACAAGGCTGGTGCACTCATGCAGGCCGAAGAGCGCAACACCGGTTCCGTCTCGACCCGCGTCTACCTTTCGTACTTGAAGTTCGGTCGTGGTGCTTATATGGTCCCTATCTGCGTTACGAGCATCGCGCTAATGCAGGTGGCCAACATTCTCAACTCGTACTGGCTCATCTGGTGGCAGGAGAACCACTTTCACAGACCCATTGGCTTCTACATGGGTATCTATGCCATGCTTGGTATCGTCATGACCATGTTCACCTTTGTCATGGGCTGCGCTATGGGTTTCCTAAGCTACTACGCCTGCAAGCGCGTTCACCATGAGGCGATTCAGCGCGTTGTGTACGCACCTATGGCCTGGCTCGATGTGACGCCCATCGGACGTATCATGAACCGATTCTCTAAGGACGTCGATGTTGTCGACAACCAGCTGGCCGATGCAGTCCGTATGGCTGCCAACACGCTCGCCTCGGTGGCCGGTGCCGTGATCTTGATCACGATCCTTACCCACTACTTTGTCATCGCCGTCGCCGTGGTCCTGATCTTCTACTTCTTCGGTGCGCTCTTCTACCGCTCATCGGCACGAGAAGTCAAGCGACTCGACGCCATTCTGCGATCCAGCCTCTACTCGCACTTTTCCGAGACGCTCTCTGGTCTTGCTACCATCCGAGCCTACCGTGAGACGGACACCTTCATCAAGGAGAATCAGAAGCGAATGGACGTCGAGAACCGCGCCTACTATCTCAGCATCACCAACCAGCGATGGCTCGGTGTCCGACTCGACATGCTCGGTGCACTGCTCGTGCTTATTGTCGCCCTGCTGACCACCGCCAGCTCCACACCAATCACTGGTGGTAACGCTGGTATCGCGCTGACGTACATGCTCACTGTCGCACAGGCCTTCTCATGGATGACGCGTCAGATTGCCGAGGTGGAGAATGACTCTGCTTCAGTAGAGCGACTGCTGTACTACGCTGAAGAGCTCGAGCAGGAGAAGGCGCAGACTTGCCCCGACAACCCGACGCGCGAGTCCTGGCCCGAGGAGGGTAGGATCTCGTTCAAGGATATCTGGCTCAGCTACCGCCCTGGACTGCCGTCTGTGCTCAAGGGCATCTCGTTCGAGGTTGGAAACGGCGAGAAGGTCGGCATTGTTGGTCGTACGGGTGCAGGTAAGAGTTCGCTGCTGACCGCGTTGCTTCGATTGGTTGAGCTCAACAAGGGATCGATCGAGATCGACGGTGTGGATGTCAGCAACATTGGACTTGAAGATTTGAGGCGTAAGCTGGCCATCCTGCCGCAAGAACCTTTGCTGTTCAGTGGGACGCTTCGATCCAACCTGGACCCGTTTGGCATCTACGACGATGCGCGACTCAACGATGCGCTCAAGCGTGCCTACCTCATCGGCGACGACACACAGACGCAAGGTGCAGCCACACCAGTCACACCTGCCATCGAAGCAGGAAGCGAGACAGCCTCCGTCGACGGTGACGACGAAAAGAAGGCGCTTACGGTGTCGGGCGACGCCACACCCGGCAAGGCCGTCTCGCGAATCAACCTTGACACGGTCATCGAAGAAGAGGGCGCCAACCTTTCCGTCGGCCAACGCTCCCTCGTCTCGCTCGCCCGAGCGTTGGTTAAAAACTCCAAGATCATTCTGCTGGACGAAGCCACCGCATCTGTCGACCTCGAGACGGACGCCAAGATTCAGCAGACGATCAGGGAGGAGTTTGCTAACCGCACCATCCTCTGCATCGCACACAGACTCAGGACGATCCTGTCGTACGACCGCATCGCCGTGTTTGACAAAGGTGAGCTTGCCGAGTACGCCAGTCCGCTCGAGCTGTTTGAGAGGGAGGATGGTATCTTCCACAGCATGTGCGTGCGGAGCAACATTACGCGCGACGAGATCGTGCGCAACGCCAAGCCTTCCGCTTTCGCAACCGCTTGAAGTGAAAGTCTCGTCCCACATCACAGTAGATAAGCCGCCTATCATTATCTTACACTCATAGCTCTATAGTTACACATGGAATTGCCACTGGAAAGGACTCGCATTCAAACACACACAACATTGTGCGCCTCCGCCTGCCAATTCTGCTGACGCATGTGAAGTCAGCCCGACAGTCGAACCAAGGCCCCGAAACGGCGCACAGCTGGAGTAGCTTGCTCGATGCTCTAATTAAGAAAAAGTGCTGATATGAGAGTGTCCAGGTACAAAGTGAGTGCATTGTTCGCAGAGTTGGGCCAAGCTTGGGCACTCGTCTTGCCGTTCTTCGCCTTCTTGCACAAGTGGTGCTTCGAATCAACCATAGCTGCCCATCTGATTGCCGCTCTTGGGCTTGCTAATCTTCGCAATGTTCTTCTTGACGATATCGAACACGACGGCATACATATTGCGCATGTCGGTTAGGTGCATTCTCAACCTGTAGACACTCTTCCTATCATGCTCCTTGATCGCCTCGGCGTAGTCTTGCACGCCTGGATACCTGACCAGTTTCGCCACCAGGTCCCCACGTGTAGAGTGGTAGGTGAAGGGGGTGGCGATGAGGTTATAGGCCGAGTCTTGAGTGCGGACGATTTCGTTGAGCGCTTCTTCTTGGATCGAGACGCCGAACGTGTCGCCGTCTTCGATCTGGGGCATTTGCAGGTTGATGTACATCTTGAGTGCGTCCATGAGTCCGATGAGTTGGTCCCATTCAGCGCGGAGCTCGTCGAAAGCATTTTTTAGGTAGACCGGGGTGTGGACGATGCCGGTGAACACGTGTGCTGAGTCAGCATCAGGCGTCGGAGACGTCTCGCCATTGGTGCTGGCAGTCTTGCGCTTCTTGCTGCTCGGCGCATCTTGAGCAGACAAGGAAAAGGAAGAGGAAGTTCCAGGATAGACGTGGGTGTCGGTACCAATGGGGATGGGGTCAAAGTAGCAGGATTTGGAAAAAAGGAGGTCCTTGTTGTGGTCGACTTCGGCGATCTTGGCGTTGAGCGAGAGGATCTTTTCGGGGAGCGTCTTTTGGATGATGTCGATAGCATTGTCTCGAATGCTCTGTTGCCAGGATTCGATGGCGTTCGCTGTGGACTGCTCGAATTGGAGCTTCACCGCCACCGACATCTTGATGGCAAGCACAGATGGACAGAGGGCGGGAGGGTGGCAGTCGAGGAGAAAGGTCAGACAAAGAAGGACGAGGCGGAAAGGGTCTTTGCGCTTTGTTGGTTGCTTAGCTCCACTTTGCGGGAAAACTGTACTGTTGGCGGCTAAAGTCGTGGGTGGTAGCCAACTGCAACCTAACACAGCAGCTCGAAATTCGAGACACACGCGCACCGACCAGCCGCAACCGTTGGCTTTCAGCTAGGGCCTACCATTGACTCTCTTCTATTCGGTACTATCTCACAAAGCATCTTCCAGCCTCTCTACGCCTGGTTTGCAGACAGCTTCATTCGGCTTGCACTACGACGAATGGTCATGCAAACATAGCCATAGGAACTTGCTGCTTGCGCCGGTTGCAAGCTCAACATTGCCAAAGATGGCGCTCCCAGTGGACGAAGCAGAGCTGCTCAAGGCATATCACCTCGACTCGTTAGAACCTTTACGATGGCATACTACCGAGATCGAGGCCGACGACAGGGGAGCAGCCACCTCCACCGCCGTCGCAGACGAACCTGACCCGCTCGGCCTCCGTTCGTCGATGGCTACCTTCAGGGGCCTCCCCAAGGATGTCAAGGCGCAAACCTCGCTCTCGTCCAAAGCATTCGACGCCAAAGTTTTCCTCTCTACCATCCACCCCGATGCTACCTTTGCCGATCTCTCGCATGGCATTCAGCATCTGAAGAGCAGCATCGACCAGCGCTCAGAAGCGCTCAAAGTGCTTGTCGAGGAAAACTTTGACAGATTCGTTGCGGTCAAGGCCACCACCGACGGCGTGTACCGCGAGATGCGCGATAACAAATCCGGTCCGCTCCAGCCACAAGCAGACTACGGTGTCGCCTCGCTCAACGCGATCCTCGCCAATGCATCCGCCAAGGCAGATCAAGTGTTCATGCCCGTCCTGGAAAACAATCTCAAGACGATCAAGCTTCGGTCGACGCTGGGCGTGTTTGAGCGGTCCAAGTTCTTCTTCAATCTACCCGGCTCGCTGTCGGAATCGGTCGAGATGGGCAGATACGACGTGGCGCTGAGAGACTACAAGAAGGGCAAATACCTCCTCGATTCCCGCCCCGGTCAGCTTTTGGCGGTGGGCAGTTCCAAGCAGCCCGAGTCGGCAGGTGGCGCACGCAACGATGTACAGCAGAAACGCGTGTTTGCCAAAGTCTGGGACGCGGTGGAAGCGACGATGAAGGATATGCAGAGTCGACTCAACGCGCAGCTGCGCGAACCGAGGAGGAGTGTAGATGAGCAAGAAAAGACGATCGAAATCCTTCTCGAACTCGATCCTACTGACGATCCCGTGTCGATCTATTTGGAAGCCCAGCATCAGCATTTGCGCAGCGTGATGCGCAAGACGTTCGATGCGGGTGTTGCTCGTATCGAGGCCTCGCGGCTTGCCCGGCGCAAGAGCAGCAATTTGGGCGAGCGGGACCGCGCAAGAGATTTGCAAAAGAGCATGCGTCTCACAGGTCGGCTAGACGCAAGCTTCGACAAGTGTATCGGTGCTGACTCGTGGCGTGCGATTCAAGACTTGGTAAAAGCGCTGTCGGGCACGGTCACGTCTTTGCTGCCTAACTTCTGGAGAGTCGCCAAGAACCACGCGGAAGGAAAGTTTACCAAAAGCAAGACACGGACGGGTGCTGCATCCACAGGACAAGGCGCGGGCATGTCGGCCCAGAACAAAGCATGGGCGGTCGAAGCACTGGATGCGTACATCAGCTTGGTCTCCCACTTGTTCTCCCTGACCGATGTGTCGATTCTCATCCACCAACCTGCACCGACACAACTTCCTGAATGGGTGCCCGTCGGGACAAGTTCCCCCACCGCAGCGCACTATCTGAGGGAGACGCTCACACAGCTCGTCGAAGCATGCAACGACCTGGCTTCGCTAGGGATCACATCGGCTAGCTCGTTGCGCGGGTTGTTGACCAACGCGAGGTTCAGCTTTGTCTCTGTGCTCTGCGTGGTATGGCAGGAGGATGCCAAGCTGTTCCACCTGCTCGAAGACTGGACCCTTAATCCGGACGAACAGGCTACCACGCTGCACCTGCGCGAAATAGCGGCGTTTCACAAGAACAATGCCCGGCAAGCATTCCACCTCGCCGGGGGCAGATCCGCTTCCACGCCTGTCTCGGCACTGGAAGCGAATAGGAAGAACAGGAACGTCGAACAACCCGTCGCGCCCGAATTCACCACTCGGATCAAAGGCGCTTTCTTGGACGCGCTGTACGCTTTCCTCGACGGCCTCGTCCATCTCGCGTTTTCCGAGTACAGCCCACTGGAGCCTCGCACTGCGCTTTCTGTCCAAGCCGTGCCCGGTCACCCAGGCAGCTCGGTTGACGTAAGGGATCTGGATACACGCGTGCTGCTCAGCGTAACCAACCTCGCGCATCTCTCGCGCGTCATCATCCCCAGTCTCGTCAAGCAGTTTGGCGATGCGTATGGCGTCAAGATGGATGAAGACCTAGCAACGCTCACTGAAGTATCGACGCAGTTGGATGGGATTCTGTTTAGTGACTATATCGAGCGCAAGTCGAGGGCTATCTCGGAGATCGTCTCGCACGGCATCCTGTTCGCAGGCATTGACTGGGCGGGGATCCCCAAACCCTCGGGCGTCCACGCGTTCATCTACGAATCTCTGCTTTCTCTAGTCCAAGTCCACGCACATGTTCGGTCCATCGCTAAACCACTCGTTACCCGCACCATCACCACCCTCGTCGACGACCTCGCCGCCACTACCCTCGACTCGTTCCAGCGCATCCCCCGCTTCGGCATGGGGGGCATGCTCCAAGCCACACTCGAGATCGAATTCCTCCACCAGACCCTCAGCGCGTTTATCAGTGGAAAGGCGGAAGGTCTGCTCAAGCAGGTGTACGAGACCATCTCGGAAAAGTACAGGAGGGTCGAGCCGCGCGAGAAGGAGCAGTTGGGCAAGGAGCTGGAGAGGGTCAAGCAGATTTTGGTGCACAGCAGGAAGGCGACCGCGTTGGAGTTTTTGTGTTTTAGAAGGCCCAGGAGGGAGGCAGGGAAGGAGGGCAAGGAGAAGAGTGCGGAAGAGACGGCGGTGTAGGTGCAAGCAAGGGAATGAGCAATGTCGAACTCGTTGCTCTGCTCCAGTGTTCATCAAGTGTGCGTGTGCGGCGCCTGAGCTGCATCATTATTGACCGTAACACGCGGGACACGACTAGTGGAGTTGGGTTTCACACATTCGATGAGCCGCAACAGAGCGTGTGTGTCTGGATGTTCATGGCTAACTTAGGTGTGCGTGGTTCATAGTTTGCTCTGCATTGCACGGGGGGAGAATGGTGGGTGATGGTGGTCGAGACCTGGAGGGCGATACGTGTAAAAAGCATAAACGAGACTGTCGGAACCGTGTGTACTAGTAGTAGTGGTGGTGAGTGGGGGAAGGATGAACGCTGAACCCTATCAGGGAGGTGTAGCAGTCGCTTGGGGGTCTTATTGCGGAGCAGGGAGAGTCTGTTGTGCTGTCCCTGACAAGGTATCCGGGAGGATTGGTGCCACCTGTTTATTCCCCTCTGCCATCATTCTTTGCAGCAAGACGCCGACTCCTTCGAAGACGCCGAGCAGGATGCCGCACATGATTCCACTGCCGAGCGCCACTTTGGGGCCTGACCTGATTGCAAGGCCGCCACCTGTCATGAAGCCGGCAATGATCGCGTTCCACGGGTCCTCCTTCTGACGGATCCCCTTAACCGCACAGTCGAACGACGAAAACATGCCGCCCCAGATGCCAAAGTTCCCGCCGAGCACGGGCGCACGCGCCTTGATCGCGGACAGGGAGCCGGGCAGACGTTCACCGCGCGGCGAGTTACGCGCACCTTTGATACCATGCCAGATAGTGCCGCCGACAGCGCCCATGGCAAAGGCACCGCCGAAATCGTTCAGGATGACCCAGGGACATGGGTCGCGTGTGTGGTCTGCGTGCGACATTGCAAAACGTTATATATGGGTGGGAATGTGCTCGAGGGGCCAGATGTGTGGCTGAGCACGGAGAAGCTCGATGCTGGGTGCTGATGCTTTGCGGTGAGTCCACCAAATGGGATGGCGGAATGCAAAGATGGCTGGGGTCGAAGTAGCCGCTTGTGATGGATGAAGCTAGCTGCTGTCGAGTGCTGCAATCGAATCCGTGTTGATGATGCGCGGAACCTGTTTGAACGGCCAATGTTCCAATGCTTCCGAATCCGTAGCGTAGAAGTATACTTGAACTGTCCAGCTGCCGAATTCAGCAATGTGTCAATCGCGCCTATCGAGCAAGAAGAATTGATGCCTCTGCACGCTATGCCTGGGTAGTGCCGTAAGCGTGAGAGCAGCGCAGATCTCAATGAGGGATCGTAAAAGAGGTTGGACGCTGGGATCAAGTAGGTTGGTTGATGAACGACGACGACCAAGATGAGAAGCTCGACAGCTTAGTCGACACAATTTGCCGATTTCCCGAGTCCCCAGCCTTGATTGAGTTAACAAAAAAAAAAAAAAAAAAAAAAAAAGAAGGTATCGGAAGAAAGCGATGGCTGAGCCAAGAACAATTTTTCCCAGCATTTCACAGAGATAGGAAAGATTTTTAAATCCGACTCGCTCGGAAAAGAAGGAAGGAAATCGGGCTTGCGCAGCTCTTGTGACCCCTGTGTGGAGCGTTCTCCCCGATTTCACTCCCGTTGTCGCGCGATAAAAAAAAAAAAAAAAAAAAAAAACTCTCCCACGCTCTACCAAGTTCACTCTTGGAGCTCTATAGCCTGAGATATATGTGCTGTTCTTGACATACGATGACGAAGACTAGCCAACGACAAAATAACAACGCTTGTGATAAGGTCTAAGCCTCCATAGCAGCCCTGTTGATCTGCGGCGTCTCCTTTGGATCCACATATTTTACATGCCCTAACCCCAACCAATCCCCCGCCACCTTCCACCACGGCACGCCCTCCGGCCTCGCTGCGCCTCCCTTCAACCCCTCGTACCTCAGATCCGCCCATCGCGGGAAGTGCGCCCTCAACATATAGTTCACCTGCCAGTCTGGCTGCATGCTCGTCACCCTCCCGCTCCTTGGATCGATGTACCAGCTCTGGCACCCGCTGGTGAACACCAGCTTGGACATGGCTTTGGCAATCCAATGCTGCTCGTCCAGCTCCGCCTTGAGCTTCACCTCGAACGTGGGGATCTTTGCGCGCTTCACCTTCTCGTCCGCAGGCGTGCCGGGGAGGTGGGAAATTGCGCAGCGTGGCGGTGTTGCGGCGGCGAGGACGGGTTTGGCGATCTCGAGCAGGAAGTTGACTGTGCACTCGCTGGCAAAGATGAGCGACTGGTTGCCGGTGCCCGTGTTGGCGGCGTTGATTTGGCCCATGTTGGGGAATCCAGAGTTGAGCGCGGAGCGGTAGGCGATCATCCCACCCTCGCCGTATTTCTCCCAGTGCTCGTGCAGCGTTCTGTGCAACCCCACCACCTTCATCGGTGCCCCTGCCATATGGGGCTCGAACCCATTGGCCATCACAATAACGTCCGCCTTCAACCGCCTCCCGTCCGCCAGCACCACGTGATGCGGTTCGATGCGCTGTAGCTTTATGTTGGTGACGGTGACGTGCGGCTGGTGGAGGGTGGGGAGGTAATCGTCGTCGATGATCCTTCGTTTGCAGCCCACCATCAGTTCGTCCTTCTTGGGAAGCAACAAGTCCCAGTACTCTTTCGGGGCGTTCTTCTTCATGTGTGCTTCGCACTTGCGTCTCCAGTTCCATCTGAACAGCCGGCCGAGCGGGTTGCGGAGGATCATGATGAAATGCGACTCCAGCACGAGCCAGATGAGCAGCCGCTGGAATTTGCGCACAAACACCGACTTCTGCAGCAGCCACTTGAACCCCGGGATCGAGTCGAACGGCTGGTGTGGATGCGGCGCAATCCAGTGCTTCGACCGCACAAACTGCGTCAGCGTCTTTGAGTGCGCTGCGAGATAAGGCACGCACTGGGTGGCCGAACATCCATTGCCAACCAGAATGACGTCTTTACCCGTGAGATCGACAGTGTGATCCCATGCAGCCGTGTGGAAGATGGGTCCGGCGAACGTTTCGTGTCCTTCAATATCACACGGTTTGGGTTGCGACAGGCCGCCCACCGCGCTGACGAAGAACTTGCACACAAAATGATGCTTCTCCCCCGCCCCCTTCTTTCCACCCTTGACCCAATCTTGGCTCCAAACATGCCACAAACCAGTGTCCTTGTCGTACCGCGCCTCTTGCACCTCTGTCTGGAAGTGGAAATTCTTGTACAGCCCATGCTCGGCTGCTACCTTGGTAAAGTACTCCTTGAGCTCCTTCTGCTGCGGGTAGAAGGTGGACCAGTCCCCCTTGGTAGCGAAGGAGAACGAGTAGACGGGCGCGGGGACGTCGCACGCACAGCCAGGATACGAGTTATTGGTCCATGTCCCTGATGGATCGGGCGACTTTTCGAGGATCTTGATGTCGTGGATGTTGAGCTTGCGTTTGAGCTGACATGCCATGCAGATGCCGGAAATGCCAGCACCGACAATGACCACGTCGTGGTACTCTGGTGAAGGAGAGTCCGAAGACGACATCTTTACTGGCCCCTCTTCAGAAGACGGTGCGGTGATGGTTGTAACAAGAAGAAAGGGACGACAGAGAGATAGACGCACAGGAAGAGAATCAAGTCTCGCTTGGGATTGTCAACGGCCTGCTAAGAAGAAAGAGAGGGAGGCGCTGAAGTGTGTAGGGCAGCAGCAGCGGGGTTTTGCAATTCGCGCAAGTATTGCGGGGGTTTTGGCTGGCAAGGCGAGGTGTCCACTTGCGACAGCAACAGGTGCCCGCCGAGGTACCTTTCACACGCGCCCCAAGTATTCATGCAGCGAATCGCCCTCCTTATGCAGTCTGAACTCGCCTCGCTTGCTCTATCAAAGCACCTGGCGTATCGAAGTAAGGCCAGTCTGGGCGAATCTTGAACCCCTTCTCGCCAGCATGTTCCTGCTCTAGGCTCTATCTTTGTCGATACGCCGAGGGTATCATGCTCATGCAGAGCACGCAGATGGAGCATGAGTCAATGGCAGAGTTGGCTCATTCGACGCGAACGAAGAGCAAAGCGTGATCCTAACTACACGTGAAGGAAGGGTTTCTGGTCAACGCTCGCTGTGCTTGTTCTGCGGCCTCGGAACCTCTGGCGATTCGGATCTTACAAGTAGGCGGGACACAATGGACGTTTGGAGAGCGTTTCGAACGATGCCAGGCTCCAAACGGAACCCGCATCATCTGTTCCGGGTATCTCAGGGGTTCTCCTCGCCACGCACATCATAACCACAAGCCGGTCAAAACCAGGAAGCGAAATGACAGTGTATGACCAGAAACGGTTGGACTAGATCAAATACAAGGGAGTGTTCAGAGTACGCGGCAAGACGCGAAAGGGAGACGAAGCGGAACGAAAGAAAAGAAGAACAAACCAGACAAGATGTGACTTGAGTCGTCCCGTTCGATCGACCGCTCCCTAAAAAGGCGAGAGCGTAGCAACGCGACTGTCCGTGTAAAAAAAAAAAAAAAAGTATAGCTAGAAGATCAGGAAAGAGCTTGCTGTTCCAGCGTTGCTCCTCTGTGCATTTTCAATGTGGGTGCACATTTAGTTGTGCGAGGTGAGAGTCCACTGGCTAAGCGGAACCGACTTGGGGATAGCCTGGTCAGCCGCCGAGAGGTCGTCCCACTGAGGCTGCCAGAGCACCTCGATGGTCTGCGAGCCAGACTGGGTGCCACCCAGGCTGATCTGGAGCGCGGTGACGCCGACGTTGGGCTGGTCCGACTGCTCGGGTGGTGCACTGTACACAGGCTCACCGTAGATTCGGGTGGCGGGAGGACCGTCAAGAGTGAAGGTGGCGTTGGAAGGGCTCAAGATCTGAACCTTCATGGTCTTGGTACCGCCGAGGCTGACCTTGCCCACGACACCAGCGTTGGGATCAGTGATGGAGCTCTGGGTCAAGGTGGCAGTCCTGCCGTCCGCTGAGAGCGAGACGGTACCGTTGGTCTGGACTCGCCACTGGACACTAGTGATCGAGCTCGACTGAGCAATCTCGTCCTGCACAAGAATCTGTCTTCGTCCGTTGAGCAGGCGGATACCTCGCTGCACGGTGTTGTTGGGCTGGGTGTAGCAGTTGCTCATGTCAGTGATGAACTGCACGGCGTCAGTGACAGCGGGCTTGAACGAGAGGCTACCGGTCTGGGCAACGCCGGTCGAGGTCATGTTGTTGGAGGGGATACAGCTGACGTTCTGGTTCTGGTTGTTGATGACGAGCGTGTTCTGACCTTGAGTGGCCTTGCGGTAGTAAGTCCATCGAGCCGAGCCTTGAGTCTCGTTCGAGAAGTAGTCAGTTGAGAGGTAGTTGCCACTGCCGTACTCGCCAGCCCAACGAGTTCCGAGCGCGTCGATCACAAAGTCGCCGGCATCGAGATCGCCGTGCGTCTGGTGGCCCTCGAGGGCGGAGGCCTTGATACCAACAAAGACAGCGCTTGGGTCGGTCCACGAGCTTCGCATGGAGCCCCAGCTTCCACGGGCGTCGTCAAAGAACTCGTCGAGGGGTAGACCATTCCAGAAGGAACCGGTGGCGGTAGGCTCGTACCAGAACATGCTGAGAGGGTCGAACGAAGCGTCGGCGCGGTCACGCTGATAAACGGCGGGTCGAGCATCGCCGCTGAGCTTCGAGTAGAGCATGAGCTGGTTGGCAGTGGTGGCAAACTTGTTGGGACCGTTGTCTCCGTAGGCGAAGAGACCAGCGGGGCCGGAAACGTACATGTGGAAGTACGAGGTCTTGTACCAGTTGGGATTCATGGCCATCAGACCCTGGTCGGTGCCGGTGGCCGAGATGAGGGCGGAGAGAGCTCGGCCCTGGGCGTTGGTGCCAAAGTACCAGTAATTGGCGGTCTCGGCCCAGGTGCCGTCGTTGTAGGCACCACGCATGCAGTTGGCCTTCATGTTGGTGACGGCAGAGTTGATGATGCTGTCAGCGGTGGCGGTCTGGTTGGCGTCGCCATCACCCCGGATGGCAAGGGCACCGGTAAGGAGACCACCGTTGCAGACGCAGTTCCAATTACCGTCACCATTGGCGGGCTCCTTCCACCATCCATTGCCGGTAGCGTACTGGTCCAGACCAGGGTAGAGACCGTGCTCGACGATGGCGTTGCGGATCATGGCCCTCTCGGTGTTGTTCCAGTCGTTGTAGAGCCAGTCGTAGGCCATCGCGAAGGCGGCGGTCATCTCGGCAGTGTCGAGGAAGTGAGAAGGGTTCCAGTAAGGGCCGCTTTGACCATAGTTGACGGTGGGGTCAGTGCTGTTCTGCCCGAAGAAGATCTGAGGGTCGTTGCCGGCAGCGACATAAAGCTCACGGTACAGGCGATCCTTGAAGTAGGTGTTGTTCGAGAGCTTGTAAGCATAAGCCCATGCCTTGACACGCTGCTGAACGTTTCGGCTCACGTCAAGAATACCAGAGCCGGTGTAACCGCCGTCAGCAACATAGGCGACAGGAGGCTCGGCAGCCCAAGCGGTGGCGTTTGTGAAGATGGTCGAGTTCCAAACGGTGAGGTAAGCGTCATTTTGAATCTTGGTGGGCAGGCAGTCCCACTCGGCCTGAGTGGTGATGATACGAGGGTGAGGACGGAGATCGGTGAGGCTGTTGGTGGGAGTCCACGAGTCGGAGCAGGTCTGATTGTGGGCCTTGCCGTTGTAGGCAGCGGCGGCAGTGTCGACCTGGCTGGGGACGTAGGCAGGGTTTCCGTAAGGATCGGTGCCCTGGTAGAAGAGCATGTTGTTGCCGCCGGTCTTGGCAGCCTGCTGAGCAGCACTAAGAGCAGCACCCTGGACGTTGGGCTGAACACCGCTGCCTACGCTGCCACTGCCGCTGCTGCTGCCACCGCTGGACGACTTGTCGTTCTTGGCGGCGCGAGACCCAAGGACACCACCGACAACGGCACCGGCGATGATGAGAAGAAGGAGGGGAACACCAAACTTGATCCACTTGGAGACGCCGCGCTTGGGCTTGGCGTACGAGTAGGTGTTAGCGGCCTGGCTAGCAGCGTTGTGCTGTCCGCCGTAGCCTGCACCAGCAGCCTGACCACCGTAGAGACCCTCTTGGGACTCCTTGTAGGCGGAGCCCTGATATCCTGAGGCCTGGTCAGGGTAGTCGCGGTAGCCGGCAGCGGGCCCAGCGGCGTAGCCCTGCTGCTGGTAACCACCCTGCTGGTAGCGCTCATCGTACTGAGACGCGTTGGAGTGAATGTAGGGGTCTTGGGGTCGCTGGTACGACATGGTGGGCGAGAAATAGGGGAAACCCGGCCTCCTGAGTAGTCCGCTTCCTGATTGATACGGGCCGACCCCACGAAAAGAACGTGGTGAGCAACGTGTCCTTGCAGCCTGTAAACGCCGGAGATGAGGAGAAGAGCGGGATGGCTGCTTACCTGACGAGGACGAGCGAACGAAGGTGCTAGGTACTTGGGTGGGTAGAGAAAGGATTAGTGGTGGTGGTGACGGAAAGGTGACAAGGGAGAAGTAGGAGGCATAGGTAGGGTTGGCAACGGATAAAGAAAGGGTCAAGGCGGCGTCAAGCTTGAGTGCCTGAATGAGCCCGCTTGCTTGAGCGAGTGCGTCAGGGACAAACAAAGCACACTGAAGCAACGACCCGGCGACGAGGCTAGCTGGCTTCCGCAGCAGTAGATTGCTGAGGGCAGATTGCTGCAGCAACACAGAGACAGACACACGCTCTCTCTCCGAGACGGAGAAGGAACCTAACGAAAAGAAAAAGGGGCAGGAGCTGCAGAGGCGTTGGGCAAGAGGGGAAAAAAGAAAAATCAAAGAAATACTTTTTTGTGGGTCTGTGAGTGTTTCATTCCTGACCATCGAAGCAATTGAAGGCGGCGACTGCGTCGGCTTGGCAGTGCAGGAGCTTTGTTGTAGGTATGCATGCACGGGTGGCATGGCATCACAGCAGCAGAAGGAACAGCGATGCGCGCGCGCACGACCGAGTCCAAGCATCGGCCCCCCCTTGACCTGGAAGAAAAACGTGTGGGTTGCAAAGTGCGTGACGGACTGATGCTGCACCAAACGCTGCATCAAAAAAGTCGGCAGGCGGGCAGCAATTAGTAATTCAGAATCAAAGGGGTGCTGGCAGGGGGTCTTCGGCCTGAGCGCGCGTGTATGTATGCCCTGCGTTGCTCAGGTGGATCTCTTGTCTCGGTGAGTAAAATGCACACGGAAAATGCACTTGCCCTTTCCACTCCACCTTGGTATGTAGGCGGTTAAAATGGTGGGTTCGGCGCAACGGTGCAGCGAAACAACACAACACTCAAACCTTTTGTTGCGATTTTGTATTGAAGAGTTCGAAACCCAAATCGAAGAACTGTGAGGCTTTGTATTGGACTTGAATTACGAGTTCTTTGGTTCTGACAGCGGCCGAGCGATTGTGCGGTGCAGCTCGCAGCTTTCAGTCGAGCTGGCCCAACTGCGATGCGCCTTTGTTGCCGATCGGCTTCTCTCTCTCCGGCCATTTCTACGAGACCATGTCCTCTCTCTCGCGGTCCTTGGTCGGTCATCATCATTCAACGATCTTCAATTTCATTTCGTTCGCCAACGTAGCAGAAGATGGACACGCTATCTGCATACATGCATGAGAAGAGCGGTGCGTCAAGGGCCTCCTGTACGAAGCCGCGAGTCTCCGAGCTAACGTCACGAAGCTTGATGGACCTTGCTGCGCTGGATGCCAAGAGCACAAACAGGTCGGGGCGGAGAGCAGGTGCGTAGACAAGCCAAGCCAAGACAATCCCTGACTGTGCAGTTTCTAGCGATCCGCGCCAGTTCGGCATTCTGCTCGAACAGACTTGCGCTCAATTTGCTTTCTGCGCCAGCTGGCGAAGCCAAGGCTGCACTTGGCATTCGAGACTTATCGGTATCGCGTGTCCTGAGGTGGTGGTGTTCTTCTGTGTCTGTTTCCTTCTTTGTTACCGAGAATTCGCATTTCCAACATGTTTGAATCCCAACCTCGGATTTGCGAAGCGCTTCCAGCAAGCGCGATCCGTGGTCATGCATGAATGTCACAGAGCAGCAGCAGCAGCAGCAGCAGCACTGACTGCTCTTGGGCTCCTTCTCTGCTATCCTTCCTGCTTGCTTAACAGCCTTTCTCCAATGGAGAGAGCCGCTGCTAGCCGCCATTCCATGACCGGAAGTGACATGGTGTTCCTCTTTGGGCGTACCTTTCGCTGATACCTGAGCCGGCTGCTGCTTGTCATCCGTAGCCTTGACCTTCCTCGGCTGCAACTAGTATACGATTCGCACCTTGATCCTTCAGGACCAATTTCAGGTTTTGGAGTCAAGACCCTGCTTTCTGACAATCGAACATCCTTGCGCCGGCAACGCATGGATATGGCTGCGAGCTTCAGTGCCAGGTCAAGCCGAACGCACATCAACAACGCTAACAAAGATCGAGTGCACCCACGTCCGAGCCGAGCCTAGAAGCCGTTGCATGCCGCCGAGCTATGCAGCTCTGCCTTCCTCCGTGTCTCCGCATGATCATCCCTGCTCCAAAAACGCAACGCAGCCCGGCGACACTCAAGTCGTCGCTTCTCATGCAGACAGACGATCCCATACACACATATGATGCTTCTTCTGGTACTAGTACATTTCAATTTGCTGGTAATTTAGTTGTGTGCGATCCAACGTCATCGGCGGTGAGAAGAGACGCGGATCGACCCCGAGAGCATGCTCGGGTCCACCGACGCTGGCATCACATCATCCTCAGGAATTGGCGATCGGATGAAGGGGCTGGGGCTCGACGAACCGCGGCCCAGGTGGCTGGATCCAAAGTCCATTCCACCAGCCTTGCCATCCGAGGAGAGAGAGAACAGTCCAGCGCCACCGTGATCGCCAAATGGAGCCGCACCCACCAGTCTGCTTGATGCCATCACAGTGTAACTGCCATCGTCGACGCCGGAGCTCTGTGGGATCACCAGCGCGTTGCTGCCATGCATCGATGCTTTGGCCTCGTCTTCCTTGCGTGCTTCCTCCTCCTTTGACTTGTCCTCTTCCACCTCAATAATGGGAGGTGGCGCCACTTCGGGCACGACCAGGCGGCCTGCTTTCCATCGCGCTCCGCACGCATTGCACAGCTGCGAAGGTCCCTTGGGTCCGCGACGCCACATGGGTGTCTTGGTTTTGCCGCAAGCTCCGCAGCTCTTGATCGAGCCGTCAGGGTTGTGTGTGGCAACGTGTCGCTTTCGCTTCGGTGGCTTTGGTGGAGTCGCGCCAGGTTCTGTCTTGACACCGTTCGGTCCGATCACAGTGAGGCCGATGCCTTCATACGAAAAGCTGACCTCGTCCTCGCGTGCACCGGCTTTGCGCTTCACCATCGGTCGCCCCTGAATGCATTGAGGGCGCACTGCGAAGCGGTCCTGCAGATGGTCCTCCAGCCCCTGCGGTAGAAGCGCAGGTGCGACCCGCGGAAGGACAAAGCGTCGATCGGGCATCTGGCTGTACAGGTCCACGAAAGTCTCGGTCGTCTCTTTCTGGATTTTGATCTCTTCCATAGGCAGGTCAAGCAGGTGATAGCGGATCTCGGGCACCAAAAACTCGGCAACATCAGGCTCGAGCTCGATCTCTGGCTCTCGCTTGACGGGTTGACATGTCATGGTGCCAGGTACGCGACCAAACGCCTCCCAGAGGCTCTCGGTCACACCTCCTTTGATGCTCCAGGTGAGAGGGTACACCTCGTGCTTCTTGCTCTGCGAGTAGTTCGAAGACAAGCTAAGGTCGTTGACTTCCTGCTTCATGGTTTTGTTGCCCTTCTTGCCCGAAGCCGCGCCAGCCTTCTTCTTCTTTCCGTTGGTCGCTGCAGTGTCGTCGCTCTTGTCAGTGACCGAGGACGCGGCCTCGGGCGATGCGGTTGTGGATGAAGCGCCGTTAGCAGCTCCGTTGCCCTGCGGTGCCGCCGAGGGAGCGTTGGCAGAGTTCAGCTTGGCCTCTTGAGCCGCCTTGCGCTTGAGCTCCTCTTCCAGCTCGCGTAGTCCGCTTCCGTCAGCTGCATCCGAGCCAAGCGAAGGGGCGAAGAAGCTCAGCTTGAGCTCTGGCTCGATCCTCTGGCTCTCCTCGTCATCCGAGTCATTGTCGAAGAAGCTGCGCCTCTCCTTCTTGACTTTGGGAATCGAGGGTCGCTCGACGCCCTCGGTTCGCTCCACAAGACACTTCCACAAAGGCAGGATGAAGCGCATGCTCGGGTTCTCGCGGAACTCAACGACGATCACTGGCGGCTTGGGAGGGCCATCAGTAGGCCAACCCGGAGGAGGATGACGCAGCTTGTTCGAAGCCGGCGGTTGCTGCTGTTGTTGGTGAAGCTGTTGTTGCTGCTGAAGCATCTGCTGCTTCTCTTTCTGCTGCTTCTGCGCCAGCTGCTTGTCAGCTTGTGCCTTCGCTTTGGCCTCGGCCTTGGCCTTCTTCTTGGCTTCGCGCTCTTCAATCTTGGCCTGCTTCTTACTTGCTTTAGCCGCATCGTCCACCTTGGTCTTTTTCGACTTTTTGCCTTCTGCAGTGGTCGACGCAGCAGCCCCGGCGCGTGAGCCTGACGCTCCAGCTGCGTTGTTGGCTGCAGCTGCGTTGCGCGCCTCGTCCTGCCTAAGCTGAGCAGTGATGGCCTGGATCCAAACACCGAGGGCTTTGAGCTGATTGGGGTTGGCTTTGCCTGATGCTGCAATATGGAGTAGCTCCTGCAGCTCTGGGTTGAGTGCTGCTGTGGCATTGACTCGAGACACCAACACAGCGTCAATCGCGGGCGGAGGCGGTGGACCAGCTGGACGCGCTGCCGCTGGCGTTCCGGCTGCGTTCGAGGTTGCAGTGGCTACGGGCCTGGCAACCGTTGAAGCTTGACCGGATGCTGGGGTACCAGCTGCATTCTGTGCAGCAGGCCCAGGTGCAGCAGCAGGCGCAGCGGTGGCGCTGGAAGCCGTTGCTGGAGCGGCAGAGCCAGATGCACCGGCAGTTGAAATTGTGCTAGCAGGCTTGGCCAACGGCGTAGCTGTTTGCGCAGGGGCTTTTGCGGTGGCACCTGAGGCAGCAGCCCCTGTGGACGGAGTCGCAGCTGGGTTTGCGCTCGAAGGGATGTTGTTCTGGTTGATACTCGGTGGCCTAGGCAAGGAAGGTGTCGTCATCGGTGGTCGCGGAAGAGACACGGGCACGGCAACGGGCTTTGGCGCTAGCGTGACGGGTGCTGGGACGGTCGTCGCTAGCTTTTTGTCGGCATTGGCAGAAGGCGGAGCGCTTGCTGCAGACGCTGGTGCTGGGGTTACAGCAGGGACTGCTGGTCTGGCTGTTGCCGTCGATGAGACAGCAGCAGGCGCAGCCGTTGAGGATGTGGACACTGTAGATGAGGTTGCTGGGCTAGCAGTCGATGACTTCACAAGTGGTGCCGTTGCAGTTACAAGTGCTGGAGCCGATGCTGTTGTTGCTGCAGGTGCTGGTGCGGGCGTGGCTTGGGTAGTGGAGGAGACCGAGACCGGACCTTTGGCCGGTGCAGCAGGCAGAACACCCGCAGAGCTTGGGACCGGCGCTGCCGGCAGAGTCGGCGTTGGCATTGCTGCTGGTGTGCTAGCGCCTGCAGGCTTCGAGGCGGTCTGAGTTGAGGCAGCAGGAGTCACGGCAGCGCTTGTCGTGCTAGCTGGAGCAGCCGCAGGTGCCGGACGGACGATCGGTGTCTTGTTTGCAGTCGTGGGTGGTCGAGCTAGTGGCACACTTGGCTGAGGCACTGTGGGCGCTGCACGTGGCGAGGGTAGCTGAGGCGGTTGAGGTTTGGGCAACTGCTGCGGCAGCGGCTGCGGTGCAGTCATGCGAGCATAGGTTGGTGGAGCGCCAAAGGAACCTGGCGCACGCATGCCCGTGACTGGGTCCATAACAGGAGGCAACTCGTAGTCCGGACGGACTTCCCAGAACTTGGTCTTCATGAAAACGTGAGGACCAACGTGGATATCGGCGCGTCCGAGCTGGATGAGGACGTGAGGATCACATGGATTGAGGCCGTGGAGCAGGCTGAGCGGCAGCACATTCGGATAGATCATGCCGGATCTCACGCGTTGGCTGAAGGGCGTCAGCAGGGAGGAGAGATGGGAGAGACGAGATTGTCGGAGCGATTGGAGCAAGACCAGACTTTCCTCGATGGTGGCTGGCTCCCTCCTGCGTCTCCGAGCCTCTTTACGACTCTCTTCCGCTTCGCTGTCAAGATCTGAATCGTCCGACATGACCGAGTAGTCGTCGCTGTCGCTACCAGTATCGGGAGAAGACGTCTCAGAAGCGCCCATAGCCATAGCTGCCTGTACGCTCGCATTGTCGAGCATGGGCATTTCGGGTCGGACATCGGCAAAAGGGAGCTGGAAGGGCAGCACGAGCTCGGGCAGCGCCTTTCGACCACCGCCGGCTGCCGTGAGCATGGCCGGTATCGTCGAGTCTGGTGCAGCTCCAATGGTGCCACCAGCAGTGCTGGGTCCAGGACGATAGACGAGTTCGTCCTGCATGCCGGCCTGATTCGCTCGACGCTTTTGCTTGGGCTTGGTGGCTCCTGGCGGCTTGTTTGCTTTGGCTCTGGGCGCCTTCTTTGTGGGTCCGTTGGCGTCCAGTTTAAGAGTGGACGAAACAGATGTGTTTTCTGATTTCTGGGGCTGTTGGCCTGACGGTGTGGACTGCGCTCCTGTCTGGGCCGCGGGCTGCTTTGGAGCTATTGGTGCAGCGGCATTCGGAGCGGTGCCATTTGGAGCATTTTGTTTAGCTGCAGCGGCAGCAGCAGCTTTTGCTGCAGCATCGTGAAGACTGACAGCGCTGGCAGGAGGCGGAGGCCGTGGGGGAGGCTGAGATGCCGCAGCCGGTGTAGACGAAGCTCCAGTGGACGTTGAGGCCACAGTAGTTTTCACTGTTGTTGCGGCATTTTGCAGCGCTTGCGGTTGCGATATTGACTGCGATGGCTGTTGTTGAGGTTGTTGTTCTTGTTGTTCTTGATGCTGCTGAATCTGCTGTTGCTGCAATTGGGACTGCGAGCTTTGTTGCGCTTCCACAGGTTGCGGCGACGGCGTGCGTGGAAAGGGTTCAGAGGATGCGGTAGGGGAGGCAGAAGGGTTGGATCCGGCCGCAGCAGGGCCAGGATGAACCTGGATGCTATTTGAGCTGGTTCCCTCTGACTCGATGCTCATGATCCCGCTGAGCGACGCGAGCTCAGCCTATCGTACAGATGAGTGGGCGTTACTGGAAGAATGGAGGCATGCAGAGCAGGAACGGGTTGACGGGCCGAAACGGCAGTTGAGCGTGCTGCAGAAGATACGAGACGAGAAATGTTTGGCCGAAAGGCTCTTTGACAAAAAAAAGAAAAAGAGTAGGATGGTGGCCGTTTGCAGGAACAGTCGGAGGAAAGGGTAGAGAAGGATTGGCGTTCAGGTTCGAAATTAACAAGCTTCCATCCTATATGCAGTAGTTGGTCCCTCGAGGTTTTCGGTGGTAAGGAAGCGTAAACAGACACAGTCGTATGTAGCGAGCGATCGTGCAGGAGGGCTGTTGTAATGGCGCTGCTCGAGAGCTAAAGAACGGACGAGCGTATCGAAACGACCTGAGAACGTTGTCAGCCCAGCCGAACGTAGTGTGATGCGCAATCCGGTGCGGCACGGCGGGGCTGTGTGAGTGGTATCGTGTAAAGAAAGAAGGTGTCCAGGCGTATGGAGCTGTCGTTGAAGAAAAAGAGATGATGATGTGAAGCAGGAGAACGTGAATGAGAGGTGACGAGTGATATCAGAAAGAGCGAAAAGAGAAAACAAGGCTCGTCCGTCGAGGGCCGAAAGAGGAGGCGAGAAGAGCGAGTGAGCGAGCTAGCGAGCCAAATGGGCACGAGCACGAATATCGAGAAGATGACGAAGAAACAGTCGGGCGGGCGGAGGACGGACAAGCCACAGTCAGTCACGGCAAAGTGCAGTTGGCAAGCGGGTGCAGTGCGAGGGCGTTAGGACCGCAAAGACCAAGAAAAGAATTAGCAGAAAATGAAAAGCAAGTCAAACAGTCTGAAGGTGCCCAAAAGGCGCAGAAGAGCAATTTGGGAAAAAGAATTCACGATTTGCGCTCTCGCTCTCTCTGTTTACGCATATCACACTACTGTGTGATTGACGCTGGTTAAGTATCACCGGCTGAAGCGGAACGAGTTCTCCGAGAGTTACAACAGCATGATTAAGAGGCTGGTGTCTTGTCTCTCTCTCTCTTTGAGTGATTGTGCAACGCATTTCACACGCTCTCAACATGCTCTTGCCTTCCGTCAAGTTGCAATCGTATATTCATGTGAGAGAGAGAGAGAGAGAGTGAGAGAGTGAGAATACGGCATTCGAGTCTGGGAGGGAAGAATGATGGCAAATCAAGGTAGATCAGTGCGCCGACGTGCGCAGATCGGACATGCTCTCAACTCGCAGATTCCAGAGAGACAGGCGAGGTGCAAAGCAAACAGGCGGACCGCTCTCGATCTGTGATTGCAGTTCACAAAGTTATCAAGCGAGCACGCTCGCTCGCTCCATCCTTTGAACATTGCGGAAGAGTAAGAAGCAAATCAGAGTCTCGGTCTTTCCTTATCCACCAGACACTCAGAAGCTTGCTAACTTAATTGCTGTACGGCAGTGGACCGCATTCTCTGCTCCCGAACACGATAGCTTCATGAACGCGCCGTCGTCAGTGGCGCACGTCAGCAGTGAGGCGTTCGGAGCAAAGCTGAGGAACGACTACTGCATCAAGCTCTTCCACGTTGCAGCTGCAATAGCAGCGACTCGAACAAACACTCTTTTCGCATCGACCCGATCCCTTGACGCGAAGAAAAAGGGTCCACCAAGGAGCCCAGCTTGGCTCGCTATTGCCCCAACACGCGCTCGCCCCAACACGCGCTCGCCCCAGCTTCTTCTTCTCCTTTCCTCAAGTCACATCGCCGATCTGACGGCTCCTGTTTGAGTGAGGCCGCACGGTTACGTGCTTTGCCTTTTCGACAGATGGTCCTCTGTGTTTTTGCCCCGAACCTCGAACCGGTAGACCCTCTTCGTGACTGCAGATCCTAAGCCTAGGCGATTCACATACGCCTCAGGAAGGAAGGAAGGAAAAAGCCCTTTTTTTTTTTTTTCACTTCTTCGCAAAATGGAACCGTGCGCTCGCTGCATTGCTTCAAACTCGCAGTTGGACCCGATTGCTTCCTGACACCGTTGTGCAGGGTACTGCAGCATCACACCACAACATCCCTTGTCCGCACCCTTGTCTTTTCGTATCTATGAAGATGCAAAAGCTAAAGATCAAGTGCGTACGGCCTCGTGAGAGATGTTGCTGGCAACCTCGCATAGCGTGGAAAGCTTGGCTGACGTTTTGTGTTGGGGAGTGGTATGCCATCATCCAAGGAGTGCTTTTTACCGATGCTGAAAGGCAAAGCAAGATGACGGATTCAAGCGACAAGCCCCAAGTCGGAAAATCCGATGAAACCGGAACTCGCCGTCCCCGCCCCTGCCTTCGTTTGAGCCTCGAATTGCTTTCCCCCTTTGCCCTATTGTGCATCTGCCCTCTGCGTTCTTCAGACGAGCAAGCGCTCGCTACGATCCATCATTCGCACTGTCCGCAAATTTTCTAATCTGGGGAAAGGTGAGGGTCAGGGCAACCTCGCGGGGTCGAAGCGGTAGCATGCCGAAGGCGATCGGCACGGACAGCTCTTACATACACTGAAATCGAGTTTCTCAACCACGTCGACCGTCAGACATCACGCACAGCTGTAGAGTATATGGCCGAAGTGGGCGCGGACAGTCTTGACCGGTGCGTGAGCTTTCAACCACTGTCTTTCGGTTGTGTCGTTCCGAGTTGACAAACACACGGCCAAATCATGCCTCTCCGACCTTCGCTAGGCCCAGATCAATACAGTATCCTCGTTCTCAGCTGCAGGATCATGCTCTCGCCCAACTTTCAAGCTTCGCGAATCTCGTCGACACCAGTGGCCTCACAGATCTGGCCATAGAGCAACGCCGCAGCAGTCTCGGTAGCTGCCTTCTGTGGCTCTTGCAGTACTTTTGGACTGGTGCTCTGACGCAGTGTGACACGAAGCTGGCCTGTAGTGCTCACAAGATATACCGGCCTTGGCGTGGAAAATACCAACCGAAAAGTAACCGGCATAAAAAGGGGCATGAAAAGGGCATAAAAATGACGAGCGAGGATCGAGACAAATCGCCGATCTAAATTGTTAGCAGCCAAGTTAAGCCCCGATTCGTCAGGGTCCAGGTCACCGGTTTCCGAAAAAGTTGTAGTTAGGCGGGCCTGCATATTCTCATGAAGTGCACCACTTCCACGCTCTCTATCATCGCTAGCCTGTGATACATTCATCTTCGGAGGCTGCTCTCTTGCCACGATCATCTCGTCGCACGTTCGCTTTCCCGTAACCCGGCTGGTCGAATCCATGAAAATGGAAGCGCTGCACTGACATCATACCTCCGCTCTCTAATCAGCTAGCATGCTGTCGTTCCTCTTGCCCCGGTCGTCTTCAATACAGGCTTCTTCGCAGCTGACGAGACGATTCCAAGCGACCGTAGTCCCACAAGGGAGTCAACTCCGTCAACATGCATGGATCTCGACCCCAGTCGGGCCCATGTCTCACACAAGCCACATCGATGAGAACACCGACGACTTGGACGACCGACTTCGCTCATCGCGCCACAACAGCGAACGGGATGCTTTCTCACACTTCTTCGACAAGCGCACGCCTCTAGCCAATACACTGGCTGCCACGGCATCGAGCAAACCCAAGGCGTCCTATGAGATCGCTGCGACATCCCGCCATGCCACAGCCACATTCCGTCAAGCCATTGGCACGCGCGTCCCCGCCAAGATCATCGAAGCCTACGCACATCTCATCCAAGCTCACCAAAAACACGCCGAAGATGTTACCAGCTCTTCGTCATGTACCCCGCAGACCTCTGACATCGGGTTTCCGGTCCGAAAAGCTGATATACAGACAGCTATTCGGTACCTCGTTCAACATGCGCAGAAGGAAGGACACATGGCTTCACGCATCGCTGAAGCATGCCATCAGATGTTCCAGGACATGAGCCAGAAGTTTGGATTCCGCTTCGGCCCAACTGATCTTCACCGACAGCTGCAGACTTACTGCCTATCCAGGAGCTCCCGCTTTGATCCTTGCACAGCATTTCAACAACTTCGTGCCAGCCACCCAGATTGGCAGACCACCTCGGTCGAGTGGAACATGGTCATCTCCCACCTCGTCCAGCACCGGTCGTACGGTCACGCTATCAAGGTGTGGCAGGAAATGCTCGAGTTGGGCGTCAAACCTGAAGCTTCTCTCCGCAATACCATGATTCGAGTCCAACTGGCCGTGAACAACATCGCCGAAGCTGAGGCACAGTTGCATCACCTCGCGAAGGAAAAGGAACATCTTGGCATCGATACCCTCACCACTACCGTGGAAGGCCTGTGTAAGCTCGTTGCGTCGGCCAGGGAGACGGATGAAGCCGTTATGACCAAGCTGCGCGTTTATGCCAGTGACCTGCGCAAAGAGGTCGGTTCGAGTCCTCAAGCCGCAGTCGACCCATCCGCCTGGCACGCATTGTTGCGGTACGAGGCGCTCATTGCGGGCCCTGCACATGCGCTTGAGACGGCCAGGCAAGCGGGGAAGCCAGGTGTTTTCAATTTCAAAACGCTCTGCATGTTGCTGCGGCTTCATGTTGACGAGCTCAACGATCTTCAGAGCAGCGATGAAGCGCTCGAGCTGCTCGACCAGATTCAGATGGCTATCGACCCCGAGCGCAGCATTCAGCCTAACGATCAGTGCTACAACATTCTTATGCTCGGGCTGCTGGATAATACAGGGCCCGAGTCAGCTTTCAGATCAGAGGATGCCGTCTCGATCGATGAAGACACGGATCTGTTCGCCGAAGACGTCGGAGACAGAGCGCTGAGCCGCGAGCCGCATGCCCTGCCCACACCGAACCAGATTCATGAAGCCCAACTTCTCTACGACCATGTCCGAGCCACTGGCATCCCGCCGACACCGTTGCTTGTCACACCGCTGCTTACAGCGTACTGCGAAGCATTCCTCCCGTCAATACCTTTGGCGATGAAGCTCGTGCAAGATCTGCTCGACCATCGCTCTTCATCCCTTAAGTCCACTCGAAAGGCAACGAGCTCAACACAGCGGAAGGGTGTTCCACCATCTACTATCGGGATGAACATCATCCAACCCGTGCTGAATGCCTGCGTAAGGCTCAAAGACTTCTCTAGCGCGCGCGAGTTTCTTTCGCGATTGCACGATGCGGGGGTGGCTATCACTGCGCCGAAGAAGACTCTGCTCATGCGCCAGTTGCTTGGCATCACCACCTCGTGGCCTGAAGCGTTTTACATCTACCGCAGCCTGTCCTTCTTTCCCACCACCTCTTCCTCCGAATCACGAGGACTTCACACACGTGGGCTAGACGAGCGCGGCTATATCACCCTTCTCGAAAGCCTCCGTTCTCTCCACTTCCCCGATCCCAAATCCACCCCTTCCTCCCTTTCCGACACTTTTCTCCCCGCTCCACCAGACGAGCTCCTCAGCATCCTCGAAGACATGCGCTCCGCCGGCTACCGCCCATCCTGCGCCATCTACACTTCCATTCTCGATTACTACTCCAAAACCCCGCAGCCTTCCTACCTCGGCGTAAAAGCTACGCATGAGATGCTGAAGCGCGATGAAGGGCTCGAACCCGACCTGCCGCTCATCAACGCGCTCATGAATGCGTACAACCGCGCCGAAGAGCCCGCCATGGTGCTTGCTATCTGGGACAGCTTGATTGCGACCAGGCAGGAGATCGACGGCGTCACGCTGTCGGTTTTCTTCGATACGGCGGGCAGGCATGGGTTGCTGGCGCTGGCCAGGAAGGCGATCAACACGGTTAGGAGGATCGAGGCTGAATCCAGCAGCGGGAAGGCAGGGGGATATAGAAGATCGGTCATGTCCAAAGGCGCCTGGGATAGTTGGCTAGAGTGTTTGGCGCGGTGTGGACGGCTGGAAGAAGCCATCGAGCTCGCATTTGGGGAGATGCGAAAGACGCTGCTTCGAGAAGCTCTCGAGGCAGACGACCTCCTCCCTTCTTCCGACGAGGTATCGAAGCTCACAGTGAGCGATCTCGTACTGAGATCTAGCCAAGTCCCGATTAGGAGTAAGCAGGGACAGGTGGTGGGGCCGGACGCAAAGACATTGGGCACGCTGCTCAAGTTTGCCGCTCGTGAACGGGATCGTCGCCAAAAACGCTTGTTTGGGACAACCGCCATGCTAGCCTCCTCATCCGCGGGAGCGAGTGGCACCTCGGTTTGGCACACGCTCCGCGCGCGCATCCGTGAAGAACTTAGCTGGCTCTACCCGCAGATCAAGCACATCGGTGACACTCCCACCACGCTCTAATCCCACTCTGTATTTTACAGCGCTGTGCAAGTTGCTGTCGAATTCTGGTTAACTTAGCCTAGTCACTGCGTGTGTGGGGTTCTTAGAGCTTCTAGGGCTTTTAGAGCTTCTTATCAAAGTGCGAGCCGTGGGATTCGAGGGCTTTGCGAATGTCGTCTGGGATGTCGCATTTCTTGAGCTTTGTATAGTCGTAGGTGACGCAGTCCTGTGCGCTTACCGCCACTATCGTTTTTTGGGCAAGCGAATATGCTGCGCCTCTTAGCATGAACCTGTCCTTGCCTAGGGGGAGTTCGCATGCTTGTCCCACCAAAATCTGCAAACATACACCCATTCGCACCAAGGCAATCGCTTTTGTTCAGCTCACCTGCCTTGGAGCAAAGCTGAAATAAGATGAAGAGTCGGAACTGAAGAGTGTACTCACTGTATCGGGGTATAAGACCGGGCGTCTGTACCGTACGTTGATCCCCGCCAAGATAAAGCTCTTGCCCTTTCCCCTGTTGATCTCTTCCCTTCTTTCCTCTGAAAAGTCGGGGGTGGAGGTGATAGAGCTGGCGAAGAACATTCGGGCCGATTCGAACCAGCGTACGAAATGGACGTTGTTGACATGCTGGAACTGGTCGTGATCCCCCCACACCACTCTCTGCTCCCACACAGTGGCGGGGTCGTAACCTGCAGCAGCGAGGGCGGAGATGCCCGCTTGCACATCTGCTGGGCTGAAGAGCTGCGACGATGGCGGTCGAGCGTCCGAACTTCCACCCTGGGTCAGGCGGAGAGGTGTAGTGGAGAACGATCGCACTGCTTGCCATTGAGCCCTAACGGACAATGTACGACTTACCAGAAAAGTTCCGCGGTGGAGGGACGCCATCGTTGCAGCAAACGCTTTGTACCGACAGTCGAAGACGTTGGACAATGATGATAACGCTGTCCGAGAAGGAACGAAGAACGGTCGAACGAGACGTAGAGTGTGGGGGTAAGGAACTGACAATAAGCCGGACGGAATTACTCCATAATAGCCGACAGCCGGGATTGCCTTTACGCACGGGGCAAAGACGGCACACGAATTTCCAGGCAGTCTTCACCAGACACGCAGCTCGTCTCCATTGCGCCCGTCGGGGACTCCTTCACAACGGTCCGCAATGGTGCGACAAAAGCCAGAGCATGCACAGACACGAATGCGCATTTACATAGAGATTGTGTGTATTGATAAGAAGCAGCACAAGCATGAAAGAACTGGTAGTAACCAACAAAAAAGTGAAAAATGATCGGACAGAGATGTTCGATGTGCTAAGATGACAGATCTCTCAAGCGGCTGAAGCTAGCCCGAGAGACGCAAAGTATTGACTTAAAGATGCTGAAAGATGCGCAAGAGAGACAAAAGTGGGGATGACGGGAGAAAGGGATGCTCCGTCTCGCCAACAAAGGTGATTGGCTGATCTACCTGGTGCAGCTCTTGGAGGAAGAGCGGCCGACAAGAAGAGATAGCGGATGAGTATGTTGGGTGGGGGTATAGACCCATCGGAGCTCGACAGGGGACGACTGGCAGTGACATTGGTGCTGCTGCTCAAGTATAGGGTAAGAAATTGCTTAAGCCCAAATAAGCAAGCGCGAGTCCCAACTGCCCGTGCAAAGTGCCATTCCATCGGTACTGACGCCGAGACACGAGACTCGGTTCTCGTGCGCAGCAAGGACACCGACACGTTCTCCCTTGAGTGTATCCCAGACATTGCATGTGTAATCGTCGTAACCGGCAAAGAGGATACGGCCAGAGACGGAGAAGGCGACAGAGGTGATACCGCAGAGAATGTTGTCGTGAGTGTAGGTGTTGAGCTCGCGGTCGGCTCGGAGGTCGAACAAGCGGCACGATGCGTCGTCGGATCCAGTGGCGAAGGCGTCACCGTTGGGGAAGAATTGGACGGCATTGATATCGCTCTCGTGGCCAGCAAATGTCTGAACGGCCTTGCCGGATCGGATATCCCAGACCTTGGCCATAGCATCGCAAGCACCGGAAACAAAGACGTTTGGGTTAGGGCTAAGCGAGATGCTCATGACATCGCCAGTGTGGTCGTTGAACTCGGTGATGCGCGTGCCCGAGTCAATGTCCCAGAGGATACAGCTCATGTCACCGGAAGAGGTGAGGATCTGTTGGTCGTTGAGGAAGCGACAGCAGCTGAGGTAACCAGTATGTGCTGAGAGCTCCCTGCCAACCTTGATGTTATTGGGGTCGCGGCCGCGGAGGGAGTAGATGCTGCAGATGTTGTCGAGACCACCGCAGGCAACCCAGTTGCCCGAGGGAGCGTAAGCGCAGGTCATAACCCACGAAGATCGGAGTGGGATGGCGTGCACCTTGTTGGTGGTGTAGGCATCCCAGACAATGAGTTTTCCATCTTGGGATGCGGAGACGAGGTGGCGCTTGTCGGTGGCCCAATGCATGGCGTAGATCTTGGCAAGGTGACCCTTGAGCGTCCTTCGGGGCTTCATGACAATCCTTGGCAAAGGCTCGATATCGTTGGCCATCGCTCGCAGGCTAGTATCCGCCATCTGATCCTTTTTGGCGCGGATCTTTTCCTTGAGGCCATCAGCCTCGCGACGGGCGGCGGCGATGCGCTCCTGCAGATCGGCTCCTGGTACCGACATGGTGGAAGTGGACGAAGTGAGAAAGATGAGAGAGTATGTAGGATGCGGAGGTGCTAAGATATCCTCTCAGTAAATGGCCAATCGACTGAATGGGCTAGCACAAGGTGGCAAGGTAGTCGATGAAGGTGAATTGAACACGATGAGCTGATGGATTCGCTGAAGAGAACGAGCGAATGTTGGAACAAAGAAGGGGGGGGGGGGGCGTGCTCGGATACGCGAGATTGAGGCTCAAAGGTGGTGGGTAGCCGATGATCCGAGCGGTCGTATGGCTGCAAAGAATGCTGAGACCGTGTGTTTAGATGGTGCGCGCCCCTGAGTCGTCCGTGGCCGGCGAGAAGAAACTGGACTTGAACTGATCCGAGTGGAGGTGAGATGATAGGGAGAGGAAGGATCGGAAAAGTCACGTCGACCAAGGATCGACGGGTAGAGGATCGCAGAGAGGTGATGGAGATGCGACAAGACTGGTTGCTGGAGGGGCCAAGGAAAGGGAAGAAGGCGAGGCGGAGCGGAGTGAGGAAGAGGGCTGAATAGCGCAGCGTTTGGAACGTCGATCCTATTGAGCGTCGCGGGATAGAGAGAGACACGGAAACAGAGGAAGGGGGAAGAGACAGAGCACACTCTAAGTCAAAAGAGCCAGAAAAAGCGCCACACAGGCAGAGGAACCAAAGGAGGAGGCTCGAGACTAAGTGAAATAGCGGGGAGCCACCAAAAAGGCTCAGGCTGGACAGAGCAGCTCAGCGCTGGAAAAGTCAAAACGCAGAAAAAGGCGAAGAAAAGGGAGTGAAAGTGCGCTTAAGCTCCAGTACCTCAGGGCGAAAACTCGGAAGACACGGGGGCGCTATCACAGCAACAAGCACAGACCGGCCAAGATTGACCAGATTCTAATCTCGACTCGCGTCAGTGACTGTGAACGACCAAGGGCACGGCGGCCAGACGTAGAAAAGGCGGACCACGAAGCACAGAACCCAAGTGAAAGTGGCCTGCCTCTCTTTGGATTGGTCTGAGAGCGTTGTCAAGTGAAGCGGGCGCTGCGACGGTATCGATGCGTCGGTTCGTCTAGATGGCAAGCGAACTGCAGCCCAAATGGACCGAGGCAAGACGTTGGGAGCATGTTCGTTCGGACGGGCGGAGCGTGTGTGTTGGACTGCGTGCATGGGAGCAAGGATGAGTACGTGCGTGTCGAGTGTGTGGGAAGAAAAAGTACGAATTGCATCCCAGCTCGATTTGACTTTTGACTGGACTGTACTGGCGCTGCACATTGCATTTCGCTACAGCTCTGAGCCTCAAATTTGGAGCCGAAAGTCGAAAGAGAGTCGACAATGCGATGTGAACCCAACGCTGGCCAAGCGCCTTTTTCCGGTCAAGCGAGACACTAACGCAGCATCTCGTTAGCCCTGCGCTCAAGCCACAGATACTCGAGGCGCTCTTGCTCTTCTCGTTTTTGCGTTTGGCACTTTGGCATGGTCAGAGCGCTTCTGCAAAGCATGCATACCATGCACCGAGTGAATGCATTGGCTGCTATTCAGTTGCAGCTTGGGTGCGGCAATCGTCGTAGCGTCTGCTGCTCTCGTTGGTGATGCTACTCAGATTCAGAACAGTTTCGAGACTGACTGGGTTGCAAATCACAAGGAAAAGGAGCTTCTTACACCTTGGCACTAGGACAGTGAGGTATCGTCTTCTGACACTTGAGACAAGGTGTCCACCTGTCAAATGGGCGGGTCAGGAACGACAGATGGCAAGGATCACCTCTGCTGATCTGGAGACGCGGTTCTCCAACACCCCGCCATCTTGTGGGACATCTGATAATCCGAACGAGCACACTGTCGAGTCCTTCTTGCTTTCGCAAGCGAAGCGCAGTATAGAAGAATGCTGGTTACAGTCGGGGCTTGGAAGGGGTTTCCTAACCTGTCCGTCCACGTTCAGGGTCTCAACCACTCGAACCCGCTCTTCCTTCGTGGTGAAATCTCACATCACCCTGTTCACGTCATGCTCGGGGCCCCTTCGTCTGATTGCACCAAAGGAACCGCCTTGACCTGCACCTTGAAAGGATCATGGACTGCGTCAGCGTCAGAGCTCAGCAGCCGGCCAGGGCTCGTCGCGGCTTGGAGCTGTCGACTACGCCAAAAGGCTTAGAAGCGTTGCGTCACACATCGGGCACGATCGCTTTTCGGATGTTCCGATCCTCGTGAATCATCGTTGCCAGACAGTAGCGACGCCAGCCAGATCGGCGCTCGATGAAGTTGGCGCGGAAGGATCAAGTTGGGACCCTCGCTCGCGCTTTTCCCTCTGATTTGGACGTCGCCGCCTCCAGCCGGTTTGAGTTTTCGCAAAAGACACGTCCTCCACCCATCCACCCATCCACTCATCCACTCATCCACTCATCCACTCATCGTGTCGAGTGAGTGGGCCAACGCGGAAAGTGGTAATTTGGGGCCGGTGCGCTGCGCTGCGCAGAAATATATACAAACGGCGCACTGTGCAGCGGGAAATTCTGTCAAGCCAAGGTTCAGCGTTTCAAACCATCCACACCATCATCACTCCACAACGCATTCCATCCACTCCGTCCAGAGTTATAAAGAGGCTTTGTTGCAACCAAGCTGGGTGGTTTTAGACACGAGCACCAGTCTACCTCTTATCAGCGCCTTCAGTCCCATACTAGCACCTCCTAAGCACCGACAACCAGCGCGTGATGAACTGATCGGAACTCTCCCGAGGTCGCAGCCCTTTAGCTCAAGCAGCACTTTGCTTCCCGCAGCTGGCACAAAACTACCTGGAGCCATGGTCTCAATTACTGCGCCGTATGGCCAGCCACAACGCGCTCCACAGCGTCCACACTACGTCTCATCTTTGGCAGTCGGCGACACTCCCTCCAGACCAAACCGAGGCTCGCATAACGCTCTCCAGAATGGCTCTGCGTCCCAATCAACTTCGTCCATGCTTCCTGCTCGAGGCTCGCAAAGCAGGCACAGTATCTCTAGTCCCGCAGCCTCTCGGCTCTCCCAAGTCTCGCCTTCCGCTTACAAGCGCTTCGACGAGGTCTCGTGGATCGTCGACTTGACTTCTCGTATCGGAAGTGCCTTGCAGACTCCATCGCAGCCATCGGTTCACACTTCAGCCGTTGCCTCACCTTCACCTTCTTCCTCACAAGCCCAAACACGCGCTCGAAGTCGTGTCCGCCTTCCCAGACCTAGTAAAGAATTCCGAGAGCTTCAGCAGAAAGTGCAGCGTGGCCACGCCTCGACGTCTGCTCTGGCCGATCCCAACATTGATACCGACAGTGCTGCAACGGCCCAAGCACATGACTCTAGTTCGGCTATTCAGTGGGTGCGGCATGCTCAGGACGACTTTGAGCGTCGCCGCGCGGACCTCGAGCGCTCCCGCCGAGGCATCCCGAAGCCGTTGGGAGCCGACCTCGGAGGAGACGAAGAAAAGACTGACCCACGCGGCTTTAACGCTGGTGCCAACGGACCTGTCGATCCAGCAGTTGAACGCAGCATGCTCGCGGCCAAGTCATTGCAAGAGCTCATGCGCAGTGGTGGACTACAGTCAGAGGATGGCGACGACCCACAGCCCGGCTTTGCTGATCTTCTGGCCAACGCTGAGCCGCTGCCTGGCGGTTCAGCCGAGCTCGGCCCTTCATCGCTTTTTGAGGCCAATCGAGGCGCAGACGGCACACTCAACATCGAATCCATCCTCCAACAACGCGCCAGGATGGCTGCTTTGGGTGAGCACAATCAAGCCGGCCCTTCACGACTCAAGCAAAGTCTGGTTGTTCCCTCGCAATCTGCAGCCGTCAAGCCCGCCAAAAGACCTGTCATTGAGGTTCTCGGCGCGGACGATCCTGCTCCCTCCTCCAATACGCCTGGCCAGCTGAACGAGGACAGTCAAAGGGTTGCAAGTGATGCCGCAAACAAAGTCATCTCTGAAGATAGCTCGTCAGGGTCTTCAAGCGAGTCGGAAGACTCAGACAACTCCCAAATTTCTGAACCCGATTCGGACGCGGCGGCCGATGACCTCAGCGAGACATCTGCCAACGTTACAGTACCCAACCGACAAGAAGCTCATCAGCACTCAACTCCGCATCCTATGGACCAGATCGCGATCGTCGACGGCACTTTCAAGATCATTCCTGCTCAATCCCAGAGCGCCATCGGTCAGCACAGCATTTCCTCCCAGCGCCACCAAGACGCAGAGGGCAGCAGCATTGAGGAAGACGACTCTGACCAGGAGCACGATCATGACAGCGAAGACGAGCAGATGGAGGACGAGTCCGTGGACGAAGCCTCTGATGCCAGTACCGAAGATGACGAAGACAACGAGATGGATGAAAGCGCTGAGCAGCCATTTTCTTCCGCTCAGGGGCAAAACCGCTACCACGACGGCTTCCGAGGTATGAGTACTCGCGATCTCCTCTTCGAAGCGCCCACCGGTGATGCCGACGAGCCCATCGTTCTGTCAGATTCTGATGAAGACGACGACTCAGCGGTCGAGAAGAGCAGTGTGGTCAACGAGGTGGAAGAAGAGATGGACGAGGATGTCCAGGATGAGCTCGTTGGCGAGTCCGATGACGGAGCCGAAGGCGACGCTCAAAGCCAAGACGATGCAGGGGAGAGTGATGCTGACGTTTCGATGCAGCGAATCCAAGGCTCGCCGCGCCCTCAAACAGATCGTCCTCTTGAGGACGAGAAACAAGGCAAAGTGGAGGACGAAAGCGCAGGAGAAGACATCGACGCAGGTCGAGAAGCCATCAAGCAGATTGGAGCCAACGCGCCTTTCGGTAGCTATGCTGCAGATGTTAGCGTGGCAAATCTCGATGACGATCATGCTATTAAGCAACAAGAAGCGGAAACTATGCCAACTGCCACTCAAATGGAAGCCACCGCTTCGCAGAGCAATACCTTGTCGCAAGGAGATAGCCAGCTGCAATTTAGCAGCTATATCGATCACGAGGAAGGCGATGCAATGCCCGACGACGAGGTCGAGCCAGATGAGTTCGACGAGGACCTTCGCTGGTCCGATATCGAGGCCAGTCAGTCCCCTGGTTCGGACTCCCCTTATCCTCACGGCCAAGGTAATGCCGAAGCTGACACTTCGTTCCGGGCAATGCAAGCGTCGCAGCCAATGCCTGGCTTCGTCACGGCCTCTCAACTTTTTGCCGGTATTAAGGCTGTCGGAGCCACTGCTGGCGCCCAAGGTGGTCCATTGGTCGCCGGAGGGGACCACTCTGCATTGCAAATTGATCCGCAGCTTTTAGCGGCTTTCGCTGCAAACGAACAGGCCCCGGATCTGTCGGGGTCAAACGAAGGTACAGCCGCTACCGTTGTTGAGGCAGAGTCTTCCAAACCTGAACAATCTGCGACTCATACAGAGACGGACATCTTTGACGCTTTCATGCGCACAAATGCCTCCTTGAGCGCTCGCGAGCCGGATGTCGAAGAAGAGGCGGTGGATATTCTGTCGTCGGTTGACCATCCCGAAGAACGCGAGGGCGATGCAGAAGTCAAGAAAGGGATCAACGACGCAGCTGAAGAATTGCCGACGAGGCTATCCGGCACGGCTGTTCAAGAGGAAGCATCGACCGCTCCCAAGGAAGCTCTCGAGCGCCCTGAAGCGGTCAAGTCAGAGATGCAGCCCATCGGCGATGTTCAGAAGGATCAAGATTCAGGTTCGCGGGTGCTTGCAAAAGCTGAGCACGATAACGAAGAAGCTGACAAGAATTCCCAGCCCTTCAACGCAGCTGACACCGTCTCTCTAGGTGCAGATGCGGCCAAGCTCTCTGACGGAGGCGAGCCCAAGACATCGCCGGTGGATCAATCACAGGAGGGATCGCCGATGGCAAGCCCCGAAGCAGACTCGCCACTTGCAGATGCGGCTGAAGACGATCAGAAACCTGCCGAGCCCATCAAGCCGATTCTGACGCGTGTCGAAAGCACTGATGTACTTGAGGCAGATGTTGAGGACAACAGCGAAGATGGAGGTGCTCCCAAAGAGATCGTCATCGAGTCAGGAAGCACAGGTAGCGTTCCTGCACTTCAAGCTATTTCGGCTCCTACATCTGTTGATTCCGAAGCAAGCGCGGCCGAGGCTGATGATATCAGCAGTAGCGTTCTGAACGCCGCGGCCGACGAGCAGATTATTGCTGGCGGCGATGCTGTCGACGGGCCCGCACCACTGGATCCGTCCCAGCCACGCATTCTAGTCGACGCAGTCGAGGAAGATGGCATTCTCAGCGGCGATCTCGCGGACCGAGAAGGTTCCGTTGAGCGACAAGCGTTGTCTACGAATACTATCACTCTGGATGCTGCTCCGAGACGCGAGGAACATGTCATGAACGACGAAGGCCCAGACGAACCGCTTGACGAATCGAAGCCTGCATCGTCGTCCAGCATCCCGCCTAAGCGGAAGGAAGTCGAAGGCTGTCTGGTTGAGGAGAAGCTTTCTGTAGAAGCCGAAGAAGACAAGGTCGACCCAGAGGAGGAACCAGCGGTAGAGGGAAACGCGTCGAATGGGGCTAAGCTGGAGCCAGAACCTGGCAATGTCAAGCTCGAGCAGCCAACAGCGTCCGAATCCGGCGAGCAACGCAGCTACCTCGACCCACCAGCTTCAGCAGGTCTCAGCAGTCTTTCATCGAGCCGCGTACCACCATCGCCAGCGTCTTCCGATCGCCGATCCACATCCAGCTTTACGCCCTCGGCGAATCGTCAGGGCCACCGCCATTTGCATGGAGCAGCCAAACGCAATCTTCTTGCACAGATGACCGAGGCCGCCACCAACTTTGCCAGCAATCTGACTGCACCACTTCGCGCGATCCCCTCCTTGCTGCCCATCCGCGAGAGCCCAGCAAATGAAGCAGAGGAGGAGGACGAGGCAACTGTGGCAGCAACGGCACCCGAGGCCACCGCAGAAGACAACGACCAGGCTGAGAGCCGAAGGCAAGCGGCTCGACCCACCAAGAAAGCAGAGCCAGTCGAGTTCACCATGAAGACTCGCTCTCACTGCTTCTACCGCCAGCTTGAGTTGAGTAACGTGGAAGGTGTCCCGGTCTTCATTGTCCCTGGCTGCTCTATCGATTACATACATGCCCAAGACGAAAAGGCTCGCGATCTGGGCCAGACTACCGAACAGGACTCGGAGAATTGGATCGATGTGAATCCGGACTTGCTTCCACTCGACGTTCATCACACACTCAGCCGTATCATTGGTCTCGACATGCTGAATGAGGGCATCTTTGCCGAGCCTGGCTCCTCTGCGGCCAACTTGCTCCTGTCTGGCTATGACATCGACATGGACTTCCCGATGTCTTTCAATGACGAAGAACGTAAGCCCGAGCTTGCACAAATAAGCGCTGAGACCCACGTCATGGAAAAAGCAACTGTGAACGCCCTCAAAGAGGAAGAGGACGTAGCGAACACCCTTCCAGAGGAAGAGTCAGCCGCAGACATCCCGGTGAATGGAGAAGCAGCAGCAGACGCTGTAAAAGAGGAGCCGGAAACTCCTTCTCGGGTGACGAGGCAAGGTCCACGACATCGACGAGCCAGTAGTGTTGCTTCTGCTTCATCCCATCATCGCTCTCTTCGACGCTCCGATCCGATGAGCGCCAACGCCGACTATCTTCCTGACGACGAGAGAAACAACTTGCGTCGGGACAGGCATCCAGCACTCACTCCTGGCGACTTGTCCATTGCTTCGATTGAAGAGCAACTGAAGGCGGAGGAGATTGAGGATGCTGATCCAGACGACCGTCTCTTCCAAGACATTGGAGATGCTACGGGTGACAGTGACCACAGTATCACCGACGAAAGTACTGCTGCCGCTGTCGCTGCGGCTACCTCCGCCTCCTCTTCGCCGCAGCCCAAGAAGAAGCGCGGCAGGCCCAGGAAGAGTGCAGCTGCTGATCCTCAGTACAAACCCTCGGTTCAAGAAGAAAAGGAAGCCAATGAGGACGATATCGAACTACCTTCGGAATCTAAGCCGAAGACGGGCCGTGGTCGCAAGCGTGCTGCCCCCCCTGCAGAAGCATCTGTTGAGGGCCAAGCTGTAGATGCAAAGGATACTAAGGACGCTGCAACGGCGGCGGACGTCATCGAGGCGGCCGCATCCAAACCGAAGAGAGCCCGCCGGGGACGCAAATCCGAAGAGACAGCAGCATTCGATCCTTGTGAACGGTCTCAAGGCGAAGGTGAAGAGGACAGCGATGGCCAAGAGACAGGCGGCTCTGTGCGTACCCGAGCCACTATCAAGGACGAAGACGCGGTACTGCAGCAGATCGGCGGCCATGAGCACGAAGAGGGAGGCTCGCAAGAAGCGCGAGTCGAACGCAATGCTAAGCCACGCGGAAGAGGTGCTAGGAAGCGCAAGGAAGCAATGGACGAACCTGCCAATACGGCAGAGGGAACAGGCCCTGAGACCGCCTCGAACAACAATGAGAATGCAAACGCAAAGCAGCCACGCCGCAGTCGCCGGTCTGGAGGGGTTTCCCGAGCCCAGAGCACTAGCCCCAGCAAGACCAGTCCGCGCAAAGCATCAAAGCGCAAGGTTTTGAAGCTCAATTAGTCGCATCAGGTGTACGCCGTGTCGCCTGAAATGTAGCAGAAGGCTAATTAACGCTTTTTCTCCGCAACGAACCTGTATCAAAAGACTGTAGTGGGGGAATGATGAAAGACGTAGACGACGTGCTTGGCCGTGGAGAGGCCGGTAAAAGCTTGGTCCCGAGATACCACTGGTTTGACCTCCTGGACCGAGTGCCTGGTATAACGAGCTGCTGCTGCTTGAAGAGGTGCCGCTCCATCCAAGGCGTATTGTCATGGTCCAGTGAGGGTGGGAGGCGGAGGAAAGCGAGCTTTCGAGTCCGGTGACGCCGGAACAGCGGGCTCTTGTACGAGTTCCTATATCCTTCACCGCGGTAGACCAGTGTAGACGCCGTTCGTGCTCGGTAGGACTGGAACAATGGCGCTGTGGGTTCTATGCGCCGCCGTGGATGTGACAAGCCTAGAGAGTGAAACGAACGGGCTCGCGGCGAGGTGACGGTAAAGAGACTTGGTGATATGGTGGTTGAAAAGGTGGATTGGCGTCGGTCTATGACGAATACTTATATCCTGAAATCACATTGTCATGTGGCTCGCGACGCCCACGGCTACAACGTCGCCAAATTGGATCACTACTTGACCTCTCGAGTGTAACCTGAGACAAATGCTCTCGTCAGAGAATAGCCGTGTCGAACTGTGCTGGGACTTGCGGACTTACCCTTACGCTTCGACGGAGTTACTAGCCCTCGCTTTCTGTCCCTGGTCAGAGCGGCTAGGGGCAAAGGGCATTCTTTTGGCAGCGGAATGGACTTGGACCGCTCCTTAGCGGCAGCACAGGGCCTGAAAGGAAAACATCGCACGGAAGCGGAGGTTCCCATTCTTCGATGGCGCTGGAGAACCTCCAGGCAATTGTCCATCACACGTTAGCGACGTGCTCAAAGCTAAGGAGAAGAGGGACTCTTTCTCTGTGAGAGACTTGTCCACCCCACTGAGCTTCGAGCTTAGGAGTTATGATATAAGATGAGCTTGGCCGAAAGTTCTGGTAGCTAGGTGGAGCCAACAGCAACGCTCACAGATACTATCGTGTCGGTGCTCTCCCTTCAGATCGCTCGACTCAGCCGATTGACTCTTATCCTGTCCACGGTCCCTCCCTCCCTTGTCGCCATGGATCGGAACCTCTACCTGTGCTCGGACAGCTTCAACAAAGATGAAGGGGCTGACACATTGCCAGCTCGATCGAGCTCAGCGCCACCCCGCCAGCCGGGTCGTTTGATCACGCTACCAGAAACAGATACCACGACGATCGCAAGCGGAGCGGCCAACTCGAGCATGACTTTGGGCCGACCTTCCAGCTGGAACGAGCCTCACACTTCGTACGATTTACTGATGGTATCTTTAGCGGCAGCAAGCGAAGAAAGTCTGCATAGCCATGACTTCCCCGATCATTCAGATTACCGACTCAACGATGGGGTGATGCAGTGCGAGGTGATGCAGAACGAAGCGTGTGAAACGTGGTCCCGTCAGTGTCTGCAGAGTACAAATTTCACTGGTCGAGATTGAGTTTGGAAGGAGCTCAGTTACTTACATTTGTTTTATCACATGTACGTCCTTCGATTGTCTCAGTTTACAGCCGTGCGCAAAGCTTGCCAGGATCGTCGATTCCCTTTGGTGCAAACCTGACGAGGAGCTTTGGAACAACGTCGGAAAACCAACTGCGCACCCCGCACGGTCTGAATGAGCTGCCAAGGCGTCCCTCGCCGTTTTGCTCACTGTCCTCAATTGACGGTCAGATCGGACCTTCTCTGTCCGTAGAGACCATCTGCTCAGGCGTTGGTCGTACCTCGAGCGATTACTGTCACTCTGAACCTCTCAAGGATCATCTTCCGGTAGAGGAGGACGGAGATGCCAGGCAGCACGCTATAGCCTCAGGGGTGAGGGCCTTGGATCTTTCGGCGCACTCCTCGAATCCCTCCTTTCCTATGCATCATGGACTCGGCTTGGTGTCTGATAATGTTGCACTGTCTCAGATAGTGACGGGTCAAGACTGGCTCGAATCTGCCGCAAACCGAGAGCAAGGCGTGTGCGACACGTGGCGACTGCCCCACCTCGATGCAACTCTGCGGCACGGCCTGAGCGAGAATTCGGCACCGCTCGCCGGGGCATCTATGGAAAGGAATTCGATGTGGGGATCGGAAGAACACCATACGAGCGGGATGAAATACCTTTGGAATGACTTGTCCGATGTCGGCCTTCATGGTCACGAAAGGCATCGGGAAAACGAAAACTGGACCTCGACGGGGGGAGCGAGTTCTCTCGCATCGAGCCGCTCTCTGCCAGAGTTGACATGGACGTCGAACGATCCTTTTTTGAGCCGTACAGGCACAGAATGGCTCAAACAAGAACACGACGAGGGAAACTCCGGCAACCAAGACAGTGCACAGTCGTTTGAGGCAGCCAATCGAAGTAGTGCTGTCTCTGTGATGTCGACTTTGAAAGCGTTCATTGGCCCACGCGCGAGCGCCGCAACCGCCGCTGTAGCCGGAACTTCGGACTCAATGCCGACCAACATCAGTGTAGCACCAGAGAGCAGATCAAGTGCAAATCGGATGGAAGAGGGATCGATCGGATCGAAGAGACGCATCTGGTACCGTGCACCGAATGGACAATTTGCGTCCGCTACACAGACGCAACACGGACATTCCACTGGGGATGACACAGGAAACGGCGAGGGAAGCGCACGGAGCAATGATGGCATTCGAAGGATTCGAAGGCGACGCAAATCTGAGGAGGTGGAGCGCAAATATCGTTGCGACTATGAAGGTTGCGACAAGGCCTACGGCACACTGAACCGTAAGTGCAGCGCTTTTAGTAAAGATGAGGCACGATTGCATGGCGAGGCTGATGCTATCTTGAGGCCAGTGGATAGCAAACAAATGCTGCAACCTTGCTGACTTAGTCTTCTCTGAATTACTCCTATCGCTGTTGTCTGCCTAATTCGGTTGACTTGTACTTTCAATGTGGGTTCCTAGACCTCAACACGCACCGCGCTACCAACGAGCATGGCGCACGACTCAACGCAGTTGGTGAGTGTACCTCACAAGACATTGACCTTGTGACTGTCTGGGGCAGAATCTGACAAAGTTGCCCTGCATTTTTTTTGCATGCTGAAGGATATCGACGAGCACATGCGGAATGGGTGCGCAGGCATTGCACAGGACAGGGCGACTAGCAAAGCTTACCACAGTACATGGTCAACCTCAATCGACTCTGTAGTATGTTGAGGGTCTAGGGTCACGCCGCGGAGAAGACGAGAGGGGTCGCAGGTAGGATGCATGCATGGGCGCATGGAAGGTGCCAGACGGTGTGACAGAAAGCGTGACAGAAGGCGGACGTGTTGATCGGTTGCATCTGCCCAGGTTCAACCGGAGCTCTCAGTCGCTGGGACCGTTGTGCGGTATCTCCTTTAGCAAATCCAAATCTTGTATTTTTGTGGTCAAGACGGGCCGAGTGTCGACCGAATACCGGAAATAAGAATGGTGGAGCGGATGAATTCGCTGACTTCAACATGTCGTCTCGGCCGAGGAATTCCACTCACAAGTCTCGGCCATGTTCTTCAACATGTACACGTGTCAGCAGTGCTGACCGAAAAGCACAAACATGTACACAAAGCGCTGAGTGATGCCAGCGTGTACTCTTCTTTCACCATCATCATCTCGTGCACACTTGCCATCAGAGGCGGTGTGCTTCGATTCGACTTCTTCTCATCACCACTGTCTGCGGTACGCCGCTTTCGACACTTGTCGCCACTGCGGCTGTACTCCCAGCTCATGGCTCTTCTTCTTTCTTTTGTCTTGGTGCCCGCATGCCTGCGGTACACCTGATCCTCCAGCCTCAAGCATCTCTCTGCTCGCCGTCCAGGCTTGAGCGCATCTTCCAGGCCTCACCCACGTCACGCTGCTCTGCGTTGACACCGTTCTCGCTCTCTAGCCTCCGGGTCTCTTCCTTCCGCTGCTAGGTGTTCTCTTCCCTTTCCCTCCCCTCCCTCCCCTCCCTCCCCTCCCTCCCCTTCCCTTCCTGGGCGGTCTCCCACTCGTCGAGGGTGATGAGTTCAACCAGCCTTGGCCGAAAGGCGGGGTCTGGTTTCTCCATCCTTGCCCAGTCATCTGGCACCGCCTCCTCCCCCTCCCCCCCTCTTATTCCTCCATAGCGCTCGGATCGATGCCCCCTTGGTCCAGGGCAGAGTGCTCAGCAGGCCCTCCGACTCACGAGGGTAACACAGTCTGGTGGCCTCGCGAGCTGCCTCAAATACTGTCGACCCGCGATCCTGGGAGTAGTGCCCCAGTCTACCATAGCTGCCGTCATGGGGTTGATCGCCCACAACCTTGCCTCCATTTCCGTTCTTGGCGGCTCAACACGATTGGTGCGGTAACGAAACTGCACCCGACAGGCCTCGCACAGAGGTAGCTTGCCCCCGGCTTCGTGCGCTGGGAACACCCCTGTGCGGTGACAGACCTGCTGGCGAGCGGTCTGCTTTGAGCAATCGGTGCACCAACTGCTGCCTTGATCCCAGCAGCGACAGCACTGCCAACACTTGCGGTGAGCTACCATCGCTGTGGCCCAGCAGCGCCAAGATCTGGTACTGGTGGGCACGGCATGCTCAAACACGTCGTTTCATCTGCTGATTGGTCCCCAGCAGCGACAGCACCGCCGACTTTCGCAGCGAACGGTCATTGCTGCGTAGCTCAGCAGTGTCAAGACTTGATCTTGACGAGCGGACGTGCACATCAGTCGCCGTCGACAGTCTGTGCACCTTGCGCTGTGGCCTGGCAAGCCCCCGTAAGCTCTCCACAGACTTCTCTTAGTTGATCCGTCAACACTCGCCCTGTGTTCCCGCATTGTTGGTCTAGCACACCATCTCACATGCTCTCCAGGGTTCTCGCTCATGGCTCCGCTGCACGATCCTTGTGCTCGCTGCAAGCATCATCGGCCGCCTGAGCAGTTCTTCGCATTACGAGGTGGCATCAACAAAACCTGTGCTGGCTGCCTCGGTCGTCCTGTGGCTCCTCCAGCGCCTTCCGAGTTACTTCGCATGCTGCCCAATGTCAGGTCCCCTTCCACTCGTCGCTCTCGCTCGCACTCACCGCCCTCCTCAGTCTTGTCACCAGATTCACCTGGTGCTCGCGATGCTCCAGAGCCTTTCCCCTTCTCGGCCCCCTCGGCTGACCTCGAGCAACGCTTCAACCAGTTGGAACGCAACTTGGCCACCCAACGCATCGAGCTCCTCAACACCATTCACGCGATCCAGGCCCTTCCTCCTCCATCGGCACCTGTGCCCTCGCACGCCCCACTCCTCTCGTCGCGGGCCCCGCCCCCTCCTCCCGGACCCCTGGCACCACCAGCAGCAGCGTTGGCACTCCCCTCTGCTGGTCAACCCCCTTTTACCGCAGGTGAGTTGCCTTCGCTTTCCATCTCTTGCTGTTTTGCCTGGGTCCCAGCCGAGGTTGTTGCCCTTGTTGAACGCGACCAGCTCAAGCCTGAGCACCTGGTCAAGCTTCGCAACCCAGAGTCGAGGGTCTCCAAGGAGCCTGCCCGTCCCTCCGGTTTCACCCTTGAGGCAGGACAACTCACCTTGCTCGAGGACACCATCGACTCTCGCACGTCTGCCTTCGTCAAGGCTATCCCCAACATCGCTGCCCTTGCCCAGGTCTGGCTCGTCTACGTCGCCATCAGAGTGCATCATACCAGCAACCTAGCCCTCAACGAGGCCCTCCTTGCTCACCTTGAGCACCTCATTGAGTGTGACCATCTCTACTCTTGGCATGCTGTTGCAGACTATCACCTCGCTGTCTGCTGACAACGGTTTGGCACCTCAGCTGTTCACGAGTGGGCGTCCTACGACCCCCACATCAGCAGCCAGGTCCTCTATCCCTTCCTCAAGACATCCTACCCTTCCTCGGCATCCAACCATGGCGAATCGAGCTCCAGCTCTCGCCAGCAGCACGCGTTGCACCCCAACCGCCTCACTCACTCGACGGCGCCTAGCGCTACTGAACCTTGTAGACGGTTCAACGCTGGCATAGCTTGCTCAGGGTGCACACGCCCTCACACCTGCATCAACTGCAAAGGCGCTCACCCCCTGCCCCAGTGCACCGCCTTTGCCGGCAAGCCTCTTGCCAACCAACCTGTCAAGAAGGCAAACTGATGGTGAGTATGCCCCCTCACTCAGGCGACATGTTGCCTTGGCAGGCACCGCCAGCAAGCGTGCCCTCCAGGTCCAAGACACCGTCAACGTCTTCTCCTTGGCCCCCACCGCCCATAACAGTGTCGTCCTGGCCTGCACAGCCTTCAATCGTGTACCCCTGCCGGTCCGTGACACCGTCAACGTCCGCGCCTAAGCCAGCACCGCCTCCAAGCGTGCCTCTTCTCCCTTCTTGGTCGGAGACACTGCTGGTGTCCTTCCATAGGTCCGGAACACCTCCAACGTCCACACTTTGGCAGGCACCACCTCCACATGCATCCCCTCCAGCCCTGGCTTCCCTCGCTGCTGGTATTGTCAACCTGTCTCCTGACCTCGCCGCCAACAAACTTCTCTCCTTGCTTACAGGTTCCCCGCCACCGCCAAGACCCAATACCTTGTGCGCACAACCCATCTTCGATGCAACCGATTCTCCCACCACAGTTGGCACTCTGGATCCTCGTCACTGGTCTCAGTTCCTGGATCTCTACCCCGACCAGGCTTTCGCCTCTCAGCTGCAGGGTGCCCTTCGCCATGGCGTCAAGCTTGGTTACGACGGACCTCTGCGATCCACCGCACGTCTCACCGTCGCCAACTTGCCCATGGACTCCGACGATGTGGACCACCTGTGTCGGGAGATCGAAGCCCACCTGCTCGAAGGCCGTCTCCGCCATGTTGCTGACCCCAGCGACATTCAACTCGTCTGCTCCCCCATCGGCGTCGTCCCCAAGCCCCATAGCGACAAGAGGTGGACCATATACCACCTCTCTCACCCTCGCAAGCCGGGCTCACATCTGCCTTCCATCAATGATGGCATCAGCACCTCTTTTGTCACCATCTGCTATGAGAGTCTCGACGCCATCATGGATTTTGTTCGCAAACATCCTAGCGCCTCTCTGTGGAAAGCAGACTTGGAGGATGCTTTTCAGCACGTCATAGTGGCCGAGTCGGACGCTCGACTCATGGGCATCCACTTTGACGGCCACTATTATCAGGAGTGTGCGCTCGCGTTCGGAGGCCGCTCGTCGCCGTTCCTGTTCAACCTTTTCGCCGAATTCCTACATTGGCTAGCTTCCTTTGCGTTACGGGCAGTGTCACAGTCGCTGGTATCGCACTCCGATGTATCTCATTACCTTGATGATTTCTTTGGTGCCTCAGATGCCTCTGCCGACGCCACCACACCGGTCCAGGTACTCAGCCTTGCAGCAGCAGCCCTGGGTTTCAGGATCAGTCGCAAGAAGACCTTCTGGGACACAACCAAGCTCGAGATCCTCAGTATTGAGCTCGACTTGGTCGCCCAGACCGCCTCCATTACGCCGCAGCGTCGCCAACAGATCTTACAGCGTTGCTCACGCATCGTCAACCGAGGTCGTGCCTCCCTGCTCGAACTCCAGCAGGTTGCAGGCCACCTCCAGTTCGTCACACGGATCGCCCCTCATGGCTGTGCTTTCCTTCACCACCTATATGATGCTGTACGCTCGCACCGCAGTGCCCCCTTTGGTCGACGGATCAGCAAGGCTACCCGTGCTGAACTGCTTTGGTGGATCGACACCCTCCACTCCTGGGATGGTGTCTCGCTCCTCCAGCCCTCGCTGCTTCTCGTCAAGCACATCTGGACGGATGCCTCCAAGCACTGCATCAGCGGTCACTGGGGCAGCATGGAACACCCCTCTGCTGCCTTCTCGCACGAGCTCTCTCGTCACCATCGGCATAAGGACATTCGTTTCCTCGAGGCCCTTGCTGTCCTCGAGGCCCTCCGTCGCTTCTCACCTCTCTGGACTGGCCCTCGTCGTGTTGTCATCCACGTGGACAACGAGAACATCGAGTTTGGTCTCCGCAAGGGCTCCATCTGTGATGCTCAGACCCAGGTTCTCTTTCACGAGATCTTCACACTGTGCCTGCGGCGACACATTGACCTAGTCCCAGTTCGTGTCAGCTCTGCTGCCAATGTACTTGCTGACGCTCTCTCCTGCCGCCGCTTTGTTTTCATCCAGCAGTGCTACCCGCTCGCCTTCACCCTACTGCAGTTCAACCGCCAGAGAGCTTCACTCATGCATCGGGCCTCTCCCACCAGGCTGCTCTCCTCCTCTGGAACGGCCTCGCACCCAGCACTCGTGCGAGATCTGTTGCCATGTGCGATGACTTCACCACCTTCACTGCCTCTGTGCTCCACCTCACCCACCCCTTCCCTGCTTCACCCCACTCCCTCATTGAGTGGGTTGCGCACCATCATGCTGCAGGAAAGTCGTACAACACCCTCAAACGTGACCTCTCCATGCTCAAGTCCTGGCACATCGATCTTGGTCTCCCCACCTCGGCCTTTGACTCCGAGTGCCTGGAGCGTGTCGTACGAGGTTTCAAGCGGGTTGTTGGCGATCCCCTCCCTGCCACCAAGTTGCCTATCACCCTCCCCCTCCTGCGGCAACTCATGCGCACCCTTCCTTCCGTCTGCCCCTCTGCTCATGACCGCTGCACCTTTTGAGCAGCCTTCTGCCTCGCCTTCGCCTGCTTCCTTCATGCAGGTGAGCTCACTTGGGAAGCACAAGGCTCCCATGACCACGTCCTCACCATCTCTTCGGTCTCCTTCGCCAATGATGGCTCTTATGCCACGGTCACTTTGCCTGTCAGTAAGATGGACCCTTTTCGGCGGGGTGTCACGCTCACAGCGCCTGCTGTTCCCCTTAGCACCTGCGCTGTGTCAGCCCTCCATGTCATCTGCCACCGCCATGCGCCCCATGAGCCACTCTTCATGCTGGAGGGTTGCCAACCCTTCAGTCGTGCCTCCTTCGCTGCTGTGCTCCGTCGTTGCCTCGAGTTCTGCTGCATCCCCTCTGCAGCATACTCGGGCCACTCCTTTCGCCAGGGGGCTGCCACTTGGGCTGCCTCCAATGGCGTTGACGCTGACACCATCCGGGGTCTTGGCCGTTGGCGCAGTGACTGCTTCCGCTGATACATCGACCGGTCTGCTGCTGACAGAGCCGCTACCACTCGAGCAGCCCTGTACTCCAATGCCTCAGCCCCTCTGCATCTCGACACCATCACCTGGCGTGACTTGTGACTCTGCCGCTTTACCTTTCTCCTGGGACTCGGCTCTCATTGCCTCCAGCCTCAGCTTGTGACCATCACACCATATGGTATGCCACTCGCACACTGTGTGGCCATGGCTGGGAGCTCGTGAGCGACTCCTCAGAGTTAGGCAATTGTTATTTCTTCTATTCCTGTTCCTTTGTGATGAGTGTGATTCTCCGGCCATACTTCACGTTGATGGTGGAGCAGATGAATTCACTGACTTCAACGTGTCATCTCGGCTGAGGAATTCCACTCACAAGTCTTGGCCGTGTTCTTCAACATGTACACGTGTCAGCAGTGCTGACCGAAAAGCACAAACGTGTACACAAAGTGCTGAGTGATGCCAGCGTGTACTCTTCTTTCACCATCATCATCTCGTGCACACTTGCCATCAGAGGCGGTGTGCTTCGATTCACCCACCTCTCCCATCCCTGTTACCTTCATTCCCTGTTCCGCTTGCCGTTCATGTCTTCTCATGTCTTGTTCAGTCTCCCGTGCACTTCGCCCTGCTTTCATGCAACGCTCGACCGCCCGTGCCCCTTACAGCCACGGCTGGGAGCTCGTGAGCGACTCCTCAGAGTTAGGCAATTGTTATTTCTTCTATTCCTGTTCCTTTGTGATGAGTGTGATTCTCCGGCCATACTTCACGTTGATTGCGTTTTGCTTTCCTGCTGCTTTTCTGTTTGTTCTTTCAGTCCGAGGATGATGAGCCTGATTTTCTGGAAGCGATGGTTCGTTCCTTGGGGTCGGGTTACTGACACGGCAGGGTGGACGGACCATAGAATGCAGACAGAGTATTCTTTGAAACGTAACCTGACGAATTTCATAACCTGAACTTTCCTCTCGATCGGTCCTGCCAGCAGCTCTATTCTTTCCCGATGATTAGGCAGCCTTAGCCATCCTCCTAATGCTGGAAACTGATTGAAGCCTGCATTATCCCCGCGCGGTGGTCGTGACGTTGCAATCTCAGTCACAGTGGCCGAGTTCCGAAGGATGTACCATTGCTCTAGCCGATGACGCATAAAAATGAAACAAGTTCATCCCGCTCGAAGCAGCACATAACACGCAGCACGCCACCTGTCAACCAACTTTGGAATGTTGAGAACTCAAATTTCCAAAATCAGAAACGGCAGCAACAGTAACTTAACGTAGTGGCAAAAGTATTGCCGGTGTGTTGAGAAAAATATTGCCTACCTGCTGTACCTCCACAAAGCCCGAACAGGTTCCATCGTGTTCATTGCTCGACTTCGCCGCTGCGTGGGGAGAGAGTACGAACGTATAAAGACCAGCCCTGACCTCAATCAATCACCCAACCATCCATCCACTCTCAAACATAGCCTCTTTCGCTTTTAACAAGTCAGCAACAATGTCGCTCCCATCATCGCACAAGGCTGCTGTGGTCCCCGAAGCTGGAGCGCAGCACAAAATCGTCGAGCGCTCCCTCTCCCCCCTCTCCCCCGACGAGATCGCGGTCAAGGTCACCGCCACCGCCATCAACCCGGTGGACTGGAAGATTCGAGACTACCGCTTCTTCCTTTCCGAGTTCCCCGCCGTTCTCGGCTCCGATGCTGCCGGTGAGATCGTCGCTGTCGGTTCTGGCGTCAAGTCGCACTCTGTCGGCGAGCGGGTCTTCTTCCAGGGCATCCTGGGGCAGTATGACTCGTCCACATTCCAGCAGTACGTCAAGATCCCTGCGAGTTTGGCGGCCAAGACGCCAAAGAAGGTCTCGGACGAGCAGGCCGCGACGTTCTGGGTCGCCGGTATGGCTGTTGCCACTGGACTGTACCACAAGAGTGGTCTTTCGCTGCCTGCACCATGGGACAAGGGAGGCGACGCGGTGGGTAAAGGCAAGACGGCCATCATCTTGGGAGGTTCGAGCTCGGTGGGACAATACGCGATCCAATTCGCAAAACTAAGCGGCTTCGAGCACATCATCACTAGCTCCTCCTCCTCCCACGCTGATTTCCTCAAAACCCTCGGCGCCACCACCGTCCTCGACCGCAACTCAGCCACCTCCCCTTCCGCATTCACCTCCGCCATTCCCTCCAACTCTACTGCTGAATGGGTCTACGACTCTATCTCCTCCGCCTCCACCCAACTCCTCGCCGTCCAGATCCTCCAGCAGCTGCAAGGCGGCAAGGTCATCACCGTCCTCGCACCCGAGAAGGACGCAGCAGCACAGGCAAGTGCACAGGGAAAGCCCGAAGTCAAGATCGCAAACATTTTCGGAATGGGAAGCAACCCAGACTACCGCTACGTCTCAGAACCCCTCGCTGCCCATCTCGGTGGCGAAGACGGCTACGTGGCCCAGGGAAAGATCATCCTCAACAGGCCTCAGGTGGTCGAAGGCGGCCTGGCCAAGATCGAGGATGCGCTCAAAGCCAACAAGGAGGGTGTGAGTGGTGTCAAGGTGGTCATCCGTCCCAATGAGGCCTGATCAATCTACCGAGTCTTACTCAAGCTATATGTGCCCCCTTGTTATCAATATCATGGAATGAACCAATTTGTATTGGAACTTACAATGATGGCTGTGTGTGCGTGTGTGTGTGCGCTAAGGCAGCCGTCGCTGTGTGTGTTGCGGGGTGGGCGTCCATCCTCTGTCCCCTATCCTGCTCTCCTTGTGAGTAAATCGTTCCCTTAGCTGCGACGATGGAGTAGCAAAGCCTGAACCTGTTGACGGGGTAAGACCGCGAGTGCTTCTGTCGAGCAGCGCTCTCGCGGCAGGCGTCAATTCCCCTGTCTTCTTGCCCGCAGCTTTGGGAGACGCAAACGCGCGTGACCGCAACCCGGTCAGCCCAGTGTACTTCTGTACTCCATACGGCGTCACCCCTCCCGCCACCCTTGGTTTAAGTGAGGCAGTGGACATAAGCTTCTGCGCCAGTTCCTCCCTCTTATTCAAGCTGGGTAGCTCGAACTGCCTCCCAACACTTCCCTCCCCCGTTGAGGACACGGAAGAGTGCGGGGGATCGGTGCGTCGTCTAGCTTTGATCGCGTTATATATTTTCAAATGCACGGCCTCCTCTGATTCCTCCCCTGCGCCGTGATGTTGAGGCGTGGAGTAGGGCGTGACAAATCCGTAGCCGTTCACTTTGGGCGTCTCCGCGCCGGCGTCTGACGAGGAGGCGAAGGAACCAGCTCGCCCGCACTGAATAGCCGCATCGATGCGGGAGCTGCTCGGAGACCATCCTGCTTCGCTCTCCCCCCTCTCCTCGCTGGGCGGTACATCTTCGGGCAGTCGGATTGCGCTGAAGTTTGTTCTTGGTTTGCGCTCTTCTTCGCCTCGGGCAGATGGTGTTGAAGAAGGAGGAGCGTGCAGGGCGGAGACGTTGGCGTCGGGTCCATACATGAGCGCGTTTCGCGCGGTGTACTTCCAGCGAGCGAGACCCGTGGGTGTTGGCCGGTCTTCGCGCCTTGGCTCGGGGACGAGAATGAGATCGTCCATCGGGTCCTTTGTGCCTGCTTGAGTTTCCGCCGGCTTCTCCTTCTCCTTCTCCTTGTCTTTCAACTTTCCGCTTTCGATCATGAGAGTCGGCCGGCCCTGCTCCAGTAATTTCGGATGATTGGGGTTCGCCTCTACCGCAAGTTGCTTTCCCTTCTCCGCTTCAGCTTGCTCAGCCTGGGTGATAAGCTTGCGGTGCTGTGCGGAGGCGTGCTCGCGGGCGAAGAGGTGGGCGTGTCTGCGTTTGCGCACCTGATTGTCCCGATCGAGAAGTTGCGAGAAGCTTGCGTTGTCTTCGGAGGTGTATCGTGTCTGGAAGTCTGCCAGGGAGAGATCGAGGTCTGGGGTGATGCCAGATCCTGGTTCGGCTTCTTTATCCTCTCCCACCCCGACATCCTCGACGCCGTTAAACCCAGGAGTGTATGCAGCGGGGGTGAAAGTCGGATTAAAGACCCTCCCATTCGACCCAGATGCGACTGGCGTGTCGTCCCATTCACCTCTGCCGCTTCGTTTCGCTGGAGTGGAACCAGGAACGTCTGTTCGCCTCAGTTTCCTCGCCGGCTGCTGTGTCACTGCACTACCGTCAAGGCGCAGTAACCGGTTGAACGCAACCCTTATCCGCTGCGGGTCCTCCGACTCGATGGCTGTCAGGTAGTCATTCTCTGCTGCTACGCGATCCAAATCCGGGAAGAAGTCGCGCTTGATGATTGCAGACAGCGCCGAAGTATACTCGTCCTCGGTAAGGATAGCCTGCTTGCGGAGCGACGTCTGGCCCGGCTTGAACGGGATCAATGGTTCCAGCCCTGATGATGATGATGATGATGATGCTGACGATCCTACATGGCTGCTGGAGCTCAATCGTGAAGCGGCTGCGGCAGAGCGAGGCGTCGGCGGCTCTTTGCGCAACGGCATGGATCCGGTGTTGCTTTGATCAAGTCATTGATGGTGGGTGAGAGCGATTACGCAGCATGTGCAGATGCTTATTGTGGAAGAAGTTGGACCCTGAAATCTAGCCGATTTGGCTGCACAGCCCGATAGTTTGTAAACTCTCAACGTTCTCGTCCGAGTGAGGCTTCAACTTACAAATGACGCCATTCGGTAAGTGACCCTCGTTAAGGTGCGCGCGTCAAAGCTGAGGTGGTCAGCTGGACAGCCGCTTTTTTACAGACGATAGAAGCCCAAAAAATGGAAATAAAAAAAAACGATTCGGAAAGGGTTCCCAGGCGAGAGATTACTGTACAGTTCGAACCTGAATGCAATTTTCCACCATTTTCGATTTTTCCCGACCTTTTCTTTAAACTACAGTTGATGTAGGCTTGGCATCTGATCTTTCAGAGGTCAAAGCGGAGGCGGCAGGCAAGCGCGGGCAGATTTGAGCCATTTTCCACCTAAATCACCCCGCCAGCTGCCCACAAAGGAAAAGGGTCTCCGCTATTTCTGCCACTCGAGCCAAGTAGCCGTTCACGCCTCACTCTATCGCCAGTCGCTTTTGACTTCCAACCATCATCTAAACCCATCTCTTTTCGTCACGACGCTCTGCTTGCTCTCCACCTTCGCCGCTTGCGCATTTGGTTGCATAGTGATAAGCACACTTTGATCCTTGGATCCATACCCCAACATCACATAGCCAAGCTGTTCGCCCGCGCATTATAACAATGACTACCAATAATCTTAATCAACCCAGTCTGTCCCCCGTCAGCTCCTTCAGCGCAGGAGCTGGCACCGATGGGGTCCCTTATTCGCGCAGCCACGCTTCCCTCACCAACAACCTCAACAACACCAATGCTGCTGTTGGCTCGCCTCGGAGCCAGCAGCAGTCCACCACGTTGAGCACCGTGGTCAAGTGGTGGTCCTGACGTCCTTAAAGCAGAAATGCCTGGATACTCCAACAACACTTTGCAACATCCAGGTCGAAGTGAACCTGTGAGAGGGGTCGCTTCGCAGCAAGCTTCTACGCCATCTGCTTCTTCCACCACCGCCGTCGTCGCCACCGGAGGCTGTAACTCGGCAACGACTTCGTCTTCGTTGCCACATTCCACGGATCAGCATGCTCAGCAACCGCAGTATACCTACCAGTCTTCCTCTTCGACTCACCCTGTTGGATGGGACAGGGCGTACAGCAGCGGTGTGCCTGCATCAGCTGTAGCCGTACCCATCTTCCGCGCTGCTCATGCGTCTAACATGTCCGCTGCTTCGCACGGTGCGCATCGACACGCCAATGCCGCTCATCTTCCTGATTCTCCCCCCGATACCCCGCCACACTCGCCCAGCCTTCCACCGGTACGCTTACCCTCCTTCGTCGAATCACATCCCATCCCGCAGCAGCAGCGTATCACGCCGCCGGGGCAGTCCAACATCCACGAGCGAATTTCGAACAGCTGGACTCGATCTGGGCATGTCAATGCCTACGACCAGGATGTTTCGGTCGATGCTATCTACACGGGCCAGACGCCCTGTGATAGCGAGCTGGAAAGCGATGCCGAGTCCGACATCTCGGATGATACCTCCCAGGCCACGCTCGACCAGCTCACCCAGGCAGCTCGGTCCCTTCTGCTTCATTCCGACTCTTCTCGCGCCAAGTTGCAGCAACACTCTCCCTCGCACGAGGCAGACGGTTCCAGCTTCTCAGCTCACAGGAGAGCACTTACTGGCGAGCTTATGCCCGCAACGCCCGAGATCAGTCCTGACAACGACGTTCGCCATCACGCGCAGAAGTCAGCTCACGCTTTTCTTCAGCGCATCTTTGCCAATGTCCCCCACGATCTTGCGGTCGAAGATGCTGGCGTCGAACTTGTCAGCCCCGGCTGGAGCGGCGCTGTCATCAAGTCTGGTACCGCGGGTGTCCCTGCATCCAGCTCATTCACTTCAACGAGCAGCAGCGATAGCTCGGCAGAGACTCAGCGCACGCTCTACGTCAGCATGCCATCCCTTGTCGACGCCAGTCTGCTGAGAGAGCAGGTGCTGGCCGTGCTCGATGCGGCCAGCGAGAAGCTTGGCTGCGAGTCGGTCATGGTCTGTCTCGACAGAGCCATGTCTGACTTTGCGTCGGTGCTGCATGGTCTTTGCTACGTCGGCGGTGCGCTGGTTGCCGCTGCCATGGAGGCAGAGCAGCTTGGTGGTGGACAAAACAAGCTGCCCACAACTGATCCAATCTCTGGCCTGCAGCTCAGGGACGGGCTCGTGCTCATCGCTATCGAGCTTTGAACCACCATCAGTAGCAATAGCAAGCAGCAGCAGCGGCAACATCGCTATTTGGTCCCCTTTCTATCATTCAGATACTCTGTGCTTGGTGATTCCAACATATCACCATCACCGCACTCACACTGTTTCGTCCGATGCGCTTCTGGTTTCCGGTATATCCCCACTGATCACTTCAACAGTTCTAAATGTCATTGTATCACACTCATACTCTTTCCACTTCAATGGTATCCTCTTGTCATCTTTCCACACAATTTCGCGTGATACTCGTCATTGAACTGAGTTCAAGAAAGCAATGAGCTTTGTATTGAAATGTGCAACCCAGCATTACTGCGGGGACCGCTTCTCCCAGATCTGCAGATAGCTCTCGCCTAAGAAGATCATTTGTCGATTCACTTCTTCCACCAGCAGATCCTGGATTGCGAACCACTTTTCGCCGTCCTTTTCCCCCTGTTTGCTATTCGTATGGACCTGACACTTCCAGCTCGCCCCTTGTCTCACGGTCCCTGGTACTGCATCGTAGACTACGTTTGCTACGAGATCGTACACCTCTCCCAGCTTCTTGTCTCCCTCCAACAATGGAGCGTATTTCGTCACGTCCAAGCCCTTGATCGGAAAGTTGACCAGTGTGGGATTGCGTTCTTCTTCTCCCAAACTATTTTTCGTGAAGCGGCGGAAGTGGATGATGAGGTAGGGAGGGAGTCGGCGGAGGTGGTAGCGCGAGAGTTTGCCGTTGGATTCGTGCAGACTGCGACCGTCGTATTTGGAGAGCACTTGGCCGATGGTGACTTGGGGGACAAGGCGGGAGTTGGTTTCGTCGTCTGCCTCGCCGAGCACGGGGGGTGGGGTAGGGAGGTCCATGGCGAGGAGGAAGAAGGGAGAGTCTCGTTTCTCGATCGCCGTGGTAGGGTCGAATCGTATGCGGCCCTCTTCGTCGATCTGCCCTTCCCCAGCTGCGGCGCTACGGCTTGTTTTCATCACGGCTTCTGCTTCTGCGGCGACCGGAGCAGATGAGGCAGCATCAGCTTCCTCCCGAGCGAGCGGCTGCGACTCCACCTGCACTACTCCTTGAAAGCAACGAGAGATGACACTCTCCCCTCCGCCTGCACCTCGCCTTCTCTTCTCATGCTTAGCAGCGGAGGAAGGCACAAGGTCGGCGTGGAGCCGGTTAAGCAGCCAACCCAGGAACTCGACGGGATCCGATTGGTGCGTGATCTTGAATCTGTTCCCTGAAACGTGTGCCACTTGCTGCAAGAACTCGTGCGGCGAAACTTGCGGCTTGAAAGCTCTCGGATTCCACATCTTCCTTACCAATGCCCCGAACCTCTTCACCAACTCGCTCTTCCCCTCCCCCTCCCTTCCCTCCAGAAAGTAATCCGTCACCACTCTCACATGCACTAGTGCTTGCACCACCGCATTGACATAATCGGTCTTCCCAACGTTATTCAGCCCCACAAACCCAGGCCAGTACTGCTCGCCGTTCAAGTCGTACGCTTTTGCCCCATCCAATCCTTCGATCGTTTTGCGGGTGAAGGTCGGGTTGAGAAGATACTTGATATCTTGCAGCGCAGCCTGGTTTTCCTCCGGTACGGGGTAGTTGTCCGGCAAGATGTACGTCTGAGCGGTAGCGAGGTTCATGAAAACATGGTGTGATTCATCAATACTGTGCAGGTAGGCGTACGAGTTGCGACCACGGCCTTGGAAATATCGTCCGCAAACGAGGCAGGCGTAGACGTTGATGTTGGAAAGCGAGATCGAGCAGAGTTTTTCAAAGTCAAAGTCGAGGACTGCGCGGTTGATCGTGTCGAGGTAGAGTGCAGACTTGCCCCTCTTCGCCGCGGATTCTGCTGAGAAGGCTGATTGTGAAGGTGCGGAGGTGGATGGCTTGGGTGCAGAGGAAGAAGAAGAAGAAGACGAGGAGGATTGGGCTAGACGCGTCCAGTATTCGGCGTCTTGGACGTCGAGCTCGTTGTCGTCATCTTCTTCTTGGCTTTGCTCAGGCGGCGGAGGAGGAGGGTTGGATGGCGGTGGAGGTGGAACGATGTCGCTGTTCTGAGCTTGGTCCAGTGTAGACTCGGGCGGTGGCGGGGGAGGTGGTGAGCCGGGTGGTCGTGGAAAGCCGTCGGTTGCTTCTGCAAGGTCTTCTGGCGGCGGCGGCGGAGGTAGTGCTGCATCTTGCAGCGTGCGCTGCCGTTTTGTTGGTGGTACTGATGCGTCTTCCATCCTGACCCCAAATTGTAGTGCACCCGGTGAGGTGAAGATGTCGTCTAGACGATACACCACGAAGAAGAAGAAAGTGACACGAAGATGTGTTCGGTGTTGTGGTGCATCTTAACCTCCACCTCTCACGTGGCGCCGAATCGCCCGATCGGACTTACCTTTCATGGCCCGATACAGTAAGTCTTGGTGGGTATCAAACATCTCGCATGTCCAGACACAGGCACATTCGATGTTGCTGGTTCCTGCCGCTTGGAGCGGTTGTAGTACTTTCCAACTTTCGCAACCACATTCGCTTGGCTGATCCATGTGCTCGAAGCTCTGTCTGCGCAATGTACAGGCAGGTCGTTGCATGTCGAGACCGCAGCTGGATAAAAGTGAGCATGAGCGAGCATTTTTTGGCTTTTTCTTTTTTGACATGTGTCGAACAACGGGTCGCGCCAACCCCACTCCCATCCCCACTGCTACTGCCCTCTGTTCACTCTCCTCTATCCGAGCAGCAAGCAGAAGCAGGCTCAGTCAAGAATCTACACTTTATACCCTTTCTCCCCTCCCTCAGATATAGCAGACATGTAACACACCAGTTGCTCGCTGCGATGCTCTGTGATGCACGTACTTCGGAGAGCCAACGCTGCTGAACCACATGCTGTAGCTCAGGTTATACTATGTGGCGCTCCTCTCCTCGGACGTCGACTGGTCGTTGTCGTGTGCCTGCCATCCGAAACACTCAAACACTTTGGTCTTACCTTTCGAAACCTTTTCTCGCTCCATATCGCTTTATGATTGGACCGAGACGTGAAGGATGAAACTGATCCGTTGATGTGCGACATCGCTTTACAATCACGGCGAGCGCGATGCTGGATTCAGGTGGCGGTGCATTGTGCAACCTTGAGGTTAGACGGATGTGAAGGTCCGAACCCGTGGGTAGGTTATTCTTTGTGCTGGTTGCCAAGCAAAACCGCTACTTTGAGGCGCCTCTTCCGTTCGCAGCCTGTGATGTGTGTTCCCTGGTCCGCCAGCGCTTGGCTTGCCGTCCTTCAGCCCTCGCCTTCTTTACTTCCATCCTTTCAGACCCTTTTCATAGGTTCCTTTTCTACTTCTCGACTTCACTTCCACTTAACTCCTCCTTCCATTTGTTGGCTTCCCTTAAAGTCTCTTTATATCCTTCTTCTTCCCCTCTTCTACGGCTGGGCACCCTTTTTCTTCATCACGACTTTACGACTTTTCATCAGCTGCTCAAAGGGCAGCTTACGATACAACGGCTCCATCCTGACTGGCTTCAGGACACCGTTTCTTTACGACTATTACTTCCACCTCTTCTCCTTCTACCTAGGAGGGATTCCGACGACGGCTTCGCCTTCACCTACGCTCTCGCGACGCCTACTTTGGACCCTTTGTTTCGTAACTGCACCTTTTAAGCGTCGACTGGATCGGCCAATGCTTGGTCCATAGCACACTTCTATCATTCCCCTTGAGACCATCGAAGAACAGGCAACTCAGTATAGGTAGTTAGGCAGACTTCCGACTACAAAGTCTCAGGCGGATCATCTACCATCCTTCCAACTTCGTTTGCCTCCCTTTTTCGCTCTACTTTCACGACTTCTTATTCTCTTCGTAGATACTGCTGGCATATCACGACAAGCAGTTTGCTTCGGTCAGCTCTTGCATCTTTTCCCCTTTTACGAACTTTAACGACCCCACGAACAACAGCGTCAACTTCGAGCGCGAACACTCTCATGCTCTGAACGCTTTCACCTTCTTCTTTCTTCTCACGACTTTTACGACTTCTTTCTACGTTCTTCATTGCTTTTCATGCCACATCGTCTACGTTTTTAACCAAGATCCCCTCAACGCCCATCTGTCGCTTTTCAGTCGACGCTTATTTCTCCATCAAGATCAATCCTTGACTGTCACGACCCCATCAAGACATCAAATCAACACCGCCAACGCACATCGCCGCCGGCGGAACAAGCCAGCGGACGACGATGTCAGGAACGGGCGGCAGACGCCGAGAGCGTACGGCATCCTTTTCTGGCTCCGGCACTTTCGTCCAGAACCAGCGCAGCAGTTCTCAGACCCCGGCGGCCGAGGCTTCAGGTGAAAGCATTGCTTCCTCTTCCACCCGCCAAGACCAGAAGCGCGAAGCAACGCTTGCGGCTGAAGAAGCGCTCAGGTGTTATCAAGGAGAGACTCAGCCACCGTCCGCTACCTTCCCCTACCAAATTCACCGTCAAACAAGTGCGCCGCAACAGAACTTGCGACATGTCTCGGGCACTGTCGGTGCACCTTCTTTGCAGAGGATCCCGGAGGTAGTTTCGGAGAGCTCTTCTGGCGAGGCTGCTGGGAAGACGGACAAGACGAAGGGTGCTTCGACGGCGCCACTTGCGCTTCGGGCTGGTGGAAGCGGTCAGCTGGCGGCGCATACTAGGGAGGTGTCGGTGGAGGAGAACTACCGCGCACTGCCTAGGAACTTCGACCCTGTGACTGGGAGGAAGCAAGGCTCGAGGGCTGGCGGTAGGAGACCAAGCTTGCCGTATGTGTTCGAGCCTCTGGCTTCAACTCAGACACGCCAAGGGGCCGTCGCTGTCTCGCGAGGGGAGTTTCCCAATCCGCACCAGGACGCGGGTCCCAGTGATTCTCAGCTTTCTACCGCGCAGCTTCAGCGCCGCGCCAGCGAAGAAATGCAGTCTCCGCTCCTTTCCAGAAACCCTTCCTCCTTTGGGCCAGGCCAAAGGAACGACCGTCAACCGCGCATTTCACTTAGACACAACGAGCGTGACATTCCCCCAACGCCACCCCTCGGCCAACGAACAGGGTTCCAGACTATGCCCCTTTCGATCAACAAGAGCAGACAGGCTCCAGTAGCTGCCGCTGCGACTCCCCAAGATGAATCGACTTCGTCCGCCTGGTCGTCAAGCACCGAATCTGAACCGACGCCTACAGCTAGCAGTATCGCGGCCATGCGAGAGCGTAACGCGCAGCTCGAAGCTCAGTTGCTTCCAGTACAGCTGACACTTCCGTCCACTTTCTCTTCCTCTTCTACTCTCGCGGCGGCACGGAATGTGGCCTCGCCAAGCACCGGTGCGCGATTTGGTGGTCCGACAACGCAGGAGCCGCGAGAGATGCCAGTCGTGCCTGTGAGCGCGGAGGAAGTGGCAAGCATCAAGGCTTCCGCTGCGCCTTTCGCTCCCGCCAGGTCGTCCAACCTTTCTGGCCCGCCCATCAGGTCCGATTCGAACGACACTAGCTACTCGGGAGAGACCATCGCTCTTCCAGATGGGACGCAGATCCCCACCGTGCGCACCGACTTTCAGAATCTCAAGCGGATCAGCCTTCCCAAGCCTGCTGCCGAGAACGCTGGCGCGGTGCCAAGCGTGGGTGGTCATGTGCTGTCACGGGCGGATCCAAAGGTGATGGTCCGAAACGATGGTTCTTCGAGGACGATCTACTCGCCCACGCCGCAGACACTTGCAGCTGCTAGACGTCAGTCGAGTCTGCTTCAGGTGCCTCAGGTCAGCAACGACGGCAAAGCTGCGGGCGAGCAGCGAATCCCATCACCTCTCTCTGCCTCAGCTGAAGCCCCGCAAGCCCCGCAGATCCCTCATTCGCTCAAGTTCCGGAAGTCTGCTCCCTCGCTCGGCACCCCACCCTCGCACGACACACAGCCTCAACCTTCCCCTGCTCCCGTCCCGGCTATTGCCATCTCGGAGTCTCAACCAGCTGCTGCGGACAAGAGCGTCGCCGGCACGACGCAAGCCAAGTCTGATGATACCGATGTGCGCAGAAGGGACAATGCCGAATCCATTGGCTTCCGCAATGATCCACGTCGCAATACGTTCGGAGAGCTCGCACCGAGCATGCTCGAAGAGGCAAACAGGAAGCTGTTCATGTACCAGATGCAACAGCTCGATGAGGAAGCGAGAGAGAAAGGCGTCGGGTCTTCCCGTCAATCAGCGCCTGTTCCTGTTCCTCCTGCTACAAAGGAGGCTGGCGATAAGGCGGATAAGAAAACTGAAGCATCCACTGTAGCAACGGCAGCCGGTGCTGCAGCGACGACTTCGATCATCCGCCGCGAGAGCTCCGCGTCGCAGCGGAGCAGGCGCGACTCGATCGGGTCTGCGACGACAGCATTTGACTCGCCGACCAAGGACGAGTTCCCGCCCAACTTGTTCAAGCAGTCGAATGGGTCTGGTAGTGCCAAGGCTACGCGTGTTACAGCACGTGCAGCTGTCGCTCCACCGAGCGATGTGCCCGAGATGCAGGAACCGGATGAGATGGAAGTGGTCAACTCTGTCAACGACGATGACGGCGAGGGTACCGAAATCGATGAGCAGGAAGGGACGTATGATCTTTCGCTCGAAAAGAGGGTGCCCTTCGTGGTGGACACCTACACCCACAATGACGACGAGGACTCTGAAGCCCACGCTCTTCGCACGGGGGGAGAGAGGTCAGAGTTTAGGTTCATCCCCATCTCCTCGGTCAAAGCGGGCAAGGCGCGTCGTCCTCGCACCCGCGACACTCGTGTTTCGTTCCGCAGCAACCCCTCTCATATCGACCAGCGCCCCGGTTCGAGACAGCACGGTGCAGCACCTGCATGCAGACAATGCTTCCGTGCCGGCTTTGACTGCGCGATGAACCTCCAGCTCGGCGAAGGCACCGCCGCGCGTAAAGCATTTCAAGACTTTGTTGCGGCTGGTGGGCTCAACGCTTTCTCAATCCGCGACGGCGCAGCTATGTCCATTGTTCACCACCCAACCAATGGCTCCCTGATTGATAGCCAAGCGGGTCGAGGTGGCAGCATCACAGTGGAGGAAGCATTGGGAAGGAACTATGTTGACAAGCTCGGTGAAGTGGCATTTGGCGAATCGGCACTCAGCCGGCCCGTCACTCGAGGCATGTACAACGAGCTGCTCGAGGAAAAGAAGGAGCAAGAGCGACGCAAGAAGCTGGTCACCGAGCACAAGCCCTGGTCTGCTGACGTGGAGGACGAGATCGAGGTGTCCAAAACTGAACAGCAGAGAAAGAGTACCGACAGGGTGAAGCGTAGTCTCAGCAACAGCAATAAGGATCGTCGGCTCAGCCAGATGACGCTTCAAGACGGTGTGGATCATGACCAGCTCGAAGCGCATGGAGGGGATGACGCGAGGCAGGTGTTGCTGAACAATATTATGCGAACATCCGGCTCGCAGAAGAGGGGTGTGCTGGAGGAGGGAGAGATTGTCGATATCGATCCGGCGGATTACGAGGATGATGATGATCTGGAAGGGGATGGGGCGGATGATGCTGGCGTTTCTTCAGTGTCGTCGGATTCGGATGTGGTGGTGTGGGCCGACCGCTGGAGCGCGGGGGCTAAGCTGCGCCAGTTGCTCGCTTTCTGGGTCTACGTCTTTGCACTGCAAGCCTTGGCTTCGGGTTATACCAACACCGTCTCCAGTATCATTGCGGACGAGCACGCGTCACCCGCCGACGCTATCTGGCTCCAGCTCGGCTCGCTCTCGTACAACGGCAGCCAAGGAGGCGGATTGTTTCTCGCCAATCTCCTTGTCGGGTTTGGGCGCCAACGAATCACCCTCATCACCCTCGTCGCTGTGGGAGTGGTCTGCGTGATCGCAGGATTCATCCACCACGTTGCCGCCATCCTTGCCTGCCAATCTGCTCTCGGCCTCCTCTCTGGTCTCGTCATCTTCCTTTCCCTCGCTACGATTATGGATCTGTTCGCGACCTCCAAGGGCCGCCTCTTTGGGGTGGGGTCCATTGCGCTCGTGCTGGTAGGAGGGCAGTTGGCAGGACCGTGGATCTCTAAGGTGGTATTGGAGCTGTTGAGTTGGTCTTGGACGTACTGGCTGGCGCTGATCGTGGCGGCAGTGCTGATCGTGTACATCGGCATCGCTACGCGTGAAACTGCTGCATTTGTGCTGTTCCGCCGCGAAGCACTGCGGTTAAAACGCACAGGTCAGGTTTGGACGCCCGAGCCACAGCTCAACACTCAGCCGCGCCAGATGTTCGCCGATGACCTCGCGCGACCGTTCCGGCTTATGCGCTACAATCCCATGCTCGTGCTCCTGGCGCTGGGAATTGCGGCGCTGGCTGGGATGTACATGTTCCTCTTCTCCGGCCTCCAGGTTGTCTTCATCCGCGTGCACGGGCTGTCGACTACGAACGCTGCGCTAGCGATCACGGTCTCAGGTGCCACCGGGCTGGTCGCCGGTGTTTTAGCCATTTACCTGATCAACTCGAGGACGGGCGGGCGCAGCAACGCGAATGGTTTCGCGACCAAGGCTCGCCCGCTGTACCTTGATGAGAAGGGCCACATCGACACTCGTCGCCCACTCCGCGTCAAGACCGAATCCCTCCTCATCCCCGCTCTTATCGCCACTGCCATCTTCTCGTTTGCGCTGTACACCCTCGCACTCGCCTCCAGCTTTGTCACGACATGGTTCCTCATCGCCTTCGGAGTCGTCCTCGCCACAGCAGCTCTCATTGTGGCAAGCGTAGCCATCGTGCAGTACGTGCTAGATGGCTACTCGCTTCCGCGCAAGGTAATGCTGAGGGATGTGGTGGCGAGGGAGGATCCGGCCACGCCGACATTGCTGCAGAAAGGGGATGAGGATCGGTTCACATCTTATTCCCGCCGCACAGCCGGCAGGTTGGCGGCTGCTGCTGCGGCTGCTGCTCGATTCAGAGGCGGACGTGGTGGTCGACACGGTCGCGGCGAGCGACACAGACTGCAAGAAGACAGTGTCGAAGGCGGAGAAGGACGCGAAGCCTGGCTCGATGCTGGGGAAGGTGTAACCATGACACGCGACAAGAGGTGGTTGGACGAAACCGGCCTCGCCGCCTTGACCTCTGTCGTATCGCTCCTCTTCACCTCCTGCTCTGTCCTCTCGTTCGTCTCGTTCGAAGCGTTCGGCAAGCTCTCCTTCGGTGCGTTTTCGGTCATCTTTGCTTCCATCTCTCTCATCGTTTTGTTGATGTTGCTATGCGTGTACCTTTACGGTGCCAAGCCACGAGCATGCTCGCTGATCATGCTGGATGAGGCAGATAGAGAGCGCGCGCACGCTCGACGTGCTCGAATTCGGGAAAGGAGGGCATTGCAGCGCCGCCGCTCGATCTCTCAGTCTCAGGCGGAAAGCCAGCAGCAGCACACGCTGAGGAGCGCGCCGATGCGTTTGGCAAAGCGGGTTGCTGATGCGCTCGGGTACAAGTCGCTTCCCGAGGATGGGCTTGATGCGTACCGTCGCAACTCGCCGCAGCGTACGCTTCCACCCCAGCTTCCGGAGGAAAGGAACGAGTTCAGACGAGTGCGAACGCCAGCGCCAAGGCCGCTGATGCAGAACGTGGACGACCGACACTCGACCGCAACCGCTGCTGCGGAGGGAAGGCGTGAGCTGTGGCTCGCCAAGTTCATCGCGAATCGCGATGACAATCGCCGAAGAGCAAGAGCAACCGCTGTCACGACCACCGCCAACGCCGCGGGTGAGAGTGGGATGCAGCGTAATGAAGCCGCCGCGGCGGTCACGCTGGATAAGGGCAACGGCAGCTTCAAGCAAACGATGAAAGGCTGGGGAGGCGTCATGTTGGGCACGCAAGTCCCGCGTCCTGCTCCCCCCATCCGCGATGCCGATGCCCTTGGCCGCACGCTGGAAGGAACCAGCTCGCTGCCACTCAACCTCGACTCCACGCGCATGTACGCTTCCCCTCCTCAACAGCTCCAACCACTTTCTCCCCCGCCTAGGGCGCAACCGAGGGCGAGCATCAGCCTCTCACCTCACCAGGACGGGTTCGAAATCGTCCAATTCCAAAAGCAAGGTGGGGAGGACGAGAGGCCGCATACCCCAGTGATGACGCGGAAGTCGGTCGATATGACGAGAACCAAAATTATGGCCAAGAGCCATTCCCAGCCTAGCGACCTGTACAAAGGCAGTGGGCAGAGCCCGAGGCAGGGTAATGTCAAGCAGACGTTCGGGCTGGGATCGTAGATCGGGCTTCAGCTGCGCTGGATATGTGTGCATGTATGATATTACTGACGATGTTTGCTTTTTTGATTCATAGGATACGGTTTGTGAAGACAAGTGGCTGGCCATCAAGACAAGAAGCGACGATGCGACCAACACACGAGAACATGACCTGTACAGAAGACTCAACGACTCGAATTAAGGCTCAAGGCTCAAGGCTCAAGGCTCAAAACGAAGGCTCAAGACTGACGAACAGGAACGCTTTGTAAATTCAACCTCAAGCTCAAGGATCTCCTCAAGAATCAGCCGCAAGAAACAAGAACGCACGCGGGACTTCAAGCACACATGTTATGAAACCCTCTCACGACCCAGCTCGCATCTTGATGATAATGCAGGACGAAATGGATTGCATACGACCAGATTCGGTCGTCCACAAGATCGCATCGCAACGTCTGTGCCAGTTTGTCAGTGATGCCCGAGAGAAAATCATGCATGGGCAGTGCTAATTTCGGGCGAGACTGAGTGGAGAGCTGACTAGTGCATGTTGCACTGTCCCACACGCTCCGCACACCACTGCGGCTGCAACGGTTCCGCCTTCACCCCCATCTCCACCAACCTCCACCTCAGATCCATCATCCTGGGCAACGCTTCCGCCTTGTCCCTGTCCACCCCGTTGACCTTCTCTCCGCTCCAGAAGATCTCGGCGCCCGCAGCAGCACGGGGCCAAACCTTGGCCTCCAAGTTGGTCGGGTCAATCGTCTCTGACCACACGGCGTGTTCGCCGCCGACAAACCTCTTTCGCACGTCGGAAGGAGTGGAAGTGGGAGAAGTGGCGTTAGCGATAGTAGCAGCGGGGTTGAAAGAGTAGGTCTGTTGCCAGGAGACGTAGGGGCACCAGAGATTTCCCGTGTAGTTGCCGAGGAAAGAGGCACCACCGCAGTCGAGATAGAAGTAGCTGACGGGAGCGAGGACGATGTTGACGTTGGGATTGTTGGTGAGCGCGACACGGGAGTTGTTGGCGTCGTTCCAGATTTCCACCAGTGAGCCGGGAGCAAGGGTTTTGGCGACGTTGGGGAATTTCACTGCCATCTCTTCCCAGACCATGCCTTTCTTCCCGGCAGAAGAGGTGACGTTGGTGACGAGGGACATGAAGGGGGTGAGGTAGGGTTCCATGGCAGTCTCAGACGAGAGGTTCCAGCAGTGGAAGTTGGGTTCATCGCCGCCAGAGGAGACGTAGAGCGATTTGGAGAGGGAAGAGACTTTGCGCAGGAGCAAGGAGACGAAGGTAGAGATGGCGGCGGGAATGGCGAATTTGTTGACGTCGGTGGTGTTGAGGGTGGTGGTATTGGAGACGAGACGAAGCTGGCCGGAGGGGGGTTCGGCGGCAACACTAGCCCAGTCGAACTGATTGGGGCATGCCATCAGCTCGCCATTGTTGACCGCGTCTACGCCAGAAAGCATGTGTGCCGGCATATCCGTTTCGATGATTACGTTGACGCCCCGGGCACCAGCATAAGCGATGATCCCCCTCACATCCTCCTCAGTGTACACCATCTTCTTCACTTCACCATTTTGCGTCTTTGTCCACCCGTACGATCCCTTCTCAGCAAGGACGCTCAGGTCGGTCGCATTGCCCGAGTTCGCATCGGATTTATCGAACGCGAGTGGGAAGGACTGTGTGTCGGTCGCGTGCCAGTGGAGCTGGTTGAGCTTGACAAACGACATGGTGTCAATGAGCTTGCGGATGGTGGGGATATCGAACCAGTTGCGTGCCGTGTCCAAGAGGAGGCCACGGTAAGGGTATGCAGGTCGATCTGAGATGGTGATGGGTACGTTGCGGATGAAGCGCTGCGACTCTGCCTTGCCAGCTTGCTGTGGAGGGAGGGTGTAGATGAGCTGAAGCAGGGTTTGGAGCCCACGAAGAGCACCGAGAGCAGTGTAGGAGGTGAGCTGGATGGAGGAGCCGTCGGAGGGGACGTCGATGCGGTACATCTCAGCATCAAGGAAGCCGAGGTCGGCGGGAGCAGACTTGTCAGTCTCAAGATTCAGAGGCTTGGACGAGACGTCGTAGTTAAGCTCCTTGACCGCATGGCTGGCGATACTGCAGGCGTTGCTCCAAATGTCTCCTTCGGCAGTCGCATTCTTGTCGTCTGGGCTGTATCCTTCAGGCTGACCAGGTTCTTCGTCGACAGGGTCCGTAGCCTTGAGCCTCCCAGCGAAGGGCTGCTGCAATGCCCTAGGCTGCACCACGCTTCCAATCGCACTCTCGACCCTATGCTTCGCCACACAAGGGTTAGGCGTGGTCTCGGGCATCAGCTCGAGCACCTTAATAGACACGCTGGCAACGAGAGGAGCCTTGTTGACACCTCTACGGAAGTTCTCACCGCGGTCAGGGGAGAGATCCCACAGATCGACCGTGTTGGCCAGCTTAGCAGCGGCCGAGATGGCGTCGTTCAGATCGGAGGGAACACGCGATTGATCGGTCCTATCATCGAGGTGGAAGCGAAGGTCGTTCGAGATGCGGACAAAGGTTTCCAATTTCCTCGAGGTGGTGAAGTTGACCGGGTGTGGCCAGAGAGCATGGGCTGATAGAGCGCCAAGGAGGCAGGCCGAGGCCAGGAGCGTGATTTTATGAGCGTACCGCATTTTGGCCAGAGTGATGAGGAAGGGAGTTGATGAGGCAGGTGCTTGCCGGAGTAGGAAGTGCGCTGCTTATATCCCTTCTTGCCGACTGGGACTCTGTTGTCCAAACGGGAAAGGGGGGGGGGGGGTTTACGGTCAGCGATGGAGCGATGAGGTACAAGACTCGGTGGGTCGAATCCCGGGCCGCGAAACAGGGGGGACGGGGACCCGAGCCCATCGAGGGCCGCCTAGTGGGGCTGTAACAAAGGGGCGCGATACTGTGCAGAGCAGAAAGGTTGGTGGAAGGAGCTGGACATGAAGCGAGGTTGTCGCAGAATAAAGCAGCATCCCTTACAGCCATGAGTGGGACGGTGGGGAGCTCGGCCCGTTGAGAGCGAGGCTGGCGTGTGATTTTAGACAAGTCACGCTTTCTGACAGCTGCACTGCTGCATGTCGCAACTCAATTTTAGACCCGCGCGCGCTTGGGCCCTGTTCCACGTTTCTCCTCTTTCAGCCCCCACCAACGCCGATTCGGACCCACCCAAACCCACGTTCACCAGCGTCACCACTGGTAACAGCCCCTTTCACTGCAGCTGTGCGCGCTCGTTGTCGCTAGATCGCGGTGGGAGAAGTCAAATCACAAGAGCAGAGAGACAACGAAACAGCGCAACATCGAGGGATGTCGTGTTGGTGGAGACAAGCCGCTGTGGTGGGGAGAAGGGGCTTAGTACGACTTCGGAAGTCCAAGGATGTGTTGACCGAGGTAGTTGAGAATCATCTCCCGGCTGTAGCATCGCATAAGGCAAATGTACGTCAGTACCACCGTGCCGAAGGGTCATGTTCAAAGAGAAAGTCAGATGCAGATACTTACCTGACGGGCGCCAACCGGGGAACCAAACTGCGTCGAATGTGTTCAACCAAAAGCAGATGTGAGCTCATGTCCGTTATCAGGAGTTAGGTCTGTAGAGATGGTGGGGCTCACTCACATCTCGCGGAAGTATCGTTCCACATGGTATTCTTTCGCATACCCCATCCCACCCAGCGTCATCACCGCTGTCTCGCATGCTTTGAACCCAGCCTCGGCCGCCATGTACTTTGCCGCATTCGCCTGTGCGCCCGAGTCCGCCGCCCTATCGTCGTACATCTTCGCCGCAGCATAAGTCAGATGCTTTGCTGCTTCTAGCTGCGCCCAGCTCTTGGCGAGCGGGTGTTGGATCGCCTGCATCGCGCCGATTGGTTTCCCAAACACCACACGATCGCCCGCGTACCGCACAGCGCGCTTCAACGCAGCGTACCCCGTCCCCAGCGCTTCACCCGCCAAAAGACACCGTTCCGCGTTCATACCATGCAGGACGTACTTGAACCCTTTCCCTTCTTCTCCAATCAAGCAGGAAGCCGGGATCTCAAAGTCGTCGAACCAAACCTCGTTGGCGTCGACCGTATTCCCGCCCATCTTGGCAATCTTCCTCATCTCCACGCCCTTCGCTAGCTCTGCTTTACCCGCATTCTGCGGCGTGTTCGGCATCGATCGCAGCGGCGCAAAGAACAAGCTCAGCCCGGACGAACGAAAGTTTGAATCCGGCTCCGAAGTGCGCGCGAGCAGCACCACGTGCGATGCAACCTGAGCAGAAGAAGTCCAGATCTTGCTCCCGTTCACCACGTACTTGTCTCCTCTGCGCACAGCTTTGGTTTTGAGCTTGAGCGTTTCGAGACCAGTGGTGGGTTCAGTGATGCCGAAGCAGGATCGGATGCGGCCGTCGATTATTTTGGGCAGCCAGTCAGCGTGTTGTTGCGGGGAGGCGAATTCGATGATGGGCATCAAGGGGTAGATGTTGGCGTGGATGGATTGGGCGCCGGCGACGGCAGCACCGCTTTCGGCGATGGTTTGGAGCATGACGGTGGCTTCCGAGACGCCCAAGCCTGCGCCGCCGAGGGATTCGGGCATGCAGATACCGATCCATCGGCCGGAAGAGAGCGCGTCGTAGAGCTCGTGTGGGTATTCCGCTTTCCTAGCATCCGAAACGAGAAGAGGAGGGGTGTGTGAGGTAGTCAGAATAAAGGGAGGAAAGGGAAGCGGCTGAGGGTGTCGATAGGGGCGAGCTTACTTGTCTTTGTGCATCCAGTAGTCGTCGTCGAATTGAGAGCAGATATCCTGGATCGCACGTCTTACGTCGACCTGCGACTCAGTCAAGCCTTGCTCCGACATGCCTGTGAATTCAGCAGCAGCCCTGTTCGCCATCGACGTCGCCAAACCCCTCTTCCCAGACATGCCTGCTATCAATTTTCTACTTGACATTGGCGCAACTGCAGACCTGGAGAGCGTTGAGATGGCTCGCATTGTCGAAGGTGCTGTGCAGCCGATAGCAACGGCGGTCCGTCTTGCAGCAATCATGTTGTTTATGTCAGGATCGAGCCAAGATGATTGTTGGAGTCGTTAAAGAAGCAGAAGCTGCGGAATGAGAGTGAACGCGAAAGATAGGGCTGGCTGATGCGATAGAAGCTGTTGTCACTGTGCAATTGCAAGCGCGAAGAAGATGGCGTCCCCGAGTCGAGTGCGGGGGATCACCTAAATTGTGCGGTTCTCCGCTTCAACCCCGCGTTTATGCCGAGCGGGTAATTACGCACGGCAGCAACCTTCCACCGCGTTCACTCACACAACTCTCGTATCGTGATTGATATAGCCGCACAAACTTGCGGCTTCTTTCCGTAGCCCGCAGCGACGCCGAAAGCCGCCTCGGATCGACGCATACTGTCGTCGCATCTAAATGGTACCGCACCATGCGAAATGAGTCAAATCTTTAGTACGATTCCGAGACAATACAGTAAGCTAAGTGTATGAACCAAATCAGAGATGTTGATATAGAGAAAGTAAACCTGTAACTTAGTTGAGTTGGTATCAATGGTGAACGGAAATGTTGAAAATGAATGAGCGCAAAAAAGGTATGTGTTGATAGATCAGAGCTTGTTGCCCATCTAGACAAGTCTGCGTTATCGAGTAGAAGGCATCTACTTCCTACCAAACAAGCTGGGCACCCTGAAGCGGCTGAACTTCGAGGTAGCTGTACTGACCATGCTCCTATTCTCTGCAGGATACGAGCTCGATCTGCCACCGACACTCGCCGACTCGCTGAACGACGTTTTGGGCTTCTTGGACTTCAAGCTCAACCTGTTTGCGCCTCCGCCACCCCTGCTGCCACGAAGATCATGTTGGAGCTGGCCAAGGACATCTTCCGACTGCCACTCGGGCAGCTTGGACGCCAGCAGCTCGCAGAAGAGCGGCTGAAGCTTTCGGATGTGCTTGAGGCTCGGAGGTGGATAGCCAACGGCATACTTGGGCACGCGCAGCTCGCCTGCCTCCTCCTCACCTGCAAGGTGCTGGTTGAGCGGGTCAACTTCGTCGTAGAACGCCCAGGGGAAGTCGTACTTCTCGGTACCGCGCACGCCGTCGTCGCAAGTACCGTCGTCAACTGTCTCGCCAGCCTCTTCCATGAGTTCACGCATCATGCCATCGATGTTCTTGATCTCGCGCCGCATCGTTTCGTCTGTAAGATCTCGCTCCGACACCCCACCTGGATGACCTGCCTCGGGTTTGCCGAGCAAGTAGTTCTTGCGCGCCTCGAGCTCGTAGCGCACCTTTGTCCACTTGGTGTATCTCGCCAGCTTGTCCGACTCAGCAACGATCTTCTTGACATCCGCATCGCTCAACCGCGCGTCTTGAAGCAGCTCCTCAAAGTTGATCTCGAGATTGGGCGCACGTCGGTCGGCAGGGTTGGCTGGGTCGGTCGTTGACAGCGCCATGTAGTCCAGCCCCAGCTGGCACCAGTCCCACAGCGGCTTCGAGATAGGTGCGCATTCGTGGAAGAGCACATACAATGACTGCTCGTGGCGCGCCGCGAGCGCGATCCACGCCTCGATGCTGTCGTCACCGCGCTTCTTGGTCTCGAGCATGTCGTCGATGAACTTTTGCAGATCGCCCAAGCGTTCGCTGAGATTAGCGCTCTGTGCAATCTCGCGGATGGTAGGGTAAAAGACGGTCTCGAGCGAGTCCTTGATGATGGCTGGGATCAAGCTGCCACTCGCCATCTCGACCGCCTGCTCACGATCGCGGCGCTTGAGTGACTCTCGTAGCAGGAGCTTAAGGAGAGCAAACTTGCGGGCGCGCGTGTGCTCGGCACCCTGGGCGCCCCAAGAAGGCACTGGTGGCTGGTCCGCGCCCGCCGGTGTCGTTTCGGGGTATGCCAGGTTCAGGTTGCCACGGTAAGGCGAAAGCGCAAAGCAGCGTTGCAGCTCAAGCACGTGGTCCTCAGCATCTTTGCTAAGCTTGCCGCCAGCCAACAACAAGATAGTGGTGAGCACATCTTCGCCGCGCTTCTTCGCCTCGCGCTGCATCCGACGAGATTCGACTCGATCTCCGCGACGGACATAGTCTTCGATCTTCTTGGTGAGCTCTAGATCGTCGATCTCCTTGCGCAGAGGGACGACGAACTCCTTCTGGATATACGAGGCCTCCTTGCCAATAACATACGAGAAGATGCGCTGAATGAGCGACTTGGCACCGCCGGGTCGTGCCAGCAGCAGCGAGAGGATACCCGAGATCATGGTCTCTGCGTTGGCGTACTTGAGCAGCTGCTTGGCGCCCCAATAAGGAGCGAGCGCGTGGATTCCCTTGACCATCTTGAACAGATCATCCGCGTTGGGCGCTGTCACGAAGAGACTGTGGAAAATGTAAGCGGCATGGATGCGTGCAAACTCGACCGAGTTGCGGTACTGTGGCGGCAGGTTCTTGACGTTGCTAATGTCGAGGTAGGAGATGGCATCCTCAAGACCAGTTTCGCTCTCGATGATGCTTTCCTTGAAAGCACACCAGTCGCGTCGGACTCGGGCCCACTCCTTGCCCGCAGCACGCCAGATCTGTCCGCCCTGGCCTTCGTAGAGATTGTCGATCCGGGCCATCAGGTCAGGGTCAATGCGCTCTGGACGGTCGAGACCGCGCTTGACAGTGCCCTTGCCCCAGTTCTTTCCGACGCCCCACTTTTCAGTGCCAGGGTCGCCAAGGCCAGGTCCGCGCGTCTCCCCTTCGCCACGCACGCCGAATCCACGAGCGACAAAGCTGCCGAGGTAGCGCGTTGCTGCCAGGGCATACAGTCGACGCTTGGAGATTTCGCCACGTTCGATCGACGACGAAAAGTTGCGCGCGGCCATCTCGTCAAAGAAGGGCTGAATACGCTTCTGCCAGTACTTTTCGGGCGCCTTGTCGAGACCGGGGAAGGTGTGGAGGTGGACATGGAAGAGGTGGCGGAGCAGAAGCGGTTCCTGCAGATCCTCACCCTCGCGCATGGCATCATCGTTGGGATAGGGGTCGCGTGCTGCACCAGCATACTCGCCAGCATCCTCACCACGCTCGAACGTCTTGACGCGAGTGAGCTTGGATCGCTGGCTTGAGAAGGGGTAGCCGTATTCGGTGAGCGCGCCTAGCTTCTCGACCTCATGCCACTCGCTCTGCATCTGCAGCATGACAAGCGCTTTGAGGAGGTAGTGGCGCTGCTGAGCGGTGAGCGGCTTGACGCCTGCGTCACGCACCTTGGGACCCTCAGCACCGTGGGGACGGCGTCGGCTTGCTCGTCGAGCCTCGGCCTTCTCTTCACGTTCGCGCTCCTTGTTGCGAATGGCGAGCAGCCGTTGCTCCTCTGCTTCCTCCTTTTCGCGGATGGCACGATCGCGTGCTTGAGATTCTTCGTCGCGCCTACGCTCAAGCTCAGCCTGCTTGGCCTCTTTCTTCTTGATCTTTTCGCTGCGCTTGGCTTCTTTGGCAGCCAGAGCGGCCGCAGCGGCAGCAGCAGAGGCCTGTTCCTTGGCTCTGCGTTTTTCAACCGAACGCTCCGCCTTTGCAGCGCGCGCCTGTGCTTCGGCCGCCTTTTGTTGCTGCTCCGCTTCCAACTTTGCAGCTCGACGCTGTTTCTTTTCAGCTTGAGCGCTACGTTTGGCCGCCAGCACGCCGGCTCCTGCGGTTGTGCCGCCGCCGGCGGCAGCAATCGCCGCAGCAGGGGTAACTGCCGAACGCTTCGGAGTGGCATTGATCTCTTCGTCTTCCTCGTCATCTTTGTCGCTGCTGTCGGAGCCTTCCGAGTCGTTGGGAGCCTGCGCCTCAACTGCAGCTGGAGGGGCAGCCGGAACTGCAGCAGCTGGCTTCTTGCGGCTGAAGCTCGTGTAACCTTTCGGAGCTGCGCGCCCGCTGGAGGTAGTGGCAACAAGTTTGGAGCTTGACTTGGAGGCCGCGGCTCCTGTGGACGCAAGCGCGACAGGAAGGGCGGGCGCAGGCTTGGAAGCAGAGTCAAGCCCGTCCGAGGTCTGTTCCGTGCTATCATCATCGTTGGCGGAATTGTCTTCCGAGTCTTCTTCGTCGTCGCTGGTGGTCTCGGCAACCTTCTTTGCGGCAGGAGTGGTGGAGGCAGCGACAGGCGCGGCTTTTCCGTTCTGAACAAGCTTGGCTGACTTGGCCACGATGATAGGGATCGCGTCATCATCGTGCACATCGGCGGGCTCGAGCGCATCTTCAAGCAGAGCGTCATCGTCGGACGAGACAGCACTCTCGCTCTCTTCGTCCTCTGTTTGAGCGGCACGCTGACCTTGTTTGTCGTCCCTGTCGTGCTTTTTGACTTCACTTGCTGCGATGGCGCCGGTTGGGATACCAGTGATAGCGGCGAGGGCAGCTTCGCGCGAGGCTTTCTGAGGTGCAGGGCCAGAGCGAGAGCCAGCGAGATCGCTTGGGCGCGACTCAGGCCGAGACTTGAGCTGTGATCGTGAGCGATTGATGGTGTCTGTGCGAGACGCCACAGGCAGATCGCGATCGTTACGCTCGAGTGCATCGAGGGTCCTTTGACGCTCGCGGTCCATGCTCCTCCTGACGGCACTGGCGCTTCGCTCTAGACCAACGGGCTGGGCAGCACCTCGCGATCGTGAAGCTGGTTGGCGCAGGTCGCGGTCATCCCTGTACCAGCGTGGGTCGGATTGATCGTAGCCTTGAGTTGCGCGGCTGGCAGCACTGCGACGCTTCTGCATGGCGAGGAGCATCTCTTCTTCTTCGATACGGGCTAGTTCCATCTCGTTCTCATCGCGACGGTCGGTAGGTTGGCGGTTGCTGTATCGATTGAGACGGGAAGAAGACCTCTCCATGTGAGCTCCACCGCCGTTTGCATTGTCTCGGCTACTTCCCGAAGCGCGGCTGAGCACTCGGGTAAGCATGCCTCCACTGCGTCCTGTGGAGGATCGAGATCTGGAAGCAGAGCGGTCAAGATCACGTTGGGCACTCACGTCGAGATCGTCGCGTCGAGCTTCGCGGGTGTTGTATGAGCTTGGCTTGCTTGGCCGAGCAGCGGTTGATCTGCGACGGTAGTCACCTTCCAGGTCGCTGTGCGAGACGGAACGAGCAGGTGCGCGTGGGTTGTAGCGAACGTTGGAGTATTCTTCATACGGTTCAGGCTCGCGGTAAGGATCGCTCTGCTGGCGACGATGGCCATTGCCGACAACACTGCCGCGCTCGGACCTTGCTCCACCACGGTCTGATTGGGCAGACGTGCGGAGAAGCGGTTGACGGCGGAGGGGATCGATGGTGCGACGACGGTTGGTGAATCGATCATCGTCAAAGTCGTTTTCCTCTTCGTCGAGATCGTCTAGCTCTTGGCGGTCATGACTGTCATCAAAGTCGGGCAGTGCGGGTCGGCGAGTGCTGTTTGTGCGAGTGCGCGACGAAGCTGGTAGGCTCTCGAACCTGCGACCATCGTCGCGCACGGTTCGACGTGAATCTTGGCGTGAGTCACGCCTAGAACGAGGATGGTCGTAAGCATCGGTCACGTCTCCTGTGGCAGCGGCAGCAGCACGCCTGCCGTCGGAGGAGCGCTCGCTATACCTAGCGCCCGAGGCGTTGCTTTCCCTGCGTGATCGCGGAAAGGTAGGGTAGTACGTGGGACTGGTAGGCTCTGGAACGAGCTCTCGAGGAGGTAGACCCATCGAACTGAGGATGCGACTGCGATCCGGAGGAGGCCTTCGATGTCCAGACGGCATCGCGAGGGGTTCCTGTGGAGACGATGATCTCTGCCTCGGAAGAAGAATTGAGCCAGCGCGGATGGACTGATCGTCACCAGAACGCTGGTCGTATCTGCTGCGAGCTTTTGGGCGCTGTCCTTGTCAGCGGTCAAGTTGTTGTGCTAGCGGTGGCCGATGGAGCGAGCCGATGGCGGTTGCACTGGTATGATCGAGCGCAGGGACGAAGGACGACGCTGAGCTGGGCGAACGACGACCGTGATACGCGGTGATGCGCTACAATGAGACGTGGTGCAAAGGAACAATGAAGGTGAGGGGCCGACCTATGTGGAAGGGAAAAACGAAGGAGGGGAAAGCAGGCGATCCGGAGCAGCATGAGGCTGTACTGGATGCACGACTGAGCAGCGGATGGACAGATGGCTGAGAGGCTAGATGGACGGGCGGATCAGAAAAGTCGGCTGATGTGTATCAAGCGCGAAAGGACGAGCACGAGGGAGATGCGCGCTGAAAGCGGGACGAGCATCGGCAAGTGGAATCCGGCTGTGTGTGATTGTGATTTTGACAGGCCACGCACTGACCTTGGCGAGGGCCGCCCACCACAAACACGCAAGGCGACAGAAGCGAGGAGAGGCTGAGTTGCGCGAAGAGAAGGCCAAGGCACACCTTCCAAGGCGTGTGAGCGGAACGTGAATCAAGGAACGGCAGAGCGGTTTGAACAGATTAGAACAAGATGCAATATCACACTTTGGGGCGCTTGATCGCGGGGATGGTTGCCCTTGGACATGAGACTGTGCCAGCAGCCATATCAGCACAGCAGAGCGGGGAAAGAGCGCTAAAACCCACACAACAAGCATCGGCCGTTGATTCTTTCATTCCAGTCTCGTTTCGCAGTCGTAGCTGCAGTATACTGTACATCCACTAGACACTAGTGCAGGCATCAAGCACAGTGTTGCACAGCTGTTACGACCAAATCCAAGCCGACAGTCTAATGCAACTGCTGCATCTGCGAGGAGGGAGGAACTGAATTAAACTCGAGTCGAATTAGGTAAAGCGAGCAAACAGATGCAGTGCAACAATCTTTACACGCAAGCATGCCTTGAAACTCGAAAACAAAAAGGCCGAGGATCCAAATTAGAATCAGCCGAGCGCGTGATGCGAAGAATGCGGAGACGGAATTGGAGTGGGCGACAGAGAAGAGGGCGTGCGCTTCAAAATCACGCCTGGCGTAAATTGCATTTTGTTCTGCTCTTTTTTCCCATTTGTCGCTTGCTGGCTATCGATCGCATGTTCACTTTTCCCAACCGTCTAAAGACACCAGCAAAGCGTGTTGATCGGATGTTCCGCCTGTTCTCTCACGCTGATGGGAGCAATCGATCGCATCGGTCTGGCCCCGAACCTCTATGTCGAAATGCTGCCGTGTGCGGATCATCCGCATCTGAAAGTGGTCTCTGGAAAAGTGAGATTTGACGTTGTGGAACGTGCATGTGGAAGGAAACGGCGGAATGCAAGCTGCAAGAGCGCGTCTTTGCAGGGCCGCACGTCTTCGATTTCGTCTCTTCTTTCTTTTTGGATGTGGTCCTGGCGCTGCTACAAGTCTTGGCTGTGGTTGCAACGATGCCCTGCAGGTCAAGTTTATTGTGTGTGACCGCACTATGGGTGTCGATTTCATCGCGGAGGTTCCGATGTCTCGTACTGTGCATTTGCAGCTGAAGTTTGACGTAGCAACAGAGAGGTCCTGCCTGAGCTGGGAACAATGGACTGCGACAGAAACGAGATGAAAGTGGAAGCGCGAGAGACAGAGATGCCGCGGCACAACGACAACAAGGTGGCCCATCCGACGTCTTCAGTTTCATCTTCTGGCGAGACACTCCCTGAGTGCCAGCTCAACGGCTCTGTTCAAGGAAGGCGTTGCTGAGTTCGCATGAACCGTTCACCAGACAAGCCGCCCTGCGGTGACCTGTCAAGGAAAGAAGACGGCGGAAATGAAAACGAAAAACGACAAACGATGCGGTGCGGGGAATCAATTGGCTTGCGGCAGCTCTACCTCGCTCATGCTCACCCATAACGTCCCAAGCTCCCCGTCGGCCACGCCAAGGCAAAATGACTCCCTGTCAAGTCGGGTAGCATTTGACAACGCACGGTACAGCAACTTGACGATCCCGGACACGTCCCGTTTCGATGGGCTTGGCTATCCGTCAGTATGATATGTCTGTCGCGTTGCGACCCCCAAGTTATGGAAAGCAACCCATACTCTCGACCGCTGCCACCCTCTCAGTTGCGCTGCAGCGTCGAGAGAACAACACTGATCACACGTCACGTCACATGTCACGGCAATAGAAAACTTGAATGAACTCAAGAACGCATTGAAGATGTATACCAGAAACACATGATGCAAAAAGAAAGCGTGGAACAGATATTGCCTGACGAAACTAGAGAGATGGTTGTTGCAAGCCGTTACACCACCGGCCTTACTTCTTGCCCTTGGCAGCCTTCTTGTTGAGTACCTTCTTCTTTTTCTGCAATCTGGCCGTCTCCTCGGCACGCTTGCCTGAAGAGTAATTGAGCTTCTCGTACAGCTTGCGCTGGCGGTTGCTCATCATCATCTTGGACATCTCCTTGGCCTCTTGCTCCTCAGTCTTTCGTGCCGTCGCCGCAGCACCGCCAGACGAGGCCTTGGTGGTCTTCTTGGCCTGCTTGAGCGCTGCTGTGTGTTTGCGTCGCATATCTTCCAGCGCGTCCTCGCCTCCAGCAGCTTCGGCTTCAAGCTCGGCAGCGTCCAAAAGACCAACCCCGGCAGAGTCGGTGGGGTCGGCCAGAAGGGCGGCAAGAGCAGGGCGGGATGTGGCGCTCAGCTTTGTTGCTGTCGCAGTCTCCTCATTGGCCTCCTCTTCGTCGACATGCTCGTCAGCTTCGAGCTCCTCGTCCGAGTCTTCGTCGTCCTCGGATGCGACAGCAGCAGCATCGGCCTCGAGACCAAGCTGCTCCCTCGCCTCCTCGGGCACGTAGCCGCCACGACGAGCTACTTCGGCATCATCGACGAACGGACTCAAGTGTGGTGGCAACATCTGGCCAGGCCCGTACGGCCCAGCAGGAAGCAGCTTCCTTGCGTTGGCGCAGTCCACAATGTACTGAGGTTGTACGAACACACGCTTACCGGGGTATCGCTTCATGCCGCTTGCTGGCACCGGCCTGTCGATGATGTGATGTGTGATCCTGGCATCGTCCTCGTCCACAGCGCTACCTGCACCAGCCACCATGTCCCATCCAATACGTCCCGGAAGCGCGCCGAACGATCGTAGGACAAACTCGATCACCTGTCGCGGACACTCTCGCGAAATGTAGAACACATAGGGTGTGAAGAGACCGTTAGCAGCACCTTCGCTTGCTGCAGAAGCAGCCTGAATCTCGTCGAATGTCGTCAAGTGTGCCGTCGACTCTTGCTCCTCTGCTGACTTGGAGGGCTGCTCGACAAACTTGTCCTCCTCCACTGCTGCCTCCACTTCAGCTACGTTTGCGTCAAGCTCGTCTTCGACATCGCCAGCGAGATTGCCAGATTTGGAGATGGCCTTGATCTGCTTCTTGACGTCCTTGGCCGAGACCTTTTTGCCCGAAGCGGTGATTACGGTGGACGACGAGGATGGTGCTGCGCCATTGGTGATGGCAGCAGGCGAAGTGGTGTTCTCGCCGCGGAGCACAGCAGCGCTGGCAGGGTCGAGCGTGAGTGCACCAAAGCCGGCAGCTTGTTCGTCCTTGGCGGCGTCGAACTTGGGCGGGTAGACAAAGTTCTCATCGCTGTAGAGCTTGAAGAGGACGAATCCGAGAAGGGTTTGGTAAAGCTCGAGGAAGGTGTACATGATGCGGAAGTCGATGTCGGAAGGGATATGCTGAGTGAAGAGGTAAGGGACGAGCCAGGTGATGGTCTCTCCATTGACCTCGGCCTGGAAGTAGATACCCTTGATGCTGAGGAAGACCTTCTTGAGCGCCTTGGTCTTCATGACGTAGAGCTGCCATTCGGCGCAGAGGCGCGAGCAGGTGGCAATCACATCGGCAGAGACCTTGTCGGTGGCGGGCAAGTTGGCAAAGAGCGTGAGCAGCGAGAGCGCATCATCAAGGTCCTTAAGAGAGTCGCGGAAGGTGGGATAACGTTCCTTGATGATGTGGTCGAGGCGGTAGGTGGGCTTGCTCTCGTCGAGGTTCTTGGCAGCGGCCCACTCCCTTCGTCCAATTGCACGCGAAAGCTTCTTAGCAAAGGTCTTGTGGTCACGCAGCGACTGCAGCACAGGCTCATGCTGAAGGTAGGCAATATCCTTGGCAAAGAAGAAGGTGGTGGGAGCGGTGGATCCCTTGTTGGCCTTGCGGACGCTCTTGGGCTGACGAGGGAAGATGCCCTTGAGAATACAGAGGCGACGGAAGTCGGCGAGGGTAACCTGGAGCTTCTTGATGGCCTGGTTGCGGGTGATGTAGTTCTTTGCCGCACCCGACTTTCCCTTTTGCTTTATTTTGGCCATGTTGGGCTATGGTTATGAGGCGCTCGTTGGCGTCGGTCAGTGAGTGATAGGAAACAAGTCGGTGGCCCGGGAAGTAGATTTAGCGTCGAGATGACGAGTCCTATGCCTCGAGTATATGGATTTTGGCCCGAAACTCTTTGTCTTTAGCGGTATTGGGCGGTTGAAATGCTACCCGGACGACTGTAGCGAGCAAGGATGTCAAGACGTTCAAGATGATGAAGATCGAGCGCAGAAGAACATAGAGCTGCAACAGGGTCGAACAAGGCGACAAGAAGTTCGGTGGAGCGCGGCAGTCAGGGTTCTCTTCTGCTCCGGCTTGCCAGAGTGGAAATTTTCGTTGGAAACTCAGCAAAAATTTCCCCCAGACTGCCACTGTTTGCCTTCACGTGACGGGGAAGCCTGTGTCCGAGTTCCGAACACGATCTTGTGAGACCTAACACTCGCTTTTTTCGGTCAACAGCTGTGACCCAACAGCTGTGACCCAACCTTGGCCTGGTGTGACTGTGAAGCAACAGCCATCATGCGCTTAGTGAACATACACTCATCGCCACTCGCAGCAAATGCCACAAATCGAGAGCCCGAAGAGCCGCTTTGAGAAGCATGGGGTGCAATCTGAAGTTGTCGTGTTCGCAAGGAAGAAGGGATTTCTGTCGAGAGCTTTCATGAAGATGTTCGGATAAAATGGTGTACATCAAACGGGAACTGCGCGTATCTCAAAAGGATGCAACAAGAAACGGAGACCCTTTGTTAGACCCTTTCTTGTCGAGTCGGATGTCAATCCTCTTCTCCTTGCGTTTGTTCCTGTCGATCCTGTGAGCTGAAAATGGGCGTGTTCCTATTTTCAGAGAAGGTCGAGTACTTCCGTTGGGAAGCAATGCCTTCTGGCTGCAAACTGCTCGAACGAGCGCACAATGGTATTTGCGCCGAATGCTGGGTCGTCGCAAGTCCGAGTGAAAGCCAAGAGGCCGTCACCTGAACAAGACTGTTCTCTTGTCGAAGAGGATACCACGAAGGATTTCTGCAGAAGTTGACACTCCGACACCGATGCGCTCTTCGCTTGCCTGATTTGGCTCGCCCACATTTCTCGAGCCCCTGCTCGCTCAGCACGCTCACTCTCCAGCACGTTGCTGCTGGCTCCCGGGTTCAGGCCTTGTCGGAGTTTGCCCCTTCGTTTTGTTTCTTCTCCATGACCTTCAGCCCTGCTTTTGTCGCCGAGTCCAGTCACGAGAGCATACCTGTCGTGTCGATCGCAACATCATTCACCGACGATAGCGTTGGCAGCGGGGATGACGGGCATACCACTGCTCGGATTGACTGCCAGTCCTAGAGCGTCGCAACAATGCTCTGATGTGCAGGAATTCAAAGCTGTGATATGCCGCCACATGAGTTCGAGTTGTTGCCCACCTTGTGTGAGTATGGCAAGGCAACGGCTTGCTGGCGGATTTGGGACCGAGTGTCAGCACGGTTCGTTGACAATGAGTTCTGACCTGCACCTGCAGCGTTGCAGCAACAACGAAGGCCAGCTGAGCCAAGGCGAGCTGAAAAGTGCAACAGAAGTGTGCCAAAAAGGAGTGCATGCGCCGCTCTGCAGGAATTCTGCTGTGGAATTCGAATCAGAGCAAGCGAGACGTCGCGGGATCTGCAGCAGCAATACTAATTTGTTGTGTTCCTTGAAAGCACGCGCCCTCGCGCGCCGTGACAAGAAGCCGTCTGCAGGCGCCTGTATTCCTTTGCTGATGCTGATGCTGATGCTGATGCTGATGCTGATGCTGATGCTGATGCTGATGCTGTTGCTGATGCTGTCTGAGTGTTGCTCTCTCATTCGATTGCGCTCGCGTGCCACAGACCCAAAGTTGAACCCACACATTTACGACGAGTCAAGCTGGGCCTGTCGGTTGCTGCAAGTGCGCTTGTCTGCTCTGCACGCCAGCGGATCCCCTAATTCCTCCCTCTAAAAGTTGGCCTCCTCATCGCAGACACAGAGTAACGTCTCATCAGCGGAGGCGGCAAGTAAGGCGACTCGTTTGGAGAGTGATTTCCTGACCTCGGGTCTCCGAACGCTTGAGCTCTCCACAGCCACTGCCGTCTGTGCAGTTCAATACCATCTCGACGTCCCCTCATCCTTCCTTTCTCCTTTTCCCCCTCATCATTCCCCTATCTTGACCTTGTTCCTCCCGCTGGCTCCTACCAATCTCGCTCTCACCGTCGTCACTCTTTTGACCGTGGATTCATCGTCTTGCTCCTTCTCTTCCGACCTCGTCAATCCCTTCCAATCCGCTTTTTGATTCGTCTTTGGCTTTGTCTAACACGTCCATCATCGTAAGTATCTCATGGCCGCACCGCGCCTCCTGGTCTGGGAGGACTCAAACGGGACAGGTTCTCCGTAGAACCAGAGATAAGCTTCTTGCGGGGTTCCTATGATCGTTGTTGCCGGGCGACGGCGCATCTCGAACTAGCAGCATGACATGGTACATCCATTGGTTGGTCCTGCGGCCAAGCGCTTGCATTGGCTCGCTTCTTGCCTCAGGGTGGCCGTGTCTTACATACGCCCTACCACATAAGTTCCACTGTCTACAACATTCCCGTTCCTGCATGGTTGGAGCCAGACGCGGCAAGGCTCGAAGAGAAACTTGCGAGCATGTAGATCACAGGGTCATGGAAATTTGGTGATTCCACACCGCACTCGAACGCACTGATACTGACTCTCTGAACGTCTTGCTATCTGATCATTGTCACGCCAACGCAGTTGAGCATACATCAACCTCTTTCCACCCTTCAACCATCACAATGAGGTTCTTCGCTGCCACTCTCGCCCCTTGGGCTCTCGTTGCGCTGACAAGCGTCTCGTCCGTTATCGCTGCGCCCGGCCTCGTCGAGCGACAGTCGAGCTCGACTACCTCGGCGACCACTGTCTCGCCCCTCACTCCCAGCCTCACTGACGAGGGCTCGCCGCTCCTGATTCAATGGGACACCACTACCAACCAGGCCTGGAGCAGCATGGAGATCAAGTTCATGACCGGATCCAACCAGAACATGACCGAGCTCTACACGGTCGCCACGGGCATCGACGGCACTGCAGCCGGTGCAGGCAAGCTCCTGTGGACTGCACCCAACGTCAGGCCCAACTCGAACATTTACTTCTTCCAATTCACCCACAGCGGCCAGGACCCTACCTGGACGACTCGATTTGCGATTGCTGACGCCAGCGGAGCCGTGACTGAGCCTCCGTTCGCCAAGCAGCCCGAGGGCCCTGCGATCCCTTGGGGTAATGGCAGGATCGTGTCGGGAGCTGTTGCGGCCTCGTCTTCGTCTAACTCGACTTCGTCTTCTGCTTCTGCTTCTGGATCGGTCGCTTCGGCTTCGGTCTCTGCTTCATCTGCCTCTCCTTCGGCCAGCTCGAGCTCGCCAGCTTCGGCCAGTCAGTCGAGCGCTTCGGGATTCTCGAGCTCGAGCTCGAGCTCCAACGCCGCGCAGGCCTCCAACAGCTCGGTGAGCTCGAGCTCGAGCTCAGGCAGCCAAAAGTCGTCAGCCTCGACCACCGCTCGTGTTGGCTCGGCTGCCGTGGTCGGTTGCGTCGTCGCTGCCCTCGCCGGTACCATGCTTGTCTAAGCGCGTCCCCAGCCGAAAGGCTTTCCATTGACGCTGCTCCGAGCTGGTGTCTTGCATCAATTCTGCAGGAGCAGCTCTGCTCTTTTCTCGGTAATGGCTGCTCTTCTGGCGTGCAACCCTTCGCAGCTGGCGCTGGAAGACACTGCCACTTCACTTGCATCCCTCCCTTTTCATCTTTGTCTATAATTTCGATGTCTTTTCTGTACACGCAATCAGCAATGGCTAACATGCAGTCCGCTACGGAACGTACTTGAATCTGTTGTGTGCTTCACTTCATCCTTGCTTTTGACCGACAAGAAGCTGTGCTCCCGAACGATCTCGGTGTTTTCGATTTTGGCCACTTTTTCCGAAACACATTTTTGGGCTTGCATGAGGGGACAGGGTGTATGCATTTGAGTAGTCTCAGCATACCTAGTATCGCAGCAGGTGTGAATCCGCCTCACACCTGACAATCAAGAAGAGCTCAGAGGGCTTTCTTGACCTAAGTGACCCCAACTCATCGTTCGGAGTGACCATGCCAAAGTTGTTCCAGCAAAAACCGAGACCGAAAGCGAACTTGGAGATGGCAGCAACGAAACTTGACTTGAAACAGCTGAGTCGAACTCGACATCGGAAATAAGAAGATCACCCGGTTGCTTTCACACCTCTCTTTTGTCAGCCCCAACTTCAGCACATTTCTTGCTGTGCTGTGCTGTGCTGTGCTGTGCTGTGCTGTGCTGTGCTGTGCTGTGCTGTGCTGTGCTGTGCTGTGCTGTATTTCCTGGAAGCAGTGATTCGCAGCTTGACCATTGTTTTAGCGTACAGATCTTGCAAAGAACGATGAGGCTCCCCTTCAACGTGTTAACAGTGTACGGTTTGCAAGGCAGGGTCAGGTGTATAGTGACGCGATGTGTACTGTAGATTCCATGCTTGGCATAGTCTGTACAACTCTCTGTGTTGACATTGTAATCTGCGTTTACAAACGTACCTCACCTGTATGTGCCGAAATTTGAAAGCGCTTCGAGTTCAATAAAGGGTCCGTGGACCTGCGCTCGCTTCTAGGACATAATCGCGCGGGATTTCCGATGCTCTCTCTCTCTATATTGGCTGATGGAGCTCCTTCGTCACTGCCACTGATCGAGCTTGACCTCCAGCTCTTCCTCACCATCCCTCACCATCCCTCATCATCCCTCACCATCGGAAATTTCCGTACACGTGACATCGTTCTTGACAAGAGGGATGGCACAACCTATTGTTTCCCGGAACTCTTCCATTTCCCATGGCCGGACCAAGTGAGATTTCGGTGAGAAAATGGCTGGTACGAGCGGAAAGGATAGGACAGGATTGCATTTACAAAGCCGACCTGAAGCTCACCTTTAAGTTTTTGTTCTCTTGATTTGTCCCCAGGATTGTGATTCTGTGATTGGGTGTCGCATGCCGAAAGGTGACTGAGAGTAGTACAGTATATGTGCGTGTGTGTTTTTAACTGTCAATTATTAATAATCATAGTTCGGAGCACTTCTTTCTGTTCATTGCCGTGATGCAAAAGGTCGGTATGGGACAGAGGGACACTGGGACAGAGAGACGTCTAGAAAAAAATCGACTAAATCTCGATTGCGACGTTGTCGGGTTGCAGCCGTTGGGTGGCGCATTCACGATTTTTTGCCTCTCCATGATCTCGTTCTGCTCTGCTTTGCTCTGCTGAGTTGCTGTGGAATTACGCCTAGATTCGAGTGTCTGTGCTCTTCCACCGCGTTCAATTACGCAGCCAACCCAATCGGTCAGGCACTTGGTCGCAGCGGGCTTTTCTGTTCAAAGGGCAACGCTCGAGTTGGCGTCACTGCTGTCGTCAACGCTTTGGTTGTTCTGCTACTGCTCTTGGCGGCTGCGTCGGCCTATGCTGCTCCTGGGTCGTCCTTTCTGCCAGTCGCTTTTGTGCTCGCCTTGGCTTTCGCCATTGCCTTCTTAGCTCTCTTTTTCGCCTCTTGATTCAGCCCATCCGTCGAGCTAGCCAGCCAACGTGGTCCTCCACCTTGCTAGAGCAAGCGCATCCTTCTTGCCTCCATCGTTTCACCTCGTCCATCTCTTTGCTCCGTTGCTTCTCTCTATCCATCTGTCCATCTCCGTCTGGGTTGCTTCTAAGCAATCTTCGTATCGACCGTAGCGTCTGTTTGCTTCTTCCAGCAGCACTCGCGCCAGCTGGTGACCTCGTCGGCTTCTCTGGACGGATAGCGACAAGCTCTGGCTGCCTCTCTTGGCACTGCCATCCAACACACGCTTTCTTCCCGTTAGTGTACGGAATCGCCCGTCGCACACGCGCATCTCTTTGGTCTAAAACCCTATACCCGCTTCCCACGCGTTAACGGCTCATATAAGGTTGGTGCCACCCAGACCTCGACGCTTCCGCAATCGGCTGCATCAAACGCCGTCTTGGCCGCACCTGCGTCCACATCCGCATCAGCGCCCCTTCCACACGGTCGTGGCAACAACCGGCTCAGTTTCGTTCTCGTGTGCATCACTTCTTCTATCGTCTGTTGATCTTCGTCTGATCAGTTCGGAAGCGCACACATTCGACCCGTGCAATCCGTCTTAGAATTCAGTCGTTGCCATCCGTTTCACATGCACAACAGATTCCAGCTAGTCGCCTGACACAAGCTTCCACCTCGACTCTTTGACCTACCAGCACACGCGCGCATCACCGCGTGAGCCTGTCCTCTACTCGCTTTTGGCTGTAACAATAAAGACGCCATCGACGTCGACCACCATATCATATCCGTTCCAACATGTTGTCTTCAAAGCCCATGGGCCCTATCGTCCAGCATAGCGCTCAACCCGACTCGGATCGACAGGGCGGCGATGTCGTTCATCTCGCCACACAGACCAATAAGATGACGCTTCGAGAAGACTCGACCGGCCCTGGCTACACCGCCATCCGCAGTGACAGGGTTGACCAACCTCCCTCCACCTCGTCATCAGCGCTACCCGCACCTATCAGCGCCACTCACGAGTTCGCCGTCTCCTCGCCCTCCCAAATCGCATCGCCCATCTCAACAGACGGTCTTGACTCGGCGAACGGCATCGTTGCGGGCCCCGTTGACGCCATCACAGGTCCCAGCGCTTCTGCTGCCAAGATCAGATCCGAGAATCTCAAACAGATGGGCCTCAGCGAACGACCAAACCACTCTGGCGTCGCAACACCCATCGGCACTGGCGGGGCTTCCGTTCACTTTGCGGGCAACGACACATCTTCTGAGCCCATCTCGCCCGTTGTGAGCGGCCAACCTCGCTCCGGGCTCAACCAGGTGATCAGCGGAGCCATGACAGGAACCTCGTTCCAGCCCGTCCAAGGTGCTGGTGCTAGTGGTCTTGCCTCTGCGCGTGGTGTCGACGCCCCCAGCAGCGATGTTGCAAGCACACCTCCTCAGTTCATCTTCCCCAAGCTCGGCGCACGGCGCAACACCGAGCGTGTCGGCAGCAGCGGTGGGCGCAAGCACAGCGAGGGCGGCAGCGGCACAGCCTCGCCCGACAATGATGGCCACCACAAGAAGAAGAAGGACAAAGACCAGTCTTCGCATCATAACCCGCTTACCGACTTGCGCAAGTTTTTGCAGAATCACATCGGACACCACAACACCGACTCACGCAGTGACAGCAGCCGCTCCGGTTTCGCCACGCCCAAACGCCACGGCAAAGACTCGCCACCGCTTGGTGAGGACCATGCCCATCTTACCAAGAAGTACGGCAAGTGGGGCAAGGTGCTCGGTTCCGGTGCCGGTGGCACTGTGCGTCTGATCAAGCGTTCTAAGGACCACGCTGTGTTTGCCGTCAAAGAGTTTCGTCAGCGCAGGCCGGGCGAGAGTGAAAAGGAGTACATTAAGAAGGTCACCGCCGAGTTCTGCATTGGCAGTACATTGCATCACATCAACATTATCGAGACCATCGACATTATCTCGGATCACGGTCACTACTACGAGGTTATGGAGTACGCTCCCTACGATCTGTTCAGCGTCGTCATGAGCGGCAAGATGTGCCGTCAAGAGATCTACTGTGTCTTCCGCCAGATTTGTGATGGTGTCGACTACCTCCACTCGATGGGTCTGGCGCATCGTGATCTCAAGCTCGACAACTGTGTCATGACCACCGGCAACGTCGTCAAGCTCATCGATTTCGGTACCGCCACCGTGTTCCACTCGCCCGGAAAGAGCAAGGTCGTGGCTACCGGTGTTGTGGGTTCCGATCCGTACCTGGCACCGGAAGTGCTGTCGCAGCAGACGTATGATCCGAGGCTGACGGACGTGTGGAGTTGTGCGATCATCTTCCTCTGTATGATCTTGCGTCGTTTTCCGTGGAAGCTTCCCGACACCAAAACCGACCCGAGTTTCAGGCTCTTTGTCAACTCGCACCCTGAGCTGTGTAAGGCTCCTCCGTCGGAGCCGATCAGGAGCGTTACCAGTAGCGAGGGTCCGAGCAGGCAGGGCAACACAGCTTCGTCCAGCGTGATTGCGACTCGAGTCACCTCGAGCGACCACGTCTCGGCCATCCGAAGGACGCTCGGCATGTCTTCCATCGACCCAGTCACCAGCCCGGAGGACAACGGGGTTACGCCGCAGATTCGCTCGGCTCACGAGGCAGGTTATATGACCCCACACTCGATCCACTCGAACCCACACTCGCCTTCGCTTGACGACACCTTTGAGGCAAACAAGATGCTGGGTGAGGATGGCAACGGCGCAGGCAGTGGAGGCGTCGCAAGCCCAAATGCGATGTCGCCCACGGTTTCGTCGCCCACCTCGACGCCCGCCGAAGACAATGCGGCTGGTTCAAGTGAAGGTGCGTTTGATGATGTGCGTCCACACCAGCACCGCAGCGACAGTGTCTCATCTGCGTCATCCCAGACCACCTTCACCTCGGGTGCGGCGGACAGCATCTTCCGGCTCCTGCCGCGAGAAACACGTTCGGCGCTCTCGCGCATGATGGCTGTCGAGCCCGCCCTCCGCTGCACACTCGGTGACCTCCTGCGCGGCCGCCGATTCAGCGACACGGACAGCCCGCTCACCCGCACGCCCGTCATGTCGCGCAGCAACTCGACCGATATGCTTCGGTCCGCCATCGACGGTGCGCACGCCCAAGCCCACTCCGCTGACGGAACCATCTCCCCGCGAGGCGGCACTGTGGATGGGATCAGCAGGGACGCTCATGCCGCAGGGTTGGGCTCGATCGGGCTGTCCGAGTTCGAAGACGACGACGATAAGGGCGATGAGTGGTTGAAGAACATCAGAACGTGCGCACACATCTTGAAGGATGGCAAGCCGGGCGAGCAGCCAGACCACCCACATGTCAAGGTGATGAGCGAAGAGAGCAAGCGCAAGCACTCGCTTTTCCACCGCAAAGATTGAAAAACTCTAGTCTCGAAAACCGAATCTAAGGAAAGCAAGCATGTTTTATGGAGGATACACACACGCTCAAGAGTACCGACGAGATCGGGCGCAACTTGTACGAGGATTCTGACGACTCAGAGGCTAGAAGTGATTGTCTGAAGGTCTAGAATGGAATCCTTACGATCGAATCAAGGATCTCGCTTCCAGTTCGAGGATTGAGCGGGAGCAGGGCCGATTTTGAGCTGGAGTTAAGAGCGTGTGAGTGAGTGGCTACTGTACAGTGATGAGGCGAGATGAGAAGAGATGGAGGGGAGGGTATTGATTGAGGACGGAGCCAAGGTGCGAGTTAGGGCGAAGCTAGAGTGAGTCTGGTTTTGCGCATTTTCTGTTCTCGACCACGCCTGTCACAGGATCGATCATCTGGTTCCAGCTGATGGGGACCATGGCGTTGCCGCTAACATTCCATCCTGCACCGCCTAGCCCCGTCACCCCGGCACCTTTTCTTTCCCCATCCTCTCCCGCGGTTTCACCACTCGCCGACGTCGCACTAACCGCGTAGATTACACCCAAGCTATTCCCCGCTGTCGACAGATAGTAGCTTCTCGCATCTCCCAAACTGATCACTGTTGCTCTCACAATATCGCCCGGCCTGAAGCAATCGGCCAGCTTCACCTTGTCCTTTTCGGTGCTTCTCACGTCTTGGGATCGCACCACACCTTGGAAGTCGACGCCTTCGCCTTCGCCTGCGGCATGGTTGCCGAGTCCGGACTGGACAAAGGTGGACGAGGTGGAGGAAGAGGAGCCGCAGGGTTGGCCGTCGACGATGAGGATCGAGAGGTATGCTTGGCGCGGGGTGACGCGGGTTACGCGTGCGATGACGGTCGAGTCAGGTCGGGGCACGACGAAACGGTTCTCGACCCCGCTGATCGACACGAGCTCGCTCTTTGCGCTAGTAGAAGGAGAAGAAGAAGAAGAAGATTTTGTGGAAGAGGTGGAGGGTGTGCGAGATTCGTACCCGACAAGGGAGGAGAGGATGTAGTCGCCGCGGGAATACGTGCCTTGTCCGAGGTCGAGTTTAGGTTGACCAGGTTTGGAAGAGACAGAGAGAGGTTGGCCTGGAAGCAGCAGCCTTCGGCTTGAAGATGTGGATGTAGCCATTGGTGGATATGGTGCGCTTGCTCACTGTGTTGATGATCAGGGGGTGTGGATGAGGTCAGGAAGGTGAGGTCAAACAAGATGGACGAAAAGCAACAGAAGGAGGCAAAATTAAGCTTACATAAGCAATGTTTGTGGAGTAAGGCGCTGTCTGCACCTTGAATCGCCGAACTTTGTGGTCTTTTTCACTCGTCTGTGAGCTGCTGTGGAATTTCTGAGCTACTGTAGCAAGGTTCTTAAAATTTTCTGCAGACATTCACTTTTCTTGACACTTGTTCTCGACACTATCCTCAACACTCTCCAGATTCACGACCTTGATCACCCACACGCACCTCTGATTCGACAGCAATCGGCGCCTCAACATCTGCCGACTCTTTTGTAGGCAGAGACGGTAGCGTCAACGATTACCGCCCTTTCGCAGCCTCGGGCCCACGAACTGCAAACATATACACCACCGACAAGGACCGCCGCTTCAGTGCCCCTGTCCGCTTGCTACCATGCCCGCCAAGTCTAAGACCAAGAACAAGTCAATATGGCGCTCCAAAGACGCGCAGCACTTCCAGCTCGTCCACCGATCCCAGCGTGATCCGCTGATAAACGATCCCGATGCGGGCGCACACGTTCTCCTCTCTTACGATCCCGCTAACCAGTCCCGCGCAAAGGGTAAGACCAGGGCCGAGCTCGAAGCTGACGCCTCCGTGATCCGCGACAAATATGGCAAGCCTATTCGCAGCAACATTGGAGAGGCGGCCAACTACGGTATCTACTTTGACGACACCGAATACGACTACATGCAGCATCTGCGTCCCATCAAGGATGACGAGAATGTGAAGCGCGGTGGTGAGAATGTCGACGAGACTGTGGATACGATTCTAGTCTCGGCTGGTGGGGCGGGGAGCAAGAGCAAGGGGAAAGGCAAAGTGAGCTTTGCGCTAAAGGAAGGAGAGGAGGGCAACAAGGAGCCAGCGTTGAACTTGCCAGCGTCCGTGTTGCCGAGTCAGAAAGAGATGCCGTTCAGCTTTACGAGCCATCTGGCGATCGAGCCGTCGCTGCAAGGGTTCCAGCCGGACATGGACCCACATCTTCGACAAGCACTCGAAGCGCTGGACGACGAAGCATTCGTGGACGACGACTTGGACGACGACTTCTTCGGCGAGGTGGTGAAGGATGGCGAGTGGGACGGAGTGGTGCGACAGGACGACGAGTGGAGACAGCAAGCACCAGAGGGAGATGAGGCTATCTGGGCCGACTCCGCCGCCCGCGCACAGCACGAGTTGGAGCAGAACGGCGCGGAAAACATGTCGCTGGAAGCACGTGTAGCCCTCTTCAAGAAGCAACAGGAACTTGCTCGCTCTGCTAAACCCTCTTCCGACAACGAGCATGACGATGACGATGAGGATCGCGATCAGCTCGCTTCCCTCCGCGGTGGCTCTCGTGCTGGATCCAGAGCTGGGACCATGTACACTGCTGGCGGCTCTGCGATCGGCAAGAAAGGTCGCCCTGGTGCGCTCGCACGTAGAGCAGCAAGCACCAAAGCGCCCTCCATTGGCGGCGGCAGTACCGCTTGGTCCATGAGCTCTTCCGCCATGTTCCGAAACAAAGGCCTAACGGATCTCGACGATCAATTTACCCAGCTCGGTCGCAAATACGGAATTCGGGAAGATTTTGACCCCTCGCTCGACGCTCTCGAAGACGAGGACGAAGACGGATTTGTCGACTCGGACGGCGAAGAAGCTGGCGAGGTGGTGACGCGCGAGGACTTTGAGGGGATCATGGACGACTTCCTTGCCAAGTACGAGACCAAGCATGGCAAACTCCGCGAAGCGCTCGGTGGCGTCGACTCCACGTCTGTCGAGAAGCTCACCATTCTCCGTCAAGCACTCGGTAAGGCCCGTATCAATGGCCGCGAGTGGGCCGGCAAGGATCAAGACGAAGGCAAGGGAGAAGGAGACCTGGGCGAGTACGAGGACTACGAATCACCCGATGAGGAGATTGTCGATCCCGTTCCCAGGAGCCATATGCGGGAAAAGTGGGATGTGGAGACGATTCAGAGTACCAAGACGAACCTGGAGAACCACCCACGGACGATCTCGGCGAAGGAGAGCGTTTTCGGCGGCAGCAACGCATCAGCGTTCCGCCCTGGGAGCGTCGCGGGTGGCGCAGCGGTGAGCAGAAATATGCTGGGCAACGGTATGGCGCCCAGTATGACGAGCTACACTAGCCAGCGTCCCTCCGCTTCGGCTTTCCTCAACGACGAAGAGCGTCTCCCCAAGATCCGCATCAACCCCCGCACCGGCTTCCCAGAGATTGTCGGCTATTCCAAACCCCGCGGAGCTAACGGCAAGAAAAAGCATCAGCACAACAACACCCTCGCCGAACAACCACTTGACGACGATGACGGTCGTGGCCCACCCTCCGCAGCAGGTTCCGACTCGGGATCCGACACGGAAGACGGCGAGGGGGAGGAGTACGATTCGGACGCGACCGAAGGAGGCGAGCTCGCGAGACGTATGTCCACCATCGCTGTTACAGCGAAGCGCGATCGGAACGAGAGCAAGGAGGAGAGGAAGGCGAGGAAGGAGGCGCTAAAGGCGAACAAGAAGGATCGCAAGGAGAGAAAGATGAAGACCAAGCAAGCGTTTGCTAGCGAGAAGAAGAAGCAGGCCAAAGCGGAGAAGGGGAGGAAGGAGACCGAGGGTGGGCCTTCGGGTATGCGTCTTCTCTGATCTAAGCGTTGCTGAAGCGAGAGCAATGGTAGCATCTTGTGCCATTGCCAATGGATACGAGTCTGTGTGTGTCTGGGCGAACAGTGTCGATGGCAGGGCCAGCAGAAGCGGCGAGGAAGGAATTTTTAATATTGTTAGGGCGTGAAGTTGAACAAATTGGTTGGATCTTCAGGCACGCAAGAGACGCAAAGGATGGCAGAAGACCTTTGGAAAGGGACTTTGCTGTGCCTGAAGGGTTTGAAGTGGGCGGAATTTGACGAAGAATCCAACCTCCACACTACAGTATTGTACACGAACACACGAATTCTGCCTGGGCTTTGCTCGCAGCTGAATGCGGCAGATTGACATCCGTAAGGGTGCACCAGCATCAGCAGCAGCAGAGCTCCACCGAGTCGCAGTGCGTCGTCTCCCACACACCCTCTCTCCTCTCAGGGGTCGTGCGCGGCCCTTCCCCACCACCTTCTCTCCTCTCCTTTAACCCCCCCTCCCTTCCAGCTAAATCATCCTCTTCCAACTACAAGCCTTCCTTCAAGACAACAGCAAGCGAGATCCCACCATGAAGCTGACGATCCCCATTGCCGCCATCGCCGTAGCCGCGCTGGGCACCGCCTCTGCCCTGCCCTTCGACAACACCAGAGGCAACGGCGGCATCTCTGACATTGTCTCCACCGGCGGCTTCGCCAGCTCCATCTTCTCGAGCATCACATCCTCCTTCCGCGACATGTTTACACCGCGCTTGGTGCAGACCACTGCAGACGCTGAGCCGTATTGGACCACCGAGCTCGGCAAACAGCTCCTCTGGTACCGCGGCATCCACTTTATGGATCTCACCGACACCCCCGATCTTGGCCAACTCAACCGTGCTCGAGGTGGGAACAACTCGCTGCGCGGAGAAGGCAGCAAGTTTCCATCGAAAGTGGAGCATAGGAAGGAGCTGGAGGGGGTGTTTGCAATGATCTCGCAGGATGGGCCGCGGAAGCATTTGGAAAAGTTTACGAGTTTTCATACGAGGTATTATAAGAGCGAGACGGGAAGACAGAGTCAAGCGTGGCTGTTTAGGACGGTTTCGGAGATGGTGGAGGGGAAAGAGTTTGTGACGGTGGAGGAGTTCCCGCATGCATGGGGTCAGAACTCGATCCTGCTCAAGATCAAAGGCACTAATACAACGCTCACCGCCACCAAAGGTGTAACCATCCTGGGTGCACACCAGGACAGCACCAACCTGTTCCCCTTCTTCGCCGCCCCCGGCGCAGACGATGACGGCTCTGGCACCGTAACCATCATCGAAGCCCTGCGCGTATTGCTCGCCTCGCACTGGCGCCCCGTTACCGACGTCGAACTGCACTGGTACTCCGCCGAAGAAGGCGGTCTCCTCGGCTCGCAAGCCGTCGCCCAATCCTACGAACGCAAAAACACCAAAATCCAAGCGATGCTCCAACAAGACATGACAGCCTTTGTCAAGTCCGGCACAACCGAAACCGTCGGCCTCGTCTCCGACTTCGTCTCGACCCCCCTCACCCACTTCATCCGCCTCCTCATCAACGAATACCTCGACATCGGATATACAGAAACCAAGCTGGGATATGCAGGGAGCGACCATGCAAGCTGGACGAAAATCGGCGCTGATGCAGCCTTTGCAATCGAGGCCACGTTTGAGAATAGCAACTTGAAGCGGATCCATACGACGAGGGATACGTTTGATTATCCCGAATTCAGCTTTGACCATTTGATGCAGTTTGTAAGGTTGAGCGCCAGCTTTGTGGTGGAACTAGCCGGGTGGTCGAAGGCTTAGTGCTGGAGCCCGCGGAAGATGTTCATGCTTTCCCTTAGACCTCAATCGCAATGCAAGTTTTGCCGATCAAGCCAGCATGGTGTGAAAGTTGTGCGATAAGGAAAAAGGGGTAAAAGTGAACTCAGCCTTGGGCTTCCAACTCTCGCTGAGCCTGCACATCTTCCAGCGTCATATGCCTCTTGGACCAATCCGCCAGCTCGTGTTTAGCAATACTTCCCGACTCTCCCTCATTGCCATCCCACGCTGTGGACATGAGACTCGGCTCGAGTGGATGCCAGCTCACATCTCGCACCGTGCATACCGCTCCTCCACCCGTACCTCTATGTCCTCTCCCTGCTCTTCCACCTCTGGCTGCTGAAGCTAGCGGGTTGCTAAACGTGGACGAGGCGTTGGCGGCAGAGGTGTGCCTGATGGGATGTTTGCGCTTAAACCACGGTAACGGCGGGGCCGAGGGGTCAGAGGCTAGACCGGGCTCGCGGAAGACGTCTTCGTCGTCGTCTTCGCTCTCCCCGTCCTCGACGCCAGGCGCTTTGTATGCGTGGATCTGGTTGGCGGGATCCTTTTCTGCGTACAGTGGTCTGACTTTGGACCGGTCAAGTACCTGTGCGACTGTGCCGTCAAGGTTCCAGATGTGGATCTTGCCGTCGGCACTGCCACTGTAGATGTATTTTTGCCCTGTAGTCTCGGCCGGTGAAAAGTGACATCGGATCAACGTTTTCAGAACGGCATGACCGCGGTATGTCATGACGGAGCAGTCCTGCGGATGCGCCTGGTAGCGCGGCTGGCGATACGACATGTTTCTGTAATCCCAATTCCTCAAGCCATAATCGAGGTGCGTCATGCGGTCGAACTTGGACGAGGAGTGCATCATACGCAAGTCCCAAAGCCGACACGACTGGTCCTTGCCGTTAGAGATGCAGTAGCGACCATCGCCCTTGGGAGAGACGTAGGTGACGCCTTCTGTGTGGCCCATAAGGACGCCAGCCGGTTTACCGCCCGAGAGGGAACGACGGTCCCACACTTTGACGAACGAGTCGTCGGAGCCAGATATGAGGACGTTAGAGGAAGCAGCATCGGCAAAGGCGACCGCATTGACGTCGTCCGAGTGGCCTTCCACACGAAGGACGCGGCGACGCGCTTCAATGTCGTAGACGTAGATGTCGCCAAAGTGAGCGCCAGCAACGATCTCGCGAGAATCGCCCGAGAAACGAATTGACCAGATCTGCACGAAACAACAACACGAAGTGATCAGACGAAACCAAAAGCAAGGGTTAGCAAGAGGGTTTATCGCAAGGTATCGAGAGGAAGAGAGAGATTTGGCAGAGGGGCACAAAATGAAAGAAACTGTGTGGGTGAGGGGAGGTTGCAGGGGAAGCTCTTACCGCGGAGCGCCATCTTACCCCAGTATCGTCATCTCCTGTGTTGCTGAAATCCAGCATGACCTGGTTGTCGCTAGGCGTCCTGCCACCCGTATCGAAACTCTGCTTGGTGGGTACAAGATGTACGAATGGTGTGATACTCGAGTAGATCATCCATTGGTTGTCCGGACTCAAGTTCGCATCCGTGATGGTCCAATTTCCCTGCCTGCCTTGAATACTTTTGGTCATGTTGAGCGACGTGTATTGGGTCGTCCCCATGGAGCTGAAGAACCAGCTGTTTTGGACGCGTCTTGGGCCGTCGTCGTGCACCTGTACCGTCTTGGGACCTGCTAAGGTTGTGTCGTACATATGGACTCTGAAGTCTTGTGTGCAAGTGTAGAAGAAGGACGAGTCTTGCGAATACTGACCGCAGTAGACGCGCGCCGGATACGAGGCGACAATGGTACCGTTGGTGTTGGGAATGAACGAGGCCATGTCGGCTTTCGCTATTCTTCGGCGGGCATATTTGCGCTGATGGACGAGATCGGCCAAGTTTCTGCTTTCGGCAAAGGCGGAAGGTGGGGAGTCGAGAGGACGTTTAGATTGACGTCCAAATTCGCCACTGAGAGCCAGCTCTTGGCCCGACCGAATAGGTTCAGTGATGGGCTCCCAAAAGTCTGCCATCTGGGGTAAGCGTGCCATGTGATACCAGTTATCCTCGTCCACATCATCTTCATCGTCGTCGTGGCCCTCTTCATCGTTGACGACGCCGCGAGTAGCTGCCGCGAGAAGACGTTGTAAGCCAGCAATGCCGATGCTGTTGAGTGCGCGCGAGATGGCTGCTCTTGTATTGAGCGCTCCGACGTCTTCGCCATCCTCATCCTGGTCGTTGCTCGCGGCAATATGTGCACGCAGAAGATCGCGAATGTCGATTGTGACGCTCTCTCCATCGCGGTCATCTTGTTGGTCGTCGTCATCATCATCTTGGTCTTCTTCCTCGTTGTCATCGTCCGCCAGTTCAATCTCTAAGCCACCGGCATCTTGAATTAGATCTTGATAGACGGAGCCGTCCTCTGCTGAAGGATTGTACTCGGAGTCTTCTTCCGAGTCATCAAACCGGGCGCCAAAGGAGTCACGCGCCTCTGCTTGGGCAACCATCTCCTCCAAAGCATCTTGAAGCATCAACTCCTCATCGTCCTCATCGTCTACATAATCCTCATCGTCATGAAAGAAGATCTCGTCTTCGCCCCGGTCGCCATGCTCGTCGTCTTCGATAGCTCCTTCGTGGGCGTAGGTGAGCGGGGCTGCCATCTTGTTCGTGTTGGATGTGAGAAGACTGTGCTGAAGCTGCTAAGCTTGAAGAAACGCCACTATTAAGCTGTCCTCCGACTGCTTCGTCCGACTGTATCGAGCTGCTCCTTAGGAGGATAGCAGGATAGCAGGATAGGTGCTGAGCACTGCGTCGACTCTTTCGCAGATCTCGACGTCCGCGCTTCGACCTTTGGAAATGACCGGATCAGTTAGGCAGTTCAAGGAGTGCGAGTGCGAGGAATGGTCGTGCATCAACGAAAGCTGTTTGTGTTGGTGTGCCGTACTATGGGAAAGGAGAAGATGCGTCTCTAGCCGGTGGTGGATTGAACAGGAGACGGGGGTACGGGAAGACGATGCGAAAAAAGAAAGCGAGCAGCAGTAGTGAATGAATCAGAAAGTGTGCGCAGGGCAGCAGGCTTGCGGGGTGGAGGAAGAAGTGCCCGTGTGCGGACAGGTCTAAACGCCGCTCCGAACTGGCGACAACTGCTGCTGTTGCGCGCAGAAAGCACGACTGCGCCTCACTCAGCCGTGAGAGAGAAAGCTCATGCAGAGCTGCAGACAGGGTCTTGGCCTCATTAGGCCATAAACTAGGTTTACATGAGCGATGCATTTGCGCGCCAATCTCAACTGCCTTTCCCCCCCCCCCCTACAGCTGTTACTTTGACGATACAAACAGCCACAAACTTTTTTTCATCGTTGCTACAGCTTTGTTGCTCGCCTGTCACGGCAACAAAGATGCTTGGATGGTCTCAAATCGCCTCAGACTCAATGTTTGAGCCTTGCTCAACAACACACTCTGCACAAGACAATGCTAGATAGGGGGTGGTGCCGGGTCAGGAAGGCGAGCTCCCATTTTCCCGGCTTTTGGGGTAAATTCGTTCAGAGTATCATCTACCAGAGAGCTACAACATGGTCGCTTCTCATCGGAGCAAGGGCCCCAACGTGAAACATGCCGACTTGGCGCAACGAAACCACAAACGACACCTTGACTCAACAAAACCTAAAAGCGCTGGCGAGAGCACATTTAGTTCTCGGCCTCCTCCTGGTCGTACGAGACGTTGAAGAACTTGATCTCGTAGCCCTGCTTGGAGGTGGCGACGACACGGAGCCAGTCACGGAGCTGCTGCTTGCGCAGGTGCTTCTTGGTCAGGTACTTGAGGTAGCGCTTCGAGAAGGCAACGTTGGTGTTGACCCAGATCTTGCCCTCACCTGTTTGGATCAAAGAAAGAGCGCAAACGTTTGCAAACGGCGTGCAGAAACGCAAAGGTCGATATCGAGGACGAGAGAGCTTAGGTCAGCCATCTCCGACTCGAGTGCGCGATGCGACCTTTTAGAAAGGGACAGGGAGGAAGGCAGTAGCGACGAGGGTGTGCGTAGTGTAGCCCGGATGTGACTGGAGACAATAGATACTCGGAAGAGAAGATCATGAAACAAAAATGCATGCCTGCGAAGAAGCGATGGAGGAATTGAATACTCCGAACGGCTGCTCCGACGTGTGCCTCTGTGAGTCACGAGATGCAAGGCAGCGCCAGTAGCAAAGACTGTGAAAGGTGCTCGGGGCGGCACCCGTTCTCGGACTCGCTGACCGGCCCTGCGTTGGTATCCGTCTCTCCTTTCCTATCCTCTTCTCGGTCATCACTTCGAACTTGCCATGCGTTCCTCTGCGTCGCTGAGCCTCCCTTTTCAAAAAGCGGACTACTTACCCTCACGGGTGATCTGCACGTGGTCACCGAGGTTACCAGCCTTGCCATCGACCTTGATGCGGTCGTGCAGGTACTTCTCGAAAGCGGCGGCATCGAGGATACCGTCGTTGGCGGGGCCCGAGAAGTCGATGAAGAACTTGTGGGCGGTCTTGCCCTGCTTGGCGTTAGCCTTGGTGGACTTCTGAACAGCCTGGTGAGGTGAAACGAAATCATGATAGTGGAAGAGTCAGTTGCCTGATCGCAGACGTGGTTGTGATTGCGGCACTAGCCAGAACCATTCCATCGCTTCGATCGCATTGTACGCCAAATCGACGACTCCCTCCAGCGCAGCATATCCGTGCAACACAGCCAATCTGTACCAGCAGACACGCGCATTCTATTTTCGTGTCAAGCATAAACTCATGACATTTGTGATGGCTGCCGATGGCTGTCAATGCTGGTCCAGATAGTCATGTCGTCGTGTCGATTCGAAAGCCACAGAGTGAAGCATGGTCGAAGCTGCATTCCCTGTTGCTGAAAAAGGAGTGCGGGATGATGTGCAGAGCGATGTGATGCGATAGAGTGTTGTGCTTGATGTTGCTGGGCTGCGTATGGTGTAGATGCTTACCATTTTGATTGATATGTAGCCTACTGGTAGATCAGCAAAGCGAGATAGAGATGGTGGGGAGTTGAAGATATCGAGGAGCTCTCTCTCTCTGCTATGAATCTCAGTCTCGCTACTTCCCTCAATGCGATCAAGCCAAGAAGGTTCAAGAGAGCCATCTGCTGCCCTTACGGGCGAGCACCGAAGTCAGCGCTGCTAGACTGCCTAACTGCACCGGCCAAATTTTTTTTTACAGTTTCTGTCCAACAAGTCACGTGTCAAAAAACGTTTGACCACATCGCGGTCATTTTTGAAATCCCTATGTTAGACTAATCTTGCTTTAAGCATTGCTTATGTTAACTGCTTACATACGACAAGGTCAGCTCAATGTTCTGATCGGCTCCGTGTCTCATACAATTTGTGTGAATTCAAGGAAAAAGTGGAAGAATTTTTTGGTACACAGACTGCGCAGAGCAGCCGAAAAGTGCATTCAGGCCGTATCAGTCCAGGAAAGAAAAATAGAAAGCTCAAACGGCAGCGCAACAGTCACATCCTCATCGCGATCAAGCTTTGCTCCCTTCACCACCCTCACCCTTCTTTACCTTCAAGGCCCGCACCATTCAGCTTCGTCTCGCCGCCTACCATCTCTTCATCTATACCACTAGCAGGAAGCTCTCCGCTTCGAAGGTCCTCAGTGCTGCCCAAAATGGCTCTCCCGCTTGGCACCTCGGTCGCCGAGGTCCAGGAGAAGGGCGACTTCATGATTAAGCCCGAAAACTCGGGTCCCAAGCTCAACACCGCCGACTGGCCATTGCTCCTCAAAAACTACGACCAGCTTCTCGTCCGAAGCTCTCACTTCACTCCCATCCCCCACGGTTGCTCGCCTCTTAAGCGTGACCTCCAGAGCTACGTCAAGTCGGGTGTCATCAACCTCGACAAGCCCTCCAATCCTTCGTCCCACGAGGTCGTCTCTTGGCTCCGTCGTATCCTTCGTGTCGAGAAGACCGGTCACAGTGGTACTCTCGACCCTAAGGTTACAGGATGTCTCATTGTCTGCATCGACCGCGCTACCCGTCTCGTCAAGTCGCAGCAGGGTGCCGGTAAGGAGTACGTAGCCGTCCTCCGCCTGCACGACAAGCTCGACGATCCCAAGAAACTTCCCCGTGCCATCGAGACCTTGACCGGCTCGCTCTTCCAGCGTCCTCCCCTCATCTCGGCCGTCAAGCGTCAGCTGCGTGTCCGAACCATCTACGAGTCCAAGCTCATCGAGTTCGACAATGACCGCCACCTCGCCGTCTTCTGGGTCAGCTGCGAGGCCGGTACCTACATCCGAACGCTCTGTGTTCATCTTGGTCTGTTGCTCGGCGTCGGCGGTCACATGCAGGAGCTCCGTCGTGTGCGCTCCGGTGCGCTCTCAGAAAACGACTCGATTGTCACCATGCACGACGTGCTCGACGCTCAGTGGCTCTACGACAACCAGCGTGACGAGTCGTACCTCCGTCGTGTCATCCGCCCCCTCGAGTCTCTCCTCACCGGCTACAAGCGTATCGTCGTCAAGGATTCGGCCGTCAATGCCGTCTGCTACGGTGCCAAGCTCATGATCCCCGGTCTGCTCCGCTACGAGAAGGACATTGAGACCCACGAGGAGGTCGTGCTCATGACCACCAAGGGTGAGGCCATCGCGCTCGCCATTGCACAAATGTCCACCGTCGACCTCTCGACATGCGACCACGGTGTTGTCGCCAAGGTCAAGCGTTGCATCATGGAGCGCGACACCTACCCACGCCGATGGGGTCTCGGCCCCAAGGCGCAGGAGAAGAAGGCCATGATCAAGACCGGAAAGCTCGACAAGCACGGCAAGGCCATCAACGGCGTCACCCCCGACAAATGGAAGAAGGAGTACGTCGACTACTCGGGCGACGCTGCTGCCGAGGCTGCCCCCGCTGCGGCTGCTGCCGTTTCGGATGTTGAGCAGGTTGCCGCTGCCGCTGTGGTTGTACCAGTGACACCGAAGAAGGACGACAGCGAGAGCAAGAAGAGGAAGCTCGAAGAGACGCCTGGTGCCGCAACAGACGGCGAGACCGAGGAGGAGAGGAAGAAGCGTAAGAAGGAGAAGAAGGAGAAGAAGGCTGCCGAGGCCGCAGCGGCTGGCATCGAGACGCCCAAGTCGGAAAAGAAGAAGAAGGACAAAAAGGACAAGAAGGACAAGTAAGCGATGGTCCTAACCCCAAAATCGCTGGCTCGTTTGCAATTCCTTCCCTAGCCCCCTACCTGAAGATGACCTGTTGAGCGTCAGAAGTTGCAGCTCCCGATCCTGCCACGCACAAACACAGCTGGTCCTGAGAGGATGGGATGTCATTTCACCTCCATCGCGATCTCTCCCAAGTCGAGGTTGTAAGGAAGGCTCACTCCGCGTAGTTCTAGAGTCAGCAACAGCCTACAGTTTAGGAATCGAGACGTTCCCACGTCCCTTGGTCTCCTTGGCCTGCTTCGACTCCATCCGCGCTGGGTGAGATCCTTCACCACCTCCTCTTCCCCTGTTTGCGTCAACCTATCTCCTCAAGGGAGCTGTAGACAGCATTTCAGCGGCAACCCGCGTATGTCTGTCGCGCTTCTCATCGTTCGCTGTCCTCTTCCTCCATCTTCGCATTCTTCCCCTTCACCTTGTCGTGTCCATCCTTTCGCTCTCACGGTTCTAGTTCTTGCGGTGTTCCCATTTTTGTACTTTAGCATATAATTCTCGTTTCCCACACACCCCATCGCGCTGAAATGTCTGTGATCGAGAGGGGGTACAAGTACAAAGTTTCGCATTTGGATGGGGGATGGTATGCTACATGAGAAAGGGACGGATGTGGGAGCTAGGTTGTACGGACGGTTCTCTGGATTCTGGCCATTATCGGTCGATGGTCGGAGATGAGGAAACCTGCATCGCCTTCGCTCCAGTTAGGGAGCGTGCCGAAGGAGCGGATTCTCCATCTGCCCTCCTCCTCTTCCTTCTTTTCCTTTTGTTCGTTCTTGTCCTCCTTTTTCTCGACTGTTACAGCCTCAGTGCTTTTCCGGTGTTCGTCTCTCGACTTGATTAGCGCTGCTCTTGCAGGTGGAGGGCGGGAAGGCGAATGATCGAGCTTGGCGTCTCCCCTAGTCTCGTCAAGCACGGCTTGGTTGTGGAGGAGCATGATAAAGTCGATCCTGTCGTCAATAGCATTCCTCGGTGACGGCTGGAAGTCAGTAAATGTTCTTAGCGGGCCTACTGGCTCTGACAGCACCCCGCCCTTGTTCGTCCTCGGATCGTCACCAGGACGGGGGGAAGAAGGCAATTTGCGGCCCGATGCGAGCTCCGAGCGACGCGGATCTTCGTTATCCGTCAACAGCGGCGAGCGGAACCGTGTGGGCACTGAGAGCGCCGTGTCCAGGAAACTCGCACCTGACGAGTTGGCTGCAATGCCGTAGTGCGGGGAGACGAGGGTAGACCAGCTTCCTTCGTTTCGCGGACTGTTGAGGTCGCCGATTAGCACCACTAGCGGTTCGGGCAATTGCTGCATGTCGGATCGGGGTAGAGATTGGTAGAACGCTCGAGTGTTGGCTGAGGCGAGACGTGCGCGTTGGACGATGAGCTCGGAGGACTTTGCGCGCGCAATGACGCCTTGGTGGTCGTAGTGCGTGGAGAAGACGTGGATGATCTCGCCGGTCACGCGGAGGCGCAGGCTGACATGGGTGCACATGCGGGTGAGCGCTGCGTCCCAGCCCACGCTCCCGACAACCCAAGGGGTGGGGGAGAGCCAGAAGTGCTCAACACCCGCATCGCCGATCCCGCCTTGGTGCTTATTGACGCGCTCAAAGGTATCTCTTCGCCAAAACACCGGTACTGCCTCGCCTGCGCGATCTCCATCGTCCCTCCCAACTCCAACATGGTCATACTCCTCCCCTAGCCACTCTACAAGATTGCTGTACTGGCCATCGAGCACTTCCTGAAACGCAAAGATGTCCCAATCGTTAAACAGCGCCACGTCGGCCACCTTGGGGCCCCTCAACAGCCAGCTTCGCTCTCCACGATACTGCTGCATCAAGTACGGAGAGCCAGCAGAGAGCGCGTTCGAGTCGATGGAGGGTGCAAATTGCGTCGCGGACCCGACGCCCTTGCGTGCGGTAATGAGGAGATTTTCGAGAGAGGACAGCATGGATTGGGTCGAATCGTACGCAGCATCGCGCGAGAAGCGAATGTTGATCGAGCCAATGGCCAGCGTTACACGACCGCGGGCTTTGTGCAGTTTGTGCGTGTTGAGCACGGAGGGTGAATTCTGCATAATGTGGGCTGACGAAAGACAGGGTGGAGAAGAGGATGCTACGCGGCAAAGTCCAGCGGAAACGAAGTCGTAGTTGCGGAAGCGGAGATAGAGGAAGAGGCTGAAGGTGAGCGTCGACAGCAGCAACAAGAGTGCCAAAGGCCGATGACGCATCTTCAACGCCGCAATGTTAGAGGCAGAGATTTGGAGAGACAGATGGACGGTGGTAGTGGTAGTGGTAGTGCTAAGGACAGCCGGCGATTCGGGTCAAGGGAGGACATCAAAGTCGGGACTTTGTCTCTCATGCAGCGTTTACTCCTCCACGTGGGGGAATTTCCACAGCACAATTGTTGTGTCGTACCGATCTGACAAACAGGATTGCTGAAAAAGTCGTCTCTACCCCCGACCCCGACCCTTGATCTATTCACCTCTCATGAAACATCTTCCACCCTGCCAACCACTATAAGCCTCAGGCGCATCTCGAAAGCCGAATAATGGTGTCGCCAACACATATATCTGTACGACTGTCGGCTCGGGCCGTGCTTTCTCCCCGCCCCGGCGCAGTCGCTACTCAGCGCATGTTCGCCCCAAACAGAGGGACTTTTCACATCTCTTATCGTCGAGATGGAGCCGGAAGATCTTTTAATACAGGCTCATCTTCCTCCTCTTCTTCCTCGCCAGGATCCATCGCAGTACCACAAAGCATTATCAACATCCTGATAGCCTCGGCAGCTATCGTCATCGGCATACCCTACGCCCTCGACCTCTACGGCTCTATCACTGGCACGACCCCTTCTCGTATTACCATTTCTTCGATCCCTGGAAAGCTCGAACCATACACCCATCACCCGTTGCCGCTCGCATTGTCGAGGTACTATCCCGATGCAAGCTCTGCTTCAGCTCACAAGCTGCTCCAGATCACTCTTCCTGCTCCCATCTTCCCCGCTGGCAGGAGTGGCAGTGACGCGGAGGAGCTCAAGAAGAGACTAAGAATCCGAAGCGTGTACATCAAAGAACCAAGTCTCGTCATCGAGCGCGCCTACACTCCGCTGTACGACACGCTCCCCGGCTCCAGTTCTGCCGCCTTGCGAGGAGCAAGTAAGGAAGAGAGAGAGAAGTTAGATCTCATCGTGAAGCGGTATCCGGATGGCGAGTTGGGCAGGATGCTGCACCGCGCCAGGCCCAGACCCACGGTGCCACAGCTGGAAGTAAGGGGCCCGGTGGACACGTGGTCCTATGACCGCGATTCTTCGTCGGGCAGCTTTCCGGAGAGGATCGTGATGGTGGTCGGCGGTACAGGTGTGACTCCGGCATACCAGCTATTGACGAATCTGTTCGGTCGTCCGCACGCCGCTGTAAATGGTCAACAGAGCAGCGCGCCAAAGGTTGAAGTTCTATACGCTACACCCGACATGAGCAACTCTCTCCTCCTCCCTCAGTTGCACGCCCTCGCGAATGCGAACAAGGACAAAGTCAAAATCTCGCTGTTTGCAGAACGCCTGCCGTCCCCCTCTACCCTGTCACGCGCTGACTCTGCAGCATTGGGCCAACTGACAGCCTCGCCTGCTCGCGGCAGTGCAGGTCGATCCTGGATCCCGTTCTTCGGAAAAGCTGGTTCGAACCTCGATGCGAAGCTTGAACTCACCTCCTCTGCTGGGTCCGGCTCCACGGGAGCGGGAGCGACGGTAACGATCCCGGTCTTCGAATCGCGCATCACGCAACAGCACCTGGAGAAGGTGCTTTCGCCAGTGGAGAGAGGCAAACGCACACTGGTATTGGTCTGCGGACCAGACGCAATGATAGACGCGCTTGCTGGACCCAAGGCGCGCAACGGTCAGAGTCAAGGACAGCTCTCGGGCATCCTTGCTAAGATGGGGTTGCTGCAGGAGGACGTATTCAAGCTCTAAGCCTACACATTCACGCATCGTCTCTTTCTCGTACCGCATCTTCGTGTCGAGTGATTAAAAGTAGGATTGTACAAAGGGTATAATTGTAGAACACACCAACTCGGATACTATACGCCGACTTTCTTGCGCTCTCCATCGTGCAACACGTTGTTCTTGGCATGCTGGCTCGGCGAGCGCAGCGATTCCTTGTGCACAAGCGAGCCTTCCTCCTCCGGGTTCTCGAACCCGTCTGCTCTGCGTTGCTCCACCCCGACCAGGCTGAGATGGTGGCGCAGGAGCGAAGCGAGTTGCGATTTAGCGAGGGCAAGACGCGCCGACTCGCCTCCCCTCTCTGCTGCTTCGGTCACCGTGCGGACCAGCGTCGCTGTATTCCACTCTGTAGCGACCTGCGAAGGGATCGACCGGTCATCGGCTATTAACCCATCCTTCTTCACTTCGGTCAGCAGGCTCTCGTCAAATCGAACCGCCTCGGGCAGCATATCTTGCGGTGCGATATCGCCGGTCTCCTTGATCGCGTTGATCACTGGCTCGAGAGATTGGGTGATGGGTTCGCCAAAGTTGATCGTCACATCGTGCCCAAATCTTGGAAGCCACTTAGGCTTGTTCCTCGGTTCCGGCATCATCCGGTCGAAACCAGTGATCCAGATCGGCACCACCGTCGGCACCTGTTTCGCCTCCAACAGCATGCGGGCGATGCCCCACTTGAACCGACGCAGCTTTGTGCTGGTGCTCACATTGACGTAGCCTTCAGGGAAGAGATGTACCCAGCTTCCTTCGCCGAGTTTTTGGATGGACTCGTCGATCGCTTTTTGGTAGATCCCGCCGCCGCGGAAGGTTTCGATGCATTGTCCGTTGCGGAAGAACCGGGAGAGGAGCGGGTTGGTGAACATGATATCGCTGGCGCCCAGTGTCCAGCGGACGATGCGGGAGTTGCGAAAGGTGGATGCAGGGAGAGTGCCCCAGATGGTGGGCTCGTCGAGGACGGAGATGTGGTTGCAGTAGGTGAGAAGGCCGCGACTGGAAGCAAGGCGTTCGGCGGAATGAAGGTGGGAGAGGAACCGGTCGAGACCGCGGACGGTGACGTTGCGACAGCCGAAGCGAAGGAGGTTGCGGGAGAAAGCAGCGACGGCGCGAATGGTGTAGGTCGAAGACAAGGCCGTAGCAACGGCGGACGAGGCGGATGAGGCGGACGAGGCGGACGAGGCGGACATTGCTGTGGAAGAGCTAGCAGCTGCCGAGCTCGCTGCTGCGGTGAAGGGTTTTGCGACTCGAGCTGTGGCCCAGACCATGCTATACTGGTGCTCCTTGCTGAGCGTCACCGAGTCCTTGGGACGCTCCTGTAATGAACGACCAGCCCGAGCTAAGTCGATCGGTGGAGTCGATGCGAGCTAGGTCGTTTCACCACGACCTACTCTTCGCCGCCGGCTACTTCAAATGGATCCTCGAGAAGCTTGAACAACGCTCAACCGCCAAGTCGAATCGTCTCCTTCCTCGGAAGCAGGATGGGCACGGATTCAGACCTTTCCTTGCTCGTTCGTGACCCGTTGAGGGTGGTTCGTGTTGATGATGGAGAAGAATGAGAAGGATGAGAAGGAAGGCGGCTCCTAAGTGTTGGGGGGCTATTCGGTTGCTTTCGGACCCTGTTCACCAAAGAAAAACTGCGTCGATCGGAGACACCCATCTGCGCCAACATGAAAGTATGATTCATTGCCGGACAGCTCGCGTAGCCCTTACTGTACAGTGATTCACCTTTTTGTTTTTGTTCTTCCGCGGCGTTGAAAGGTTGAGCACGTTTTCAAGCGTTTTCAAGCCATCCCTTCGGAAAATAAAATAAAAAAAAATGTTTTTCAGATCCTTCCCAAACACAGGTGGAGGCAAAATCTAGACTGAGTAAGGGTGACATAATCCGCAACGGCCACCGGCTGTGAGACTGTGAAGAAGGTCTCGTCTGACCAACTGCATCTTGACTTTGAAGCACCGCCGTATCTGTTCCAAACCGAACACACATACTCTCTTCGAGCAATACAACCAACATGGATCTCAGCTCTCTAACAGGCAAGTCTTCCCCCGCCGCCGGTGCTGGCACTTCGGCCGAGCGCAAGGAAGCTATCAAACAGCAAGTGTAAGTCGCCCTTTACCGCGCTCGTTTGGCCCTGCTCGTTACGCTCCTGTTCTGACTCTCTTCTCGCACGCACACCATGATCCTGGGTTTGGAATTGCGGCGGTGCAGGTCTTCCGAACTTGCGATGGCCAACGCGCAGCAGCTGATCACCAAGGCGACGGAAAAATGTTACACCAAATGCATCCCCGCTCCGGGAGCAAGTCTGTCGGGCAAGGAACAGACCTGCCTCACACGGTGCATGGAGAGGTACTTTGAGGCGTTCAACATTGTCTCCTCCACGTACGTGCGCAGGGTGGGCAACGAGAGGGCTGCAGGTGCCGTCGCCGAGGCTGGCCTGTAAGACTGGTTTAGCTCAAGATCCGCATACTCCAACACTACTCCTAGAAAAGCCATCATTGCCTAAAGATCAGTCAAGCAATGAAGTAGCGCATGTACTATCACCACCACTTTGCTAACACGACTGCTGGTTTCGGTTGAAGAGGCGGATTGTGTGCCGAAGAGGCGGGCAGGGTCGAATGGTATCGATTGGCGCGTGGTGGTTGCGGTATAATTACGAGGGTTGTGGGCTGATTAGATTAGACTGAACTGTTGTGCAACAGACAGCTCTAAAGCTGTTTCAGGTCAAAGGCTTCCCAAGATGAGCTCTTGACAGTTGGTCAACGAATGTTGCCAAACAGGTTGAGCGCGGATCTGCGTGGGGGTGAAGCCGCACCACTTCCATCCTCCTCGCCTACTTGAGTTTCCGCGTCTCCTTGTCCCTGCAAGGAGAGCAGCTGAGCGAGGGTAACATTCTGACCATTGGCGCTCGATGTGAGCGCTGCCCTAGCATTGGGTGCCGTTGCTGAGTGTGCTAGCATCGAAGCTGCTCCACGCTTGAGTGGGTTATGCGGGTTACTGCCTGTTGCGTTGCTCGACTTGGGACCGAAGACGATGAGCCTCCTGATATGCGTATCCTTACCATTCAGATGGTTGGCAAGTATACACACTTGCAACAACCACACCCTGATCCCTTCTGCGCCTCCTACCTCTCCATCCTCATCGTCCTCTCCATCCCCCGCCTCCCCCTCATACGCATCAAAGCCTTCCTCCGCGTCTGCATCCTCATCCTCCTCGTTCGTACCAGAATCCACCGTCCCCGGCGTCATATTAAAGTGCTTCCACCCCTGCGGCGCCTCGAACGTCCTCTGCCTTACCAGCGTCAGGTCGTGGTAGTTGGTGCCTGCTTTAATCGCAATTTTGGTGGGCGTGTACGAGTCGTCCTGCTTGACGTCGAGGTAGACCGAGATGTGGGTTACGCAGGTGCGGCGTGCGAATTGGATGTTTATGAGGTGGGGTTGGTTGCCATCTGATTGCCAAAGCTTGGTGAGGTCAGGCGAGCGAAGTTCCAGCACGCCAGAGCCAGGCTTGTAGGAGGAGAGAGTCCATGATGTGCCGGGAGCGGAGCCTACGTCGACCTTGGTTGTGCGATCTGGAAGCGTCCAAAGAGGGCCAAGAGTGGTCAGATGGGAAGTGAGAGGAAGTTCAGAAGACAAGTTGAGATGAAAACAACATACCTTCGACATCGTAGATTCGGCGGGGACGTTCGCGCTTTGGCGCTGTCGATGGCGGAGTGAGAGGCGGACCTCGACTTGAGCTGGCTACCGCATCTCTCTCCATCCTGTCTAATCAGCGCTGCGTCAATGTCGCGTCAAGCGTTCTGAGAGCGAGATAACTGGCTCGATCCAAGAAGCGCGAAAGGACGGAGAGTAAGGTAGATGAAAGAGAGTTGGGAGGTCGGGACAAGGCGCACGTCGGACGAACACAAATAACACTTTTCGGCAGTCGCGCACGCGTTGAGTGGAGAAAGCACCTTCCCACCGAACTGACTGTATCGAAGCTCGCTCACCGCTTTCGGCGTCCCATGGCTTCACTCTCTCTACCTGTTCCTCCTAAGACCGTGGCAACTTGCTGTGTTCTCTTGGCAAAACAGCTGCAAACTTTCTATTAAGACTCGAGCAATCTACGCCGGCTACAGGCAGCTACAACGTCAATCACGACGGCCATCTTGACCACCTTCTTCGTCTGCAGAAGAAGGCTTTGCGTTCTCATACGACGGCAGCTCCTTGTCCTCAATGAAGGCACATCCAATCACCGTCCCTACGCTGACCACTGCGATGCCGATAAACACCCAGCGGAGCGCATACGCATACGACTCAACCGCCGCCTTTTGCAAATGCTTTGGCAGTTCTGGCACGATCGAGCTCTTGTGCCTGATCTCTGAGATGATCTTGTCCGCATCCTTGCCTGTGATCTTCTGCCTCAACTGTTTCTTGAGCAGCGCCTGGAAAAGTGTGCCGCCTCCCGAAACACCGAGGATTTGACCAGTGTTGCGCGCCATATACGACATACTCGTTGCCACGGCCACGTCGGACCGCGGGACCGAGTTGATCAGTGCGATTAGCGTGCAAGTCAGCACTCCTGCGGTGCCGAAGCCGTGCGGGATGATCGAAATGTAGGTAAAAGCTTCCGAGCTTGACTGCGTGAAGAGGGAGAAGCAGACGATCGAGACGGTGATCAGCATTGCGTTGACCAGGTTGTACATATAGTACCTCCCCGAGCTGCGCATGATGATGCCCGCAAGGACAGACCCGACGCTGAGAGCGATGCTGTTCGGAATGAGATGCAGACCAGCCAGGGAGGGAGTCTCGAGCTTGACGGCTTGGAAGAAGAGCGGGAAGTGGTAGAGCGTGCCGAACGAGACGATCGAGAGGCAGAAGTTGGCAAAGGCCACAGCGGCGCCCGATCGCTGCGTGATGAGCCGGAGCGGCAAGATCGGGTTGCGTGCGATCTTGGCCTCGGCGTAGAAGAAGAAGCTGATGCTTGCGAAGCCGATGAGGAACCCGCCCCAAACGGTAAAATGCGAAATGGGCACATCGTTGGCGCTCATCAGACTGAGCGCGATCAGCGTGCTCGAGAGACCGAGCACGAGCGAGAATGCGCCGAAGAAATCGATCGACTTGAGCTTGTCCCATTTGGACTGACGGGAAAGCGCGTTGGGCGTCTTGACGTTGACAAAGGTGATTGCCAGGACATAGTCGATCAGCAGCAGCGGGATTTGGATGAGGAAAGCACGACGCCAGCCGAGCGTGTCGTTCATCCACCCACCGATGGGACCTCCCAGGCCCGAACCCAGCCCAAAGATGATGTTGGTGAGGCCCTGAAGCAGGCCACGGTTCTTGAGAGGAACGAGATCGGAAAGGACAATGCTGGTGGTTGTAGTGAGACCTCCACCGCCCATTCCGGCGAGTGCACGTGCAAAGATAAGCATGTTCATCGAGGTCGAGAGACCACAGAGGGTAGTTCCGGTCGTGAAAAAGGTGAGCGCGATAAACATGCAGTTCTTGCGCCCAACAATGTCGGCGAGACGGCCATATAATGGAGTGAAACAGGCGACGGAGAGAAGGTAAGCAGATCCAAGCCATTGTGCCTGCTCAGAGGCGTTGAAGGAGCTGCTGATGCTAGAGATGAGCGTTGCAGTCACAGTGCCATCCATACTGGCGACAAAGACAGGGACCCAGAGCGCTGTGAGGAGGGGTGCGAGCTTGCGTAACGGCGGCATGACTTTGACATGGTTATCTTGTTCGTTCTCGGTCGGCGAAGAGGATAACGATGCCGAGTCATCGCCGTCGTGGACATTCTGTTGTGCGCCGACATGATCGGATGTAGCGCGGTAATCTGTTGGTTGCGGATTCAGGTTCTGCGAGGACAAGAGGGAAGACCGCTCGTCGACGTTATGTGAGGAAGATACCATCTTGACGCTGTGAGTCGCAGCCCTTTGCTTGGTGACAACGAAATGCAAGAAAGGGAGACCGGATTTGAGGGGTTGAGAGCAGACGAGAAGGAAGGAGCAGAAGAGATACAAAGCCTTTGTGTACCCTCTCGTGTGATGGCGGTAATGCACTTGTGTAGCACGCTCCTACCAATCCTCGGGTCGCGATTATTCTATCATTTGGGAAAATCCGGCAGTCTGGTCGGGATATAATCGGCCAATTTTTGCTATTTGCCTCTCCGCCTCTCTATCCGCTGATTGCTCTCTTCCACAGACGAACCCTTCGTCGGTCGCCCCCTTGCAGACCTTCCTATCGCAGTGCCTCCTATCTGTTCAGTTGGAACATGGAACAGACGGCAAATAAGATCTGCTGGCGAGCAAGACAGACTCGTGCTGCTTTCTTCATAGCCGTACCTTTCTCATTTTATGCCACGCGGCTGTGGGTAGGAGCTGCAGAATCTAGCCAGGTCGATCAATGTGGGGGCCAGCACTCGCACTTTGTTCCTTCCGAGTGAGACGCTCCTCTTGCTCCTTCTGCCTTATCCATATCTCTCGTTGTGCAGCCTTATCAGCAACTGTCTCAGAGCCTCTGCGCACAGGCTTGACGTGCAAACTCGGCCGGTCAAGGCCGCTGCAAGTCTCTCCCCATCTCGAACTGTTTGCGTTGCCAGTTGTTTGTAAAGCTGCTGTGCTTGCCTTTCCAAGGTAGCTTCGCCGCTCACGATTGCCATGTCGGCATGTCTAACATGTCAATTGGATACTTGCCGTTGAAAGCTTCTCTTCGGGTGACTTGAATGTTCACAACGTAAATTCGAGAAAGATGTATAAGTAATCCACACGCTTGACCACAGTCTGTGTAACGGAGCCGATCCACACACTAATGCTGATAACACCACTTCTTGTGGTCCAATTGCGAACTGCCTGTGTACAAATGCATCAGTACTAACTCAGAAGGTGTGTGTGTGTGGTACAGCGCCGTAACATTGCTTGTGCATGAGCTTTTCCAGGCCTGTACAAGACGGTGTTCATCACTCGACCACACATGGTACAGTACAATGACTAAGCATTACATGGCATTGCTAGCTATATAGCTCACCGGTGCTACTCCACAGGCAGCTCACAGACAGGCATGGGGCAGACGATCGAGTGGATTGCAGGTTACATGAGTACCGAGCTACACAAGAAGCGCCGCAGAAGTAATGGAAACTTGAGAGAACAAGAGCAACGACGCACTGAGAGACAATGTAGACAGTCAGTAAGAGTACGCAATTGAGCTGAATAAGACAAGAGATACTTACCAATCACGTCTATCGTCGGGGTCGAGGGGTTGGAGCATTGCGCTCGACGAACGCTACCTTGCAAGCGTCGGAGCAGAAGAAGTAGACCTTTCCACGATGCATCGCGCGCACGACCTTGCCAATGCGCTTGTTGCAGCGCTGGCACTGCGAGGTCGGCTTGGTGTTGGGCCAGTTCTGCGGCATGGTCGTGTGGAGGGCTGAGCTGAGCGCGGTGGTGGTGGTGGTGGTGGTGGTGGTGTACGGCGGCGGCAGAGGTGGTGGAGAGCTGGAGAGGCTGGAGAGCTTGCGGCGGCGGTGGTGGAGAGCTTGCGGCGGCGGTGGTGGAGAGCGTGGGGCGGCGGTGGTGCTGAGCTGGAGAGTGCGAGGGAAAAGAAAGAGCAAAAGAAAAGGTCAGCGTGTGCTCCATCCACTAACAGAGGAAAGCGCACTCACGCTGCACGTGTGGACTGCGCCGTTGCACCGCCAGAGGACTCGGATGTGTTGTTGGTGTCGAGGCAAGAGAGAAAAGATGGGGAAAGAAAAGGAGAATTAATGACGTGCCGCCACGAGTAAGTCGGAGGGGAAGGTCGAGCCATGTCGCGTCGAAGGCATGGCGCAAAGCTGAGAACGGAAGAGGATCGCGCCAAGAAGTCTGGCGGCGGATCGCGGTGCGGTGCGGCTTGGTGTGATGGTGTCGGAGAAGGGAATAGTCGAAGCGCGGTCCAAGGGGAGTGGGGAAACGGGGAAAGAGTATCGACTTACCGAGATTCGCCCAAGTTTACGGAAACCGAGTCTTGATGAAGTGCCAAGTGATGCAGCATGGGCAAAGTCATAGCTTGAAATGTATCGAATGTGAAAAGGAACAGTGAAGACAGGGAGGTTGAGTCAGTACTGTACCTGAGAAGACGCTGAGGTTGCCAAAGAAAAGTCACCACTTACCAACGTTAGGTGTGAACAGAGAGGGTGGCGCCAGGCACTGGATGTCGAACAAAGAAACGTTGATCGAAAGCAAAGTCGGAGAAAGGATGGTCGAGGGCGAGCACATTCGGCGAGGATGGCAAGGCAGAACAACAAAGACACATAAAGGGCGGACGAATAGGGCCCAGGATATTTGCGACGCATGCATGGAAGGTCGAGACAGATGGCGCCTACAGCGACGGTCTGATGCATGTCGCGGACGGCGAAGCGGCCAAGAGGGAATGACGCACATGGGCTTGGTGGGGACCATGTTGACGAGGGCGGCGTCACCAGACTTGATGAACTTGGGGTTGTTCTCGATGGACTTACCAGTTCGGTGGTCGATCTTCTCCGTGATCTCGGCGAACTTGCAAGCAATGTGGGCGGTGTGGCAGTCGAGGACGGGGGCGTAGCCGTTGCCGTTGCCGATCTGGCCGGGGTGGTTCATGACGATGACCTGGGCGAGGAAAGAAGCGGCCTCCATGGCGGGGTCGTTCTTGGAGTCGGAGCAGATATTGCCACGTCGGATGTCCTTGACGGAGACGTTCTTGACGTTGAAGCCGACGTTGTCACCGGGGAGGCCCTCGGCGACGGACTTAACCTCGGTGGTGACGTTGGAGGGGGCAAAGGTGATGACCATGCCACCCTTGATGACACCGGTCTCGACACGGCCGACGGGCACGGTTCCGATACCGCCGATCTTGTAGACGTCCTGGAGGGGGAGACGGAGGGGCTTGTCGGTGGAACGCGAGGGGGGCTCGATGGCGTCGAGGAGAATCTTACCGGTGGCCTTGCCGGCCTTGGTCTCGCGCTCCCATCTTTTGTACCAGGGCATCTCCTTGGTGGGCTCGATCATGTTGTGGCCGTGCCAGCCAGAGATGGGGACGAAGGCGACGGTCTTGGGGTTGTAGCCGACCTTATTGATGAAGTCGGAGGTCTCCTTGACGATCTCGTTGAATCGGTCCTCGGAGTACTTGGTGGTGTCCATCTTGTTGACGGCGACGATGAGCTGACGAACACCGAGGGTGAAGGAGAGGAGGGCGTGCTCACGGGTCTGGCTGTCCTTGGAGATACCAGCCTCGAACTCACCAGTACCACCGGCGATGATGAGGATGGCGCAGTCGGCCTGCGAGGTACCGGTGATCATGTGCTTGATGAATTCATGGTGACCAGGAGCGTCGATGACGGTAACCATGTACTTGAGGGTCTCGAACTTCCAGAGAGCGATGTCGATGGTGATACCACGCTCACGCTCAGCCTTGAGCTTGTCAAGAACCCAAGCATACTTGAAGGAACTCTTACCGAGCTCGGCAGCCTCCTTCTCGAACTTCTCGACCGTTCGCTTGTCGATACCACCGCACTTGTAGGTGGCGGTCGACGATGTTAACCTGTTGTTCATTGTAGGCAAATGTTATTCAATAGATAAAGTCAGAAACGGTTCCAGATACTGCCAGGTGAAAGATACATGTCTGCAAGCCAGTCGGCCACCACCGAGATCCGTTTCAGCTGACGACGATGAGGATGAGGATGGCGGACGATGGGCATGGCAATGGAGACAGTAGATGTGTAGAGAGCGTCGTGAACTTACCTGAGCCTTCTCCTATCACATCGTGAAAGATTGTTTTGGTGTATGGTATGATACGAGGTACGAGGTATGAGGGAAGAGGGGAAGATAGGGAAGGGTGTTGGAAGTGAGAGAAGAAAAGACGCGACGAACCCACTCAGCTTATAAATGCTCAGACTCCAAATGGCTCAGCCACGCCAGGCGCACGGTCCTGGCGCTTCTCGAGCCAGTCTCAGGCACTAGAGCAGTGTCTACCATTGCTCACTTGCGTTGCGCACCACCCAACAATGCTCTTGTCGTCATTCAAGTGCAGAACTAGGATGGTGGTAGTGTTCGCGCATCTGTAAAAATAACTCAATTTGATCTCTTCGAGTGATGTTTCCTAGCTTCCCTTTTCTCTGAATGAAAACGAATGACATTGCTTCAGATGGCTCTGAGACGATATAGAGTGCGAGCGCTACATTGAGACTACATCTACCACCTGTAAGGACTATCCTCGCGATCCTGGCACAGTCCGATATCATCTGTCGGCCGCGTTCTTGAGTCCTCGTGGTGGTTCTTGAAGCGCAGAGTTGCCACTTTCTAAGCGCTGCTGAGCCTAAGCGCCGCCAAACTTGAAGTCCACGGTCTGTGCACAACCCAAGAGACTTTAGGAAAGTGTTTTCGATTGCTGTGACTGTATAGAACGTGGGCAAGGGGAAAGAGAAACACTGAGGTTCGCCCAGCCTCGCTCAGAAGGCTGGGAAAGGATGAATGAGTCAGCGAGTGGTCATCTTGCGCGCAGAAAGGAGGACTTACATAGCATTGCAAAGGCCTGTTGCGGTCTAGAGATCTGTGCGCGCATGCGTGAGAAAGGCCAAGATGTGGAGAAGTGCATAGTCAGCGGTCTTGAGCTTGTCGGGTGTTCCGCTGAAGAAGACTCCTGGACTCTGTACTTACCTGATCTGTGCGGAAGCGGTCCGAACCTTGAGCCACACATCGGAATCGCAGACGTTGTTTTGTAGTTGAAGAAGAGGAAGTGGTTGTATTGCTGGGTGCGTAGACTAAAGTACATCGGTGGCCCTGAATGCGAAAGAAGACGTGCTGTGCTGGGGCAGAAAGGCGGTCGAGGCAAGGAAAACCGAATGCAGATGTGGTTGCGCCGTGAATAAGCCAAGAGCGACGGTGGAATGGCACAGTGGGATCCGAAAGCGGTGCGGTTGGGGCCGAACGAGTGCAGGAAGGGCACGAGGACAAAGCAGGTCCACACCAGAAGGCGGCGCGCGGGAGGGAAAGAAGTGACAAAGAGTCAACAAAGTCAGTTCATCGGTGCTGGATCACTTCTGTTCCAGCGTGCTGGCTGTGTGCATGCAGCGCTGGACCAGGGCGGAGAAAGGGCGAGTACTTACCAAGTGCGAGAGGGCTGGAGTGCTTGACGTCCTTAGAGCGAGTCAAAGTCGGCGGGCGGTGGGCAGGATGCAGGTGCTGTTCCAAGGCGGCGCAGAGGTCAACGAAGGCAGGTGAAAGAAGAACAGAAAGGATATAAGTGTCAGCATCATGTATCTATCACGAGAAAAGAGCAATTCATCTGCAAACTTACCAACGATCACCAGAAAGACCATGCCTTCGAAGCGAAAACCCTCGGGAAGGGGTGGCGCACACAAGCCTGCCGCTCGAAAGTCGCCCAGAAAGGCTGGCCAGGAGGAAGCGAGCCAAGACCAAGAAGGGGGAAGCCAACTTACCTTGGCGGAGGAGTCTGCATCCCAGACGAGGCAACCTGATCACGCTGTCGAACTGTTGGAGGAGTTGAATGTGCCGGATGCGTCGCAGTGCGAGGGTTGAGGTGGTGGTGGTGAGGGCGAAATTGCAGAATACCCAGCGTCGGAAGTCACAGGAGGCCAGGAAGCCACGGTGGAACGAAGTGTGGATGCAATGTCGAGATTGCAAGAGGACATTGACAAGAGCGCGGGTGGCGGTGATGGGCAAGGTGTGGTTATGGAGGAACGGCGTGTAGCAGAAGATAGTACAAATGCAGCGTCAGTATCACAGCAAGATGGGCAGCTTGAGCATCGAAGCCAAGATTCGCCACTTACCTCAGAAGTTGAGTATCACGGAGATGCAAGAAACAGCGGCCAAGGCACATCGCAAGCCTGTACTTGGTCATCATTGAACAGGCCGACAGAAGAAAGAGAGGGTAAGTCAGCGCTCTGCCTACATTGACGCTCACCAAGCCAAACGAGCACTGACACTTACCATGTTGGGTCTTGCTGTTGCGGCGGTAGCCGCGCTATCCATCCAGGAAGAACTGAGGCGAATCCAAGTCCAAATCGAAAGGCAGACGGAGGAGGGCGCAAGACAGAGTGCCGAGATGTGGAAGCAGATGGATCAAGAAGCAAGACGGGTCAGCAACCAGTGGGTCATGATCAAAAGGATCCTCGACATGCAAGCTGCGACCGCTGCAGGCGGCGGCGGTGCAGACTCAGGTCCCTCGGCCAGCATGCTTCGAGGATCAGGAGAGCCGGGGGGAAGGAAAACATTCGTTGCACTTACCAATCTGTTTTCAAAGGAGCTGCGCCGCCGAATGGGCTTGCAGGAGAACGATCCCCTGCCTGACTTTGTGCCAGTCAGCGAGCATCCACTGTTGAACAGGCAACCTGTGCTGCGAATCGACTGGAGTCGGCCATGGAATGGAGAAGAGAACACAACGTTAGTAAAACAGATCCTTCGAGACCTTTGCACGGACCCAAGCAGTGAGTACTCACAGAAGGTAGCTGCAACTGGTTTCGACACCGTTGTGAAGCACTGCCTCGACACAGTGCACAACCGCTACTATCGCAGGACACAAGAGAGGAAAGGGGAAAGTGGAGAGATGCAAGCAAAGAAGAGAAGGAGTCAGCGTCGGGTCCACAAGCAAAAGAAATGGCAAAGGGAGCTACAATGGCCATCCAACTTCATGCTGGCCACCAGGTACGGCCAGATGGACTGGAACGTACCAGAAGCCGTTAGCAAGGATGAGATGGACATGGAGCAGAACCAGGCAGCTGCAACAGCGTCTGGATCCACCCAGCCAAAGCGAGGAACCCTGGTCCTGCCTGCGTGGCGGTCACTGCAGCTCGAAGAGATCATCCGTGAGCTGGAGCACCGGAGGCAAGACTGGCGGCGCAGCACCTATGGTCGCTCGCTCCACCATCCTCGCGAGGCCAGCTTCCCTGCACCAGGCGAGACATCCAGACCTCTGCCACCGACGATCTGGCGGTGGATGGTGAGCAGCGTCTTCGCCCAGCACTATCCATCTGCAGTCGTCGAAGTACAGCCAAACTTACTCACTGCAAGGATGCCAAACGCTTTGGCTTGGGGAGATCTGCCTCCCTATGTTGTCCGTGAGCCCAATGCTGGGGCCCAAGTCGAAGGTGCCAGTGCGCAAGGTCCAAGTTGAGCAGCGCTGGGTGAGGGGGTCGCTGGAGCTGCACGTGCATCAGCGTCCAGGACTGGTGGAGGAAGCGCGTCGATGCCTAGCCAGGCTGCGCAAGGTCGTGATGATGATGGTGGAGGCGAACTCGATCCGAGTGTGCTGGAGGAGTCAGATCGAGTCGTGCGGTGGTGACGAGAGGGAACAGGGGGGATCCACCACAGGGGGTGGGTGGATGGATGTGGTCGGGAAGGAAGCGTGAGCGCAAAATCAGAAAGACTAAAATTTCGCAAAGACATGCTGACACTGGCGAAGTGCCTGCTCCTCTGTGCGAGACCTCTAGCTGAGCATCGTGGATGGATTCACGCCTCTAACGGTACACCACGCAACACTGCTCTAGTGCCTGGATGTTTCGCTGAGCTGCGCTGATCGCCATCAGCCAAGGCTCTGGTCATCATCGTGGCTCAGATTCGAGATGGTGTTAGTGCTTTTGACTCTAGTTCGGCTTTCACGCAATTCTCATGTACTCTAGCTTGCACAGGCGCTCTTTCTCAATGGCAAACGTTTCTCTGTTGAATCAGATGACTTTGAGACCATACACCTCACTCTGGACCCGGTAGTCTGTGTCGAAAGGGATCACGGCGAGCTGTGAGACAAAGAATGAGAAAGGAATAACCATTTCCTTGCCATTCTCCCTTCTTGAAGCAAAGGAAAACTTCATCCTGGTGAGAAGCTCCGTGCATGGTATCTTGCTGCCAACAGCTTCCTCCGTCATCACCACCTTGAGCTTTCTTATATGCATAAACATCTCTCGCGATGCTGTTGTCCCTTGTCCTTGAAATAAAATGTCTTTCTCGAACAGCCAGAGTATCTGAGCCAGCTCGGTGTCCCCGTCTGGTGTCCTGACCATAGCATATGTGTTGCCGAGGTTGCTGCTTGTCGAGGACGATGCACCAGTTACCCTTGTTTTGCTCAGATACGTGGGTACAACAACTGTATGAAGGAAATGCGCTGTTGGGACCATTGGCACATCGTTGGCTGACATTGTAAGGTCATGCGAGACCTTGAAGCGACCAGGCATCACCTTTGTCAGCCCGTTGAGGTACTCCAAGAGCAATTCAAAGGTCTTTTCCTCCATGCTTACCTTGTTCAGCCGTGTTGGCGTCGTTTCCTGGTCTTGCTCGCTTCAGCTCTGGATGTGACCAAGCAACCGCCTGTGCAGGAAGCTATCGTTTGACTGGGCAAGCAGGACCCGCAGCTCTTGCTGGCGAATGTTGGTCCTCATCATCGTCTTTTCGAGTCGCCCTTGCTTGTGTCCTGAGTTGTTTGTTCTGGCCAGTTTTCCATTGGCACGCTCAAACGGCAAGCATGAGAAGTTGCGTGCCGCTCCAAACCGTCTGATGGCCTCGGGAATGTGCTCTGCGATGTGAGTGTTGAACGTGAGCCAGCCATTCCCGAGGAGGTCCTTGAGGAGCATGTTGAATTGGACGATGTAGCTGTGCAGCTCCTCAACGCCAGCCTCATCGAGTTCCTCTTCCAACAGCTCGACGATGCAGCAGAGGAGCATCGCAATGGGGAAGACATTGGTTACGAGCTTGATACCTTCCAGAACCGGCCTTTTCCTGCTCTTCTTGGCAGGGTAGAAGCAAAGCCACTGACCTTGGATGCCTACGAGCGAGCGATGCCACAGGCTTAGCATGATAAACGGCAGCAGGCAGCGGTACATGGTGACCCACTGCTCTGCTGTGGGCAAGCCAGCACTGCGGTCACCCATCCTCTTGTCCGGCTTCTTCACGCTGCTCGGAATCAAGGCATTCCGGATGACAACCTGTGCGTCATTGAGCTGTCCGTGGATCTTCTGGCACCCATCGATGAGGAAATCCCACCAGAAGCGCTGACACATGCCTGAATGAACGGCATGCATGGGGTCGGGTGGGCTGCTATGTACCAGATTGAAGTACTTGAGCCTCTTGAGGACCGTGTTGGTTCCTCTTGCTGCCGTCTCTGCTGTTGGTGGTGACAGTCTTGCCTCTTGAGCGCCTTCCTCCCATGGCTCGTGCATGCCAAGATTCTCGATGTCCTTGGGACAGTATGGGCAGATCTTGCCACTATGTCGAATGCCAGAAAAGTCCACCATCTTGGCTCGCACTGGACTGTCGGCAACCACCATATTCAGCCGCGCTCGAACCTTCCTGCCTGGGGAAGCAAGTTCACACACAATGTCAGTGTCATGCTACCATGAATGAGATTTGGAGTGCATGTCTGTGATACAAGTAAGTAATATGATGGGGGAGACCTTACCTTCTGGGCACTTCGCAGTCGGGATTGTGCGGCCATTCTTGTCCAGGTCGATGAGCTCCTCACTCACAAGGTGAAGGTAGTGCTGGAGCAGCTCCTTCGACGATTCGTTTGGCCCAGGAAGCAGACCAACAAGATGCACACCCAAGCATCGACGGTCGAGGGTGCTAAAGCGCTCTGGCAGGTTGTCGATGCGCATGAGAATGACACCAGTCGAGTGCCAGCCAGTGTGACTGCCTCTGTGAGGCCCGAACCAGTTGATATTGAGTGTGATCTTGAGGTTGAGGTCACCATCTTCGATGAAGGGCTTGTGATGTTGGAGGCATGGCGTCTCGCACTCGAACAGGGTGCAGTCCTCGCGCCATGCCTTGCCCGTCCAGATGGGGCCATATCGACAGCCTTCCTCTTCTCGCAGATGTCCTTTCCACGCATCCAGGGCATTCTCGATACGTTCATCCTGGAGGAGGAGCATCAGGGTTGTTGCAATGCTATGGTGTGCATACTGCAGCTGCGGCTTCCCATTCAAGATGGTGTAACTGGTGCAGTATTGGCAATGCAGCATGCCGTTTGCAGGGATCCTGCCATCCCACAAGTTGAGTCGATGGCAGCCACGGCTGATGCAGACCAGATACGTTGTGAAACTGTCTGTCAGACCAAGACTCTTGGCCACCGCAGAAGGAGTGATCAGCTTGTCCCTCTGCAGTGCCAGGTCCTCTCATACCATCGAATCAGGATAATGTTCTATTACTGGCGCAATTACAGTGAACATGAAGGACAGTATAAGTGTGGCGCATTTGTGTGACAAGCTTGTGTAAGCCATCATGAATGCGACAAGTACATACGTCTTCCATATCCAGCTGTTGCGCTGACGTTGGTGCATCAAGAGGACGATTTCTGACTCTGCGGCCTCGTTGCACAGAAACTCCTCCTCCTCAATGTTGAAGTCGTTGTCACTCTCCACATCCTGCTCGTTGTTGTCCAGTCTCTCCTCCTCCATCTCTGAATCGTACCACTCGTCGTCGTCATCGTCATCACCCTCCTCGCTTGCCTGTGCCATCTGTGGTTGAGAATCTGCCTGAATGCCATTGAAAGGAAGCTCTGGCGACTGTGTCCTGCCTACTTCACAGGCAACCGAAGCAGCATCCTGGTCTTCAAAGTGCTGCCACAAGCTGAGGAGCTGCTCGTATTGCTGCTCAGCTGTTGCCTGCTGTCGACTGCGCTTGGGCAGGGGTGGTGGTGGTGGAGTAGGCGGCTCATGGTTCTGGCCGCGGCCATGTCGCTGCTGATGCATGAACCAGGCTGCCCATGTAACCCACTGGCCACCATCGCCGCAACGGCTGCAGAAGCACTCACACGAGAAGTTAGACATGGTGAATGAGGATCATATTGCTAAAGAAAGCTAGAGTGAGTGAAGCAACTACATACATGAAGAGAGCGGGGCCGTTTAGCCAGTGTCGGTGTCGGTGGAAGAGTGGCTTCACCATAGGTTGTCCAGCGGATGTGGTTCAGCCGGAGCTACTCCACAGCTTAACCACTGCATGCTCAACCATCGACTGTGGGTTAGAAGTTGTACACACGTTAACCACGGACACTGGTGTAGTGCTGTACGAGGGCATGCTACTCCACTGCAACTGGTATAGCCGGTGGAACAGTTTTTAAATTTCAAGAAATTTACGTTGTGGTTCCGATTCGAAGCTGTTAGGGTGGGAAAATCGTAACAAGCTGAAAAAAGGAAAACTCAGGCTTGAGTGTTCCGTGTCCCGAGTTGGACCAAAAATTTCACGTTTTTTGTCTTTTCTCACTTTTTCTGGTCCTTCTCGCCTTGTTCGAGTTGGAAAGTTTGGCAACAGTGCACCCGCCAACACTAGCAAGCCAGGGTTCGCTCCCCCTCCTCTCTTCCTTGCTTGCTTGTCGCCACTGGTCTTTCATATACACCACCCTTTGTAGCGCGGCAATCCACTATTATGCCTGGAATCAAGCGATCCAGGCCATCAGAGGATGCGGCTGCCTCTTCGGCCGCCAGCTCCTCCAAAACCAACATCACCAAAAAGACAAAGAACCATGCCTCGAGCTCTGCACCTTCCACCTCGCTCCTCTCTGCCCAGGAGGTCGACTTTCCCCGTGGCGGCAGCTCTGGTCTTACCGCGCTCGAGTTCAGGGAGGCCAAGCGCGAGGCTCGCTCCGAATCGGCTGCCAACGAGCTTCTCTTCAAGGATGCTACGGACGAGCAGGCCGAAGCCAGGCGCAACAAGATGAAGCAAAAGTTCAACAGAGAAAAGCGTAATGACGCAAAGAAGAAGCGCACAATTTCTGCTCCTTCTGTGTCAACAACGCAGGGAGAGAAGAAGGACTACAACCGCATCGAGCATATCAACTACAAGCGTCTCATTCCTGGTTCGAGGCTGCTCTGCTCCGTCCTTGCGATCCACCCACTCGCTGTGGTCGTCTCGCTGCCCAACCAGATGCTTGGTCACATTCCCGTCACACAGATCAGCCCTCAATTCACACATCGTCTGCAAGCTGCAGCCGACGCAAACGCTGAAGATGATGACGAAGACGAAGAGGACGAGAGCATGGATGACGATAGCGACGACGATGAGGGAGACGACGAGGAGAATGCCAACGGCGCTTCGACCAAGCGTTCTAAGAAGGACGCGAAGAAGGTTCCCGAGCTGCGTGAACTTTTCCACGTCGGCCAGTGGCTCGTTGCTAGCGTCGTTCAGGTCCGGTCCGCCGACGTTGCCAAGGGCCGGCCCAGCCGAGAAGGAGGCGAATACGAGAAAGAGTCTCGCCGTGTCGAGCTCTCACTCGCTCCTTACCTCGTCAACGCTGGTGTCTCCGTCTCTGACCTCGACGCTGGCGCTACTCTGTCTGCAGCCATCTCGAGCGTCGAGGATCACGGCTACATGCTCGATAGTGGTATTCCCGAGCTTCGCGGCTTCGTCTCCTTCACTGACGCGGCCAAGCTCCCCGCCAGCTTCCATGCCGGCAAGCAGGGCAAGTCGCTCCAGGTAGGCAGCGTCGTCTTCGCCAAGATCACCAAGATTCCAGAGAACAAGCGCAGCTTCGAAGCCACGCTCGACCCCAAGACTGTCTCGACTAGCCTGATCAAGCACGCCCCCAGCATCACCGCCATCCTTCCCGGTACCCTCACCAAGGTGCTCATCACCGCAGCGCTCCCCACTGGTCTCAACGTCAAGCTCTTCGGCATGTTTGATGCTACTATTGACCGATTTCACCTTCCAGAGCTGCCGGAGGGCAAGGACATTCCTGATGTATACAAGGAGGGGTCCAAGCATGTAGCACGTGTCCTATGGGACCTGCTCAGCCCACCTTCCACCGCACTGCAGGGCGACAACCCTGACCACGAGCGCAAGTTTGGTCTCTCACTCGCTCCTCAGGTGCTTGCGCTTGAAGCACCGGTCGCCAAGGACCAGCAGTTGCTCCAGCATGCATACCCCATCGGTACCGCTCTCAAGGTCACCGTTGTCCAGACTATCAACGACTGGGGTCTCATTGTCTCGATTCACGGCACCGACCTGCGCGGCTTCGTCCACATCTCGCAGGTTTCAGACGATCACGTTGTCTCGCTGCCCCCCTCTTCGGGCCCCTTTGCTAAGGGCACCGATCACAAGGCTCGCGTTGTCGGTCATTCTCCCACCGACCGCACCCTCCAGCTCTCGCTCAAGGCATCCGTGCTCGAGCGCAAGTTTATGCGTGTATCCGAAGTCGAAGTCGGCGAGGTCGTCAACGCTAGCATCGTCAAGCTCGGTCTTCCCAACGCCATCTTCCTCCAGCTGCACGGCCACGTCGATGGTGTTGTTTTTGCCAACCACTTTGCCGACGTAAAACTAACCCAGCCCGAGAAGCGTTTCAAGCCTGGCCTCCAGGTCAAGGCGCGTGTCATGGACGTCGACCCGAGCCGCAACAGGATCGTGCTCACGTGCAAAAAGTCGCTCGTCAAGTCGGATCTGCCCATCGTTGCGTCCATGCAGGATGCGCGTGTGGGCGTCGTGACCAACGCTACCATCTTCCGTGTCCAGACCAACTCGCTCATCGTCAGCCTCTTTGGCGGGCTGAAGGCGCTCGTACCTGGAAGGGAGGTGAGCGAGGACGACTTTAATGATGTCAAGGGCGCGTTCACGGAGGGCAAGGTGGTCAAGATGAGGATCACCGAGGTCGATTACGAGAACCAGAAGCTCGTGGGTAGCATTAAGCAGGCTTCGCCCGAGTACCTGGCCAAGCTGAATGTGGACACGGTCGAGGTGGGCGAGAAGGTGACGGGCAAAGTCGCGGCGGTGCACAAGGAGGTTGTGGTGCTGACGCTCGTGCCGTCCGGAGTGCGAGCGCTGCTGTCGCTGTCCGTGCTGGCTGCGATGCGAGGCACCACCTCGGAAGAGCTGCTCGAAAGCCTTGCGGAGGATCAGGAGATTGAGGACTTGGTCGTGTCAGTCAAGAACCCCGGCAAGGGTATCGTGATTGTCGCTGACAAGGTCCGCTCCAGCAAGGCTGCAGACGAGGGCGCCAACGGTGCCTCCTTGGCGCAGATCAAGCAGGGTGCTGTCGTTCAGGGTCGCGTGATCCAGAAGAGCGACAAGTATCTCGATTGCATCGTCGCCCTTGGCACCGCTACCCGTGCCAAGCTCCACATCACTGACGTCGCCGACGACTTCTCCAGCAACGTCTCCCTCCCCAGCGTTGGCCAGACTGTTCAGTGCTACGTCATCTCCCTCACGCCCAACGGCAAGTCCGCCACTATCTCCACCCGCGCCTCTCGCATCTCCGACTCCACCGACATCGTCGACCCCGAGATTCCCTCCATCACCGACCTCACCAAGGGCCAGAAGGTGCGTGGCTTCGTCAAAGCTATCACCAACGTCGGCCTCTTCGTCACCATTGGCCGCAAGCTCGAAGCCCGTGTGCAAGTGCGCGAGCTATTTGACGAGTTCGTCCGCGACTGGAAGAAGCGTTTCACCGTCGGCCAAGTTGTTTCCGGAACCATCATGGACACCGATGTGAACAACAACGAGATTGAAATGTCGCTCAAGTCCACCCCTGGCTCAATCAAGCCACGTGCCGAGCGGGCTGAGGAGCGCGCAAAGGACGAGGAGAAGAAGAGGCCTAAGAGGGTGACCGACTTTAAGGCAGGCGACAAGGTCAAGGGTTTCATCAAGAACATCATCGAGTTCGGCGTGTTCGTGCAGATCGAAGGCACGAACGTTTCCGGATTGGCTCATATGAACGAGCTGAGTGACGGCAAGGCGGATGAGGCATTGAAGGCATTCAGGGTGGGTGACAAGGTGAGGGCGATTGTGTTGCGGGTCAATGAGGAGAAGAGGAAGATTAGTTTCGGGTTGAAGCCGTCCTACTTTGACGCTGCTGATTTTGAGGACAGTAGCGATGAAGAAGAGGATGAAGATGAGGAGATGGAGGATGCAGAGGCTGTCGCTGATGGCTCTGATGATGAGGACGATGAGGACGAGGACGATGAAGACAACGACGATGAAGACGAGGGCGACTTTGTCGAGATGGACGAAGACGACGAGGATGAAGACAAGGACGAGATCATCACCAAGCCCAAGAAATCTTCGGTCCCATCCCTCGCCCTTTCTGGCGGCTTCTCCTGGTCCGCCGGTGCCAACGACGACGAGGAGGAGTCCGACAACGACCTCTCTTCCTCCTCCTCCTCCGACTCTGACTCTGACTCCGACGCTGCGGCTGCAAAGAAAGCCGCCCTGAAGAAAGAAAAGGCCAAGTCGAAATCCAAGTCGCGCAAGACCACGCTCGAGGAAGACCTCACCGCCGACCTTGCCACCAAGGCGCCCGAGTCCGCCACCGACTTTGAACGCCTCTTGCTTGGCTCTCCCAACTCCTCGTTCCTCTGGATCCAGTTCATGTCGTTCGCTCTCCAGCTCTCCGACATCGACAAGGCCCGCGAGATCGCGCGCCGCGCGCTCAAGGTGATCAACTACCGCGAAGAGCAAGAGCGCATGAACGTCTGGATCGCACTGCTCAACCTCGAAAACACGTACGGCTCGGACGAGACGCTGGAAGTCACCTTCAAGGAGGCAGTCCAGGCGAACGACGGCTTCACAATGTACCTCAAGATGATCAACATTCTCGAGGCCTCGGAAAAGACCGATGCCGCGGAAGAAATGTTTGTCAAAGCCAAAGCCAAGTACTCGACGACGCCGGAGTTCTGGATAGAGTACGCGCGGTACTATCTGCGCACCAACCAGGCCGACGCTGCGCGCGCGCTGCTCCCCCGCGCAATGCAGGCGTTGAACAAGCGCGATCATACCGCCACCATCACAGCGTTCGCCATCAACGAGTTCAAGCTCGGCGATCCCGAGCGCGGACGCACCATTTTTGAAGGCCTCGTAGACAGCTATCCCAAGAGGCTGGATCTGTGGTGGCAGTACATTGACCAGGAGTCGAGGTTGGAGGAGAACCAGGAGCAGGTGAGGAACTTGTTCGAGAGGACACTGACGCTCAAGTTGACGGCGAAGAAGGGGAAGAGTTTGTTGAAGAAGTGGTTGGAGTACGAGAAGAAGCATGGGGATGTGAAGGCGCAGCAGAAGGTGTTGAAGAAGGCTAAGGAGTTTGTGGACGAGATTAACAGGAAGCATGCTCAGGCGGAAGAGGAGGAGGATGAAGAGTGAGCCCTTTCTCAAGTTGTGTGTACAGCACTCGGTTCAATGATACGATATTCGTTCTGGTTCACCATGTCGTGTCTGTGGTTGTGGTTGTGAGTTCGATCTGGTCTGTGAGAGTGGCCCCTGGCTGTGGCAAGCTGAGAGTCTCAGCTATGGGCCTGAACCGGTTTCACGAGCCGTCAGCAAGCGGAAGTCTGTCCCATCCTGACCGTGCGTCAAACAAGTTCATGCCGGAGCTGCGGTGAGCAAAGGTCAAGTAGTAATTGAGGTGTAGCAGTGGTGGTGCTGGGGCTGGTGGTATTACATCTTCATCCGGTCCATCAATGCACGTCTTCGCGGTGCTCGTATGCGTGGTGTCCGATCTCACTACCCTGGAGAAATCCTAGGCGATGTGTCGGCCAAGCAACTCGTTGAGGTAGTACAGAGCGACCGGAGCTGTTCACACGTCCACCAAACCAGATTCTTCTCGTCAGTCTTGACATTCTTCCCATCTCCGTATGTCCAACTCCCTCTACTGTGCAACACGGCTCGAACAACGAAAGGAGGAAAGAGGGTTTACTTACCAGACCAAAGGCCAGCAGCGTAAATAGCAAACTGCTTGAGAGTGTTCCTTGCCTGGACACGCGCAGCGGCGGTCTCTGCAGGGCTGGGCTGTCTGGGGGCTCCTCCGAACATCGTTATGTGATCCTTGTGGCGGGTTTTCGTGTAAGCGGATTAGAGAAGTGGGGTTGGGGTGGGGAGGAAGGAAGATTGCGACAAGGGGTGGTGGTGGAGGTGAATAGAATTTTTTGGGGGTTCCGTCCCGATCGGCATCCCGATTTGATATGAAAGGTGGTTTCAGGGTCCAAGCGAAGAAGTCGCCGAGAGATTTCAGTGTTGGTTCTTCTGCATGCAGTCACTGACCTTCCTTCACCGTAAGCATTCAAGCAGAGGAACATAGGAGGATGTCGAGCAGCAACGCCGAGTGCAGCACCAACCAGAAGAGCTCGGCCATCGGGAGTGGACCCAAACGCACAACGGTGCAGCACCAGCAGCTTCCTCCACGACCCAAACTCGTCCCGCTCTACCCGTCTGCCGAACGTCGCACTGCACCCTCTTCCTCTTCTTCAAGCATTCACCACGGAGACGAAGAACTGCCGTTACACCTCTCGGGACTCGCCAACGCATCATCAAGAAGACAAGATTCGGCTGAAAAAGGGCCAGCGAATGAGGAGGAGGGATGGGTGTCGGTGATCACCGCCCCGGCGTATGCACCGTTGCGAAGCTGGTTGACGGTGATGCAGAGTTTGATCCGCCACCCGGAACGCAATTCGAGCAACATCTTGCGTGCTGATATCCAGGAAGACACACAAAGCAGCATCAACCATCACCGAGAACAGTCACAAGAAGAAGGGTGGAGGAAGCAATGGACAATACGAAGGGCATTGCTACCGCGTAGACCGAACTTGGATTGGAGGATGGAGCAGGAGTGTTCCCTCTACTACCGCTACGTCTCACCACAACGAAGGGGAAAGGATGTGGAGGGATGGAAGGAGGAGGAGCATGGAGAAGAGGAGGTGGTTGCGGCGGATGTAGTGGAGGCGGTGGTGGTCTATACGCCTCTAATCGGAGCGCTTAAGCATCCAAAGATGACGCTACCAGCCACCGAAGAAGCAGTAGGGGAGATGGGCCAACCACCGCCGAGCGAAGCCTACGTCCCGTTCTACCATCCCAAAGTGCGCGCACTCGCTTTCCACTTCCGCCCCTCTCCGCCATTCCCCTCCACCGACGCTAACACTATCTACGGGCAGCTGGGGATCTCGTTCATCCCCTTCCTGCAAACCAACGAGCCAGCCTTCTCGCCCACGCACCGCCTCTCCCGTGTCGGCCTGTCCCTCCTAACCACCCTCCACATGCACACATGGGGCGACCTGCACAGCTACCGCAAGCGCGTGCACCACGACCAGGTCGTCCCGCGCTCTCTCTACCAAGACCTCTACCTCTCCCTCAAGTCCAAATACGCCGGCGAGCTGATCGAGGGTTGGGTCGAGGCAACGGATCCAACCAAGCATGTTTTCGAGGAGATGGGTATCGCTGCATTCCTGATTGCGCTGTGGAGTCTTCTCTACAAGAAGGAGGGCAAAGAAAGAGGGGGGAAGGGGGAGGGGGAGGGGTGGAAGGAGGGGGTCAAATTCGTCGATGTTGGGTGTGGCAACGGCCTTTTAACCTACATTCTGGCCCGGGAGGGGTTCAAGGGGGTGGGCCTGGATTTGAGAGCTCGAAAAAGCTGGGTCCAATTCAGCACCTGGGCAAAGCTAAAGGAATGGACTTTTGACCCTCGCTCTCTCCTCCACCCCGCCTCCCTCGAAGCGCAAGAGATGTGGGGAGGCGCATTCCTGCTAGGCAACCACGCGGACGAGCTCACCCCCTGGATCCCCGTTCTCGCCACCCACCACGCCTGTGCTGGCTTCATCAACCTACCCTGCTGCTACTTTTCCCTGGACGGCACACGCGATTTCCCCCTCCTCCTCAAAGGCGGCGATGTATCGCGCAACGAACAGTATCTAGCGTACGTTGCAGAGCTGCACACGCGGTTCGGGTGGAAGTTGGAGCTGGAGCCGTTGAGGATTCCGAGCACGAAGAATTGGTGTTTCGTGGCACGGGGGAGGGAGCATACCGAAGCAGAGGAGGAGATGAAGAGGAGAGTGAAGGATGCTGTGCAGATAGCACTGCAAAGCGGGTGGGCCGCACGAAGCTCCACCTCGAGATAACTAATTGTTCTCATCGAATCGAATCGCAACCGAGGTCGGAAAAGCAGCCTCATGCATGGCGATAAGGAGAACAATGTTGAATTACCAGCGTGCAATTCCAAGTGCGGTTACTCTCTACAGGGTGTATCTTATACAGAACTCCTCTCCCACCATGCTGCTTCACTCCGAATGCCAACCGTACCGCATAAACGCATCGACCGTGCTCACCTTCGCATCGGTAAACGCACTCAAAATCCCCCTCGCCTCCATATACAACCACACCTTGAGCATGGGCAGCATTCTCCTCAACTCCTCCTTCTTGGGCACATGCATCCCTCCTCCCTCCTGATGCTGGATTTCCCTTCCCAAATGCCGCAAAATCGGCAGCGCTGACTTGAAAAGGTCCATATTCGGATCCAACTGCCGCCCAATCCCCTCCAACAGCAAAATCGAAATCACCGTATTCACAAAATCAGCCTCCATCTTGACATGGTGTTCCCTCACCGCCATGAGCACCTTGTTGAGCACGTCCGAGATCTTGATCTGGGCAAGCGAGAAAGTTTTCGACTTGACGCTGAGGACGAGGTCTTGCATCTTCATGGCGAACACGTCTTCGTCCACCACCAAGTTGGGGGTGCGGCAGCGTTCGACCATGAGGTGGCCTGCGAGTGCGCCGTCGAATTGGGCTACAGCCGAGAACAGGTCGAGAAAGTTGCGGCGGTTGAGCGGGGTGAGTTCGACGGTGAGTCCGGCGTCGAGGAGGACTACTTCGGGTTGGTAGCCCTGGGCGTCGAGACGGTCGAGTTCGTCGAGCCAAGCGTCTTGGTCGTGTTTGAGCGGGCGTAGGCGTTGAACGATGCTCTGGTCCACTTGATCGTCTGGTGTAGCGGGGGCTTTAGAATGACCGGGCGCGTAGTCGCTGTCAAACTTGCTGAGGATGCGCGCAAAAAGGTCGGAGAGCAGCGACTCTGTCGAGGGCTTGTAGAACTTGATCATGATGTTTCCGGGATGCAAATCGGCATGCGTGAAGTTGTCGATGAGAAGCATGTTGAGGAAAGCGTCGAGACCGAGATTGGCGATACGGTGGTCGAACTTGCCGCCACCGAGCTGCAAAAAGTACTTGAGCGGAAGGGCGTCTTCGTATTCTTCGATGAGGACTTGCTTTGTGCTGAACTCGGTGAGCGGGCGCGGGAAGGAGATGGCGGATCTGCGACGAGCGAAGTTCTCCTCGAAGCGAGTGAGGTTGTTGGCCTCGTTGCGTAGGTCGAGTTGGGAAAACATCATTTCGGCAAAGACATCGACTTCTTCGGGGAACGAGAGCCACTCGGCTCCAGGAATGGCATTGATGAGATTGGCAAAGAAGCGCATGATCTTGATGTCCCTGGCGATGGTCTTTTCGACACGAGGGTGGAGGATCTTGATGGCAACGCTGTTGGTAGGGATCTGAGGTGGAGCAACATCCTCCTCGTATGTGAGTGCAAGCGTTTTGGACAGCTTCTGTGTGGCCTCGCCGGAATGGGCTTCCTTCTTTGCGCGGCGGTATCCGGGAGGCAGCAGGTCATGCTTGAGTGTAGCCTTGTAGACCTGGGCGACGGCACCAATGCCCATAGGCTGGTAAGGAAATTCTTCAAAGATTTCGTCAAGGGGCCTCTGGAAGATGCGCTCAAGGATGCGCTTGGTGTAGCGGAAAGAGTGTGGCTTGCCATTGGAGTGGAGTCGGCCCAGACGCTGGCAGAGCTCATCCGGGAAGAGATCCTGACGACTTCCAGCCCATTGAGCGAGCTTGATGAACGTGGGCCCGGCACGCTCCATTTGCTTGACCAGGAAGGAATACCACCAGATGGCACCCCAGCGGTCGCCCTCTTCGTCTTTGCGCACCTTGCGTCCACGCATTCTGCCCTTCTCTCTTCTGCTGCCAACGAGCAGCATTGGCGCTGTGAGGATGACGGGAGCAAAGAGGATGAGGAGATATAGGAAGCGTCTGGCTGTGCCTAAGGGCTCGATGATCAAGGCATGAATGACATTGCCCACTTTGACGCAAGCTCGGACGACCACGTTGCGACGATCAAGGTCTTCATCGTCCTCTTCCACGGGAGGTGCAAAGCCTTGATGCTGTGGTCGCTCCTGCTTGACCGAGTCAGCTTGCTGTTGCGACTCGCTTTGCAGTGGGCTCTGAGAAAGATACCAGTCTACGAGAAGCGCTGTTCCAAGTCCAGCGATGGCTATGGATGCGATACGGCCTGGATGTGATATTGATGGAGAGTGACCAGCTTTGCTGGAAGCAGAAGTCAAGCCGAAAGTGCGTGCATGCTGCTTATTTGGGTGTGACAGCAGACGAGATGCAAGAGTGGATCTTGGTACGACAATGCGGGAGATGGGTGCGCTGCCAGTGTTGAGGGTCGCAGATGAGGCACGGCCGTGCGCTGGTTTGATGCCTACATGCCGTGACGAGCTATAAACAATCGACCGTGATGAGATCTGGTTGAAGAAGCGACAAGCCGGCGCAGAGTGCAGCCTGTGTTGCAAGAGGGGAAGCATGATGGCGAAGTTGGACGTGATTGACGGGGTGCTGAGGGGATGTTCTAGACCAACATGCCTGGTGGCAACAGCTAGTCGGCTCGATGGATGCCTGCTGTGTTACTAGTGCTCACGACGCAGCCTAGGAGCAGTGAGCCGCGGCTAGTGTGGATGATAAGGGATTGGTTGGTGGGAGAAGTGATGGAGGTCAAAGTGATAAGGTCGAGGTTAGGATTGAGGATTGGAGTGATAGCAAAGTGACCAGTGCTGAAAGGGTCTCAGCGAGTCAAGACAACTCGGGCACAATCAATCCATCAATCCATCAATCCATCAATCCATCACTCACTCTCATGCTAAGCTGTGAAAGGCGACGGCCCCATCGCACGCACTACGTAGCGGTGCATTAACACAGTCGGCGCTGCACGCCAAGGTGAAGCCACAGCGGCTTCTCTGTTTCTGTGTATGAATTTTTGACAATTCAATAATTCCTCCACTTTTTGAAACCGAAAACAACGCACGCGACGCACGCACGCACGCACGCACGCACGAGCCTTGCTTTGCCTTTGAACGCGTTCTTTCGACTCGACACGCCATTTTCGCAATCAATTCCATTCTCAACACGCACGGTGGCAGAGCAGCAGGAAGAAACGCGTTCTACTGTAAATTGACATTTATTTGACTTAGAAAAGACACACAACCCTCACGTTTCTGGCTGAGCCAGCTTGGTGCATGTCACACTTGCACAATCCACTCTCCTCTCGCACGATCATCTCTTCATCATACATACCCGACTCCCTAAACTAGCAGTGAGACATCGCAAAGATGAACGAGTCCAACGACTATGAGCAGGAGCGGCTCAAGAACATCAAGGAGAATGAACGCCTGATGAAGGAGCTCGGCGTCATGGGCGGTTCTTCTGCAATCGGCGCCCCTTCCCCAAGGCGAGCTACTCCAACCAAAGCTAAGAAGCCAGCAACGCCCAAGAACAAGGCAGACACGACGCCTACGCGCATAATGCCCACTCGGTCCAGTGCACGTCTAGCGGGACACGAAGCCGACTCGGAGACGCTCAAGCGCAAGTACGAGGAGGAGGCCCAAGAGGCACGCAAAGTGGCAGAGGCGGCGAAGCGCGCGCGGCATCAGCAGTTTGATCTGTCAGACATGACAGGGGGAGAGCTCGAGGAGGAGGCGATCCTTGCGCTCGAAGCGACACTCAATGGGCTAGCGTCCAACGCTGCTCCTGCAGCTGAGCTTGTGGATATCAAGCAAGAGAAGAAGCATCAATCCGGTAAGAGCAGTGACCACACGGAGCACAGCACAGAGAGGAGAGAGTTGCAAGAGATCCTCAACAAAATGTCGCTCAAATCGGCTGCCAAGGTGACACCCAAGCGTGTCTACTCGATGGCCTACCACCCTGCCACGGACAAAGACCTCGTCTTTGTCGGCGATAAGGAAGGCTCCATTGGCGTATGGGACGCTGCACCCACCTCCATCTCCTCCGGCAGCAATGGTATCAAGAAAGAGCGGAATGACGACGACCAAGAGGCTTACGATGAAGAATCCGCTTTTCCCGAGGGTAAAGCATGGACCCTCCAGGTGCATGGCCGCAGCCCGGTCACATGCATCAAGTTCGACCCGGTCAATCACAACTCTGTCTTTTCATCTTCATACGGTTCCACCGTGCGCAAGCTCGATCTCGCCACCGGCACCTCCGACGAGGTCTGGGCAGGCGAAGAAGACGTGCTCCTCTCAATCTTTGACATTCTCTCCCCCTCCACCCACCCATCCGCATACATCGATACGCCCAACCCTTCGCTGGACGAGCGGTCGATGTGGATCGCAGACCATCGCGGCGGGCTGCTCCACATTGACTTGCGCGAAAAGTCCCGCAGAGGCAACAACACGCGCCGATGGCAGGTGTGCGAGAAAAAGATCGGTGCCATGTCCGTCAACAGGCTTGCGCCGCACTGTATTGCTACGGCGAGTCTGGACCAGCATATCCGGCTATTTGACGTGCGAGCGCTCGCGTCGGTTGTCAGGGAAACTGCTCAAGCGCCTTATAATTACAAGGGTGTGGATGCGGACGATCTGGAAGCCGCCCAGACCAAGGCACAGTTTGCCGCAAATAAGGCGAGACAAGCGTGCACTTCGGTGGATTTTAGTCCGCGTGGCAACCAGCTTGTCGGCGTGTCGTACGATGATGTGGTCAAAGTGTGGAGCATGCAGCCGAGCTGGTTGTACTCGGAGCATGGATTGAAGAGCAAAACTGCCGTTACCAAGGCGAGTGGGGTTGCGAATGGGAAGAGTGGACGCGGAGGGGGAGTGAAGAAGGAGGAGGAAGGGAACGCGCCTAGTGGGGGACTCTTTAAGTGGCTATCGCGCGCAAAACCGCTCAAGACCGAGCAACAAGTCCAGCAAGCCATCAAGAATGAACAATCCACCGACGCTGCACCATCTGCCGACCGACCGAAGGACGTGTTACAGGATCCACTGCGCATCCCGCACAACAACCAAACGGGCAAATGGCTCACCATGTTCAGAGCAAAGTGGAACCAAAATCCGCTCCTCGAGCCGCATTTTACCATCGGAAGCATGACACGGAGGGCCGAAATCTACGCAGCCGATGGCACACTGTTGAAAACACTGTGGGATGAAAATCTGGTAACCGCAGTGCCAGCGGTGACGTGCATGCATCCCGTGCTGCCCGGAAGGTTGGTCACGGGCAATGCATCAGGTAGGTGCACATTCTGGTCTCCTGATTCTTAGCCTAATCCACCTTCTACCAGAGATCGCATTACAAAAGCGCAACTCAAGCAACGTTCAGGATACCCATTCAACGATCCTCATGAAACGGCACCAAAAGATCCAGGCATCAGCTAATCCAAAATGCACATTTATCAAGTTTTTCCAACCATTCACAAGCGCAAGAGACTGCGTGTGCGATCTTGTACAGGAATGAGGGGCTTTGGGGTAAGACCAGCTTAGAGCTTGCCTTCGGAGCCAAGGTCGGCGAAAGCCTCCTTGCAGCGGGTAGCCATGGTCTTCTCACCCTCACGAACCCAGACACGGGGGTCGAAGAACTTCTTGTTGGGCTTGTCGGCACCGTCGGGGTTACCGACCTGCTTCATAAGGTAGTCCTTCTTGTTGAGGATGTAGTCGCGGATACCAATGAGGTAAGCCCACTGGGTGTCGGTGTCGACGTTCATCTTGACCACACCGTGCTTGACAGCGGTGGCGATCTCGTGCTTCTCGGAGCCGGAGCCGCCGTGGAAGACGAAGAAGACGGGGTTCTCCTTGTCGCTCTTGATCTGCGAGCGCACGTAGTCCTGGTGCTTGCCGAGCAGCTCGGGCTTGAGCGAAACGTTTCCGGGCTTGTAGACACCGTGAACGTTACCGAAACCAGCGGCGATCGAAAAGTTGGGGGTGATCTCCGAGAACTCGCGGTAGATGTCCCAGATGTCCTCGGGCTGAGTGTAGAGCGAGGCGTTGTCGACACCCTCGTTGTTGACGCCGTCCTCCTCACCACCGGTGATGCCGATCTCCATCTCGAGCCAGATGCCGAGGGGAGCCATGCGCTTGAGGTACTTTTTGCAGATCTCGATGTTCTCCTCCTTGGGCTCCTCGGAGAGGTCGAGCATGTGCGACGAGAAGAGGGGCTCGTTGTGCTCCTTGTAGTATTCCTCGTCGGCGGCGAGCATGCCGTCGAACCAAGGGAGCAGCTTCTTGGCGCAGTGGTCCGAGTGCATAATGACGGGGACGCCGTACGAGGGGGCAACAGCGCGGATGAAGAGAGCGGCAGCCTTGGCGCCGATGATCGAGGCCTCCTGGTTCGAGTTGGAGAGACCCTTGCCGGCAAAGTTGGCGGCTCCACCCTGGGAAACCTGGAGGATCAGGGGCGACTTGGCATCACGCGCAGCCTCGAGAGCCGAGATGGCGACCGACGACGACTGTTTGTGCAAGCGGCGATTCAGCACAGAATACCGCACAAAAGACGGGAATGACACAGAATCAAGGCAAATTGTGAGAGAAACACCGGAGGAATGTTCAAATAGGAGAAAGGTGCAAAATCGTCAGCATTCGGCCCCAAGCGTCGAGTTGCCTGCTTTGTAAGACAGTCGCCTGCGCGAGCCAGCGGGTGCACAGCCGATTCCACCACCTGCTGGCAGGAATGAATTGCGAGTGAGAGAAGAAACTTACGGTAACGTTGAAAGCGGGGATGGCAAACTTGTTCTGACGAGCGTAGTCGAAGACCTTGTAGACGTCCTTTCCGGAGACGACACCGGCGGGAACAATGTCAAGAACACCCATTCTGTCGTCACCATGCAAAAGAGCAAATTTCAAGCAAAAAAATGTCAAGGTCAGCATGTCTGTGCGTCGGATCGGATAGGATAGAGACACATCACTCTGCCCCACCATCACTCGCAAGAGCTGCAAAGCGAGCCAGAGTCGGTGCCAGATGTCGTGAGACCAGCGGCAAGACAGCTTGACCGTGGCGGCGGTAGGAGTAGCATTGCGCAGATTGCAGAGGGCGGGGCGGAAGATGTGGAGGAGGCGACAGCACTCACTTTGATATTAGTGCAAGGGGATGGCGAAGTGATGGTGTGAAGGAGAGTTTGATGTGGTGGATGAGAGAGATGGTGACAGAGAAGCGAAAGAACTCTTGTAATGCGCACACCGGGCTCGAGCCAAGGCTAACCGACCGCATCGAGCGGCCAGTGCGATGTTGGTTAAAGCTCAACACATGACCTCGGTGCTCTCTCTGTGCTCTGCTGCCTGTTTTCTTGGGGGCCCAAGGCACGCACGGCCAGTTAGATCGATCAAGAAGGCGCTGCAGCCCGCCGCCCAATGCACAGATTAGAATCCAATCGAAATTCCAACCCCAAACCCGATTTCAGTTGAAAAAGCTAACTTACACAGTCAGCTCCATCCTTTCAACAAAAGGTCTGCCGCCCCACTCTCCTCTCTTTGCAAACCGTCCTTCGGGTAGGAACGTGAAAAGAGACACGGACATTCACGGAGGGAACAACATGTCAAAATCCGAAACTTCCGCTTGCTGTTACAACAGCAACATTGACGACCAGCTGTTTCCAGATGGTACGATAGGCAGTCGGATCGGGATGAGAGGAAGCAGAACCGATCGGCATCGTTTTGACAAGTCGAGCGTTTTGCAGTCTAGCTTCGATAGTTGTTCACCCATACCAGCGATCTTTTCCCCCCCCACAGAACCTCGCCAAGCCTCTCTTCTTGCCTCTGACCCTGCTTTCCATTTGCTTGAGCTTTCTGTTCTCCCAACGCTTGCAAGCTCTTTGCATCAGAGTCATACTTTAAGTTACTGCTGCAAGGGTGATTGCCGTGGAAAAGCTCTGCGCTGAGCCAAAAAGGTGTGACTTCGGTGCAATAGCTTATCGATATTGCTAGGTAGCTAGAGAATTCTCTCCGCAAACGCGACACCAACATAATTCCTCCGAACACCGTTCTTTTGAGCTCAAAAAAGAGACGGGTCGGACATAACATGCTGCGGGCACAGACAGACGGATAACGCTTCAGTGTTGTAGGCGTAGTGGATACGCATGCACGGCAAAGATGACCTTCAAGGTCAGCGGGGATGCTTCGTCCATACTTCGGTCTGATGCGCAGCGAGCGCGATTGGAGAAAGATCGGGTGTCGATCTGCTTAGGACGAACACGATCCGGCAGGAGATCTCCCAGCGACGGTGAAAAGTCTCGAAACCAGCTCGGACGAGCGGCCATACCATTCCACTCGACTGTCAACACGTATCCTTCCGCACATCTTGCGACAAGGCGGGCCGTGTCTCCACCGAGGCGCAGGCTGAACAGCTGCAGTTGACAGGCGCAGCTACAGGAGCAAGCTGAGAATGCATGTATGATTGACCACGTCCAAACACGTGCGTCGCTGCAACATCTAGAACCCCTTGTCGTACTTGCCGGAACTGTTCGAGATCAGCACAAAGAGCCGTACAGTGTCGGCGATCCACGAGACGTGTGATCGTGTAGAACAGTGGTTGGAATGAAACCATCCCGAATAGAGAATGATAGAACAAGTGTGTCAGCCAACTTCCCCTGAATAGATCAGCGACCCGAGCATCTCCTGCACCCCTCTTTGGACCAAATACGTACGCATAGAAGCTCTTCATATGAGCCACAATCCTCTCCAATGCAGCGAGCCACTTTTCCAACTCCTCGTCCACCTTCTCCTGCGGCTCGCCCAGCTTGGCGTAAAAGTCCTTGCGATAGGGGCACGCCTTCATGGCGAGGGCGAACACAGGTCGGATGAGCATGCCGTGATGTGAGCGCAACGTGTTGCCGTACGCATTGTTGAAGCTGGTGGCGAGCTCCTCATTCTTGTTATTGACCGAGTTGCGCATGGCCTGCGCGGTGAAGTCGAGACCGCGAAGGAGCCACATGAGTCCCTCAGTGGCAGGTCGCTTCGAGGTGCCGCCGGGGCCTTCGTTCTGCACGAGCTTCTCAAGCGTGCCCGACTTTTCGGCGCCGGTCTGGGTAAGGCGGGTGTTGACTTTCTGTTCAAGGCAAACACAATACGAAGAGAGGAGGGTGGGAAGATTGAGATGATGTTCAGTGACTCTCTTCCTTCCTTCGACAGCTTGCTTGGAAGTCTTGAGACGTGAGGCTGTGGCGACAGCTCTCGGCTACAGTACTTACCGCAATGTTGCCGTTCATGTCATTCTGGACGACCTTGAATGCTGTGTTGCCGAGCAGATCGAAAAGCTTGACGAGACCCTCGCAAGCTTCGAGGAAAGCTACCGTGTCGACGCCGCCCTCGGTTGGGACGTCAACAAAGGACTACAAGTCGCATCGTTCGGTGATGGGAAGCCGGTGGACAAGGCAAGCAGCGTGTCAGCATCCAGCCTTTTTAAAGTCAACCTTCTGTCTGCCTCACTATGCGAATCGGTCGGTCGGTCGGTCGGTCGGTCGTTCGTCGGTCGTGGCGGCACTTACACGCTTGCACTGCTCAAAGTAGGTAGTAGCCATCTTGCGCTTCTGAGGAGGAGTGGCGATGATGGAGGTGGTATAGACCAAGATGGAGCAGCGAGAAGGAGAGGGGAGTTTTCAGTCTTGGGGTTATGCAAGCGTGCCTGTCCACGGGGGAAGCGGGAGAGGGAGCGCTCATGCAACTCACGAACAGCAGCGGACAGTGTTGGTTGCGAAGAACGGCTTGAGGTCTAAAATTCAGGGGGGAGGGGGAAAAGCCCGCGCACAGACCGAGCGGCATAAAATTCAGTCTATTTCAACCTCGCACTCTGTCGAGGCGGCGGGGAGACGGGACCTGAAATTGGCCGAGCCGCTCTGTCTCATCAACACAACTCGACACAATTGGGTTTCGTCTTTCTGCTGGAATGGGAATTGAGCCTTGGACGAGGTGACAAGTGACAGGAACAGACGCTGGTGAGAAGGTAGGGCAGTCCATATGTCATTGCTCAAGCTGCCCATATGAAGTTGGCGACCACCAGCACTTTACACATGTGCGCATCAGCTCGATCGAATCAGACGACCTTGAGTGCTGCAAATGGCAATATCCCACAAGCAGAGCCGTATCTAACGAATGGCCCAGAGAGATGAGACAATGTCGAGATAAAGAGACGAGGCAAGGAGGCCACGAGGCTCATCGATTGGCTCGAAGTATGCCGAAATCTATCTGCACTAGCATCTAGAGCTTGGCTGCAGGCGATCGAGCAATCTTAGCCTTGATGAAGCCGCTTGGATGCGCGGCGGGGAGGAACACTTCGGCGTCCTTCTCGTCGAGGTTGCTGAGACCCTTGAAGCCAAGGTCGATGGGAATGTAGTGCTTGTTGGGCAGTGCAAATGCAACCTCCTGCACGGTCTTGTTGATAGCATCGCCCAGGATAGCCTCGCCCATGCGGTACATGGTGGCTTGCACACTGGCCGAGTCGTCAAGCGCAAAGACGCGAAGGACATGCGACTTGACCGACGAGTGAATTTCGCAGAACTTTGGCAGCGCTGATGGCTTCTCTAGTACAGCAGTGAGCCCACCGTTTGGCAAAGCGATCGAGTAGGAGCACTCGACCTCGGTCGAAAAGATGCGATCGCGAACCTCCTTGAGCGTGGTGAAGCTGTCCCTGTGGAAGCCGTAAAAGGCACTGCCGCTGCTCTTGAGAACGAGGAGACCCTTGATTCCGCCTTCGAGAGTTGTCACGTTGATCTCGCTACCGGAGCGCTCGCCCAGCGCTCGCACGGTACGCTTCTCGTCGCCGTCACGCACGAAGCTGTGCTTGTGTGCACCGCCATCCTTTGGATCGAGGACGATGCGCGTCCACTTGTGCTGGATGAGATCCACCTCGGTCTTTTCAATGTGAGAGTAGGTTGTGAGGAAGTGTTTGACCACCCGGAGTGCATATCGCTCGGGGCAGAGCACGTCTTCGGCTGGGAGCACCTTGGCAAGGTAGTTGAGCGTGTTCTTGACCGTGTCGGTAGCGACAATGGGCGAGTTGTCCGCTTCCGTGTAGGAAGGTGTGAGGCTCTCGCCGTGGAGCAGGCATCGCACAGTGTATTCAGCAACGCGATGCGAGGATGCGTCGTTGCTGTCGCGCACGATGCGGAAGATGCGGACGAGGTCCTTGCCATACGAGGCGGATGCGAGGCGGACGTTGGAGGAAGAAGCCTTGGCAGACATGGTTGATACCGTAGTCGTAACGATGTTAAGCCTGAGGGATGGGGTGTGTTGCGGAACCTGTGTTTTCCGAGGCTGGCTAGGTGCGCTTGGTGCAGAACGATGTTAAGCTTGCGGGGAAGGAGCAAGAGGAGAGACAAGTTGCTTCTACACACGGACTTGAAAGGTGTACCGGACACTTATGCAGAACAAATTCGAGAGCTTGGCTGGGCTATGAAAGGAAGTTCAGAAAGTTGGGAACGAACGAGTCAAAAGATACGAGGACAGCTGATATATGTACTGTATGCAGTGACGATGGCGACAAGCAGAGGCAAGCGTCGATAGAATCAGTGTGCGGTGCAGTGCAGATTTGCTGAGTGGGGGAAGCTGCCGACGCTTGGAAGCGATAAGGATGCGGAATTTCCTCGGGGCTGGCTGGCTGGCTGCCTGCCTGCCTGCCTAATCCCGGATGCAAAATCGCTAAACCTTTTGTCTCTATCCTGTTCAACTGCCGCTCCAAGTGCAGTGAGTGTCGCCAGCTGCAAGGTTGGTCGGCGTAGCCCAACGTTGATCTTGACACACTCGAAGCACGAATGAGGAACCAGAAAGCGGCTCAGACCGAGCAAGTTTCTCTGCCTGTCATCCCGTTCTATCGCCAAACCTCATCCGGTACCTTGCTTGCACAGACATGATTCTGAATGGCAGCATTTGCCGTGTCAACACTCAACGCAGAAGAGCAACTCACGCCGTGGACCGCCGCGGGCTGAAAAGCCAAAACACGAGCGAGCATGGAGATCGCCGAAGACCCTGGTCAAATCTCTTGATTCTACCGGCATCACCAATCTTAGTACTATTCCTACTCATAGGCCTTCGCTCATCGAGTCGGGTGGGTCACAGTCTCTTTCAAATTTGCACCGTTTGAGCGATTCAATATAGAATCATCCCGATGATTAAAGCTTGCGTTTCCTAATTACTTCTGTTTGTCCATCTCTACGCTCTTGTTTGGCGTCTAGCTCGAAGGCTCCCGGAAGCAACGCTGGTGGCCTCCGGTACTGTTGTGCTCAGCTTTACAAGATGCCACATAAGTTTAAAACGCCGGTCACGGTCCGCAGACCCAGTTGGGCGAAAGCGGATGTGGACCAAGCAGAAGCAAGGCTCGGACAACGCCGAACAGCATTCTTCTGGTGGATTCGGGAGCGTGAATACTCGGCTGTCGCTGTCGGAATGGCTTACCCTCGGCCATGTCCGAGCATGGCTGACACTCGACCCTGGTCTAGCAAGACCACACATATTGACCCGGTTGACAAGAACAATCACTTGGTGTCTCTCTGTCGACCCCCAGCCAGATGAAAGCTTCCTGTCACCATCTTCGAACCCACTCGGTGCGAAAAGCGGCGGACAATATCCCCCCCACGCACTCTGAAGCGGCGCTTATCGGGCAATCGGGTACAATTCAGTTCCCGATGATGTTAGGCCGTTGCGCGCTCTCAACACGGTGACAAGAGGCAGAATCAGCGCGTCTCAGCGGGAAAGGGTGAGAGAGCGTGTCAGGGACAGAATCAACTTTTTTTGGGTTCCTCTCGCGGTTGCGCCCTGCAGCGCGTGCACGTCGGCAGCATTGTTAACGCGAATCCAACACCATCAAGCTCTCTCGATATCTCTTCGGAGCACGAGCATTGTCGCCATCGTTGCTGCGGCACTCAGAGTCCGCCTCCTCTTTCAACGCTCGACGACGTAAAGCAGACCACTCGAGTGGACCACATGCTGCCGACAAGAAAGCTGTGAAGTTCATCATGCATGCAGCCAACCCCATAGACTGGACCCTGCCAACCAACACTACCATCACACATCCGTCGACGGCGATACACACCGACGACGAGCGCAATCACTCGTAGCGCTCCGTCAATGACATCACCAGCACGCTCCTTTGCCTCACGCGATGAAGCTTTGGCAACCTCGCCGTTTCGCAACGCCTTTGCTTCATCATCGACCAAACCTTTGCACAGTCCCTTTCTCAACCGTCGCACTCGTCCAAGCAACGAGTCTACATATACCCGCTCCAGCAGACCAAACGATACTACCAGACCACCTGATGCCATTTCGACATCCAGCAGCACGCTCGTCAACGCTGAAAGCACCTCTGACTACCGGCCTTGGGAGGTGAGGTCAGAGTCTAGCACTAGTTCGCTCGATTCAGCAACAATCAGTCGCGGCGGTCGGGCGAGCCCAACACTGTCAGCGCTCGATGACATAGGAACACTGCCGTCGATACACATCTCGCCACTTCCGAATCGAGCAGCATCTCGGAATAACAGGCAGCAAGGAATCGGTCGGATAAGTGGCGAGACGGGGAGGCGTAGCGCAGATTCGAGTCTGACGAGAGCGCGACCAGTAAGGCAGCTGTGCCCAGATGATTGTCGCTGCTCCGACCAGGACATTGATCTCGGGCTGTGTCGTCGTGTCGTCGGATCTTCATCGTCAGGGTCCGAGTCTGGATCTCTATCCGTCAGTATGCACCCAATGAAACCGAGGCCACAAACGAATCCTCTCACAGAACCCGCATTCGACATGCAGACACGTCAAGACCTCAGTCAACCAATCAACGCTAGCAGACACTTCCACGTAGACCATTCTCAACACTCAACACGCTCACAATCAGAACCTCGCTCGCAAGGGCGAGATTTTGAAAAGGATCCGATTCTAGTCCCAAGATCAGCCAGGACCAAAAGCAGCGCTCGCTCCCCAACATCCACCTACCAACGCTCCTTCGACCAGCTCCAACGAGGCCTCGACACGCTCGAAAGCAACGAGTCCGATGCCGACAGCGATGCGGATCAAGTGCTTGCAGCTCAGCGTCGAGCAGAATCTATGGCGCGGTGGACAGCTCGTCGGTCCTCCATTGAACCTCGCAATCATGGCCGCTCGCCAGGGACCAAGATGGACACAGTTGCAGCGCCACACAGCCAGTCGACGGACTCGCCCTTACGCTCAGTGACACGGCCTCTCGCATCAGATGCATCGTTGTCTCGCCGCACACCTGACTCGATCAAGTTGGTGGATGAGCAGGCGAGCCCGCTCAAAGTAACTCCGGGAAGAAAGAGCATCGCTGCCGTATTCGAGTCGATGAAGAAAGAGCGAGAGGCGCGAGCTGCTGAAGAGCACAGGCAGTGGCAGGAGAAACAAGCTAGGCGAGAACGCGAGCGTGCTGCCCGCGCCTTTGTTGTTCCCTCTCGTCGCAGGACTTCCGCTTCGAGCTCTCACCTAGACAGCCCAGCATCCGCATCCTCTGTGCCGCCCGACACGCCGCTAAGCCACAACAACACGACCGCGTTCCGATCAGCTGTCTCGCGGTCCCCAGCGTCGAGCATTCTAAACGGACCCCCATTACTTTCCAGCCCTGGATCGCCAAAGGTGGATGAGGGTGCAGCTGGCGATGTGCAGCCGAGGCATTTGGGGGAGGAGGCAGCTGGGCGAATACCCGAGACGCTGGCTGAAGCTGACGAGCTTGACTCGACCGAGGAGAGATCGGAAACTGGAGCGCAAGAGGAGGGGCAGCAGGGATCAGCGGCGCCCCCAGCAACGCCGCAGGCCAGGCACACGTCTGCATTCGCCTTCGCATCGCAACCCATGGCGCTTGACCTATCCCCAGTGCGCAGCGTATCAGAATATTCCAGCCCGGCTTCTTCGCCGCGGAAGAACGCGCACCGAAGGCAGAACACCAACACGGTCAGCGTCGCCGCTCGGCTCCCGCCCGCTTCGCTCGGTGCCGCACGGCAGCGGCTTAACCAGGTCCTCCGCCAGACTTCCGATGAGGCTGCCTCCCCACGCGCTGCTGGGCAGGGGACGGAGAACGAGATCGACAGCGCCTCTGTGACCGCTTTTCCCCAGACGCCGATTAGCGGGATCCTCTCGTCAGCAAGGAAAGAGTTGCCGCAGTTTAGCGCTGCGAGGAGGGGGCATAGTGTGCGGTTCAGCCCGCGACCCGACTACCGCTCAGACTCGGGGTCGTGGGATGAGAGCAATACGCAGTCGCAGCATGCGAACGACGAGGAAGAGGTATCTGAGGGGGACAGCTCGCGTGAAGCTGCAGTATCGAAGCTGCTTCTCCCTGCCCAGCCGATCACCATTCCCGAGGTGCTGGCCTCCGCTTCGGCATCAACACCGATAGTAACCCAAGCCGCGACCAGTCAGGAGCGCAATGACGAATCACCGGTCAAGGCGGAGAGTGGGGAGATGGTCAGCAAACCGCATACACCAATGCCCGCCGCGGTGGCGGATTTGCAAACTGGCAACAACGATGCTTCAGCTTCTCTTTCGCAGAGTGTGAGATTTCCGGGAGCATATACCCGCACTCCTATCAAAGGTGGTAGCGGAAGCAGAGGTTACTCGAGGCACACCATCCGGCCTAGTCCCAAGACCGAAACCCCACGCATGCAGATCCTTCCCACCTCCGCTCCATTCCCCGCCTCCTCCGAGATCCCACGAGAGTCCACGCCACCACCAACTATGCGCGCAGTGCTGCCACCCGACGATCCACGCAACTCGCCGCGCTCACCACGACCAGTCAATTTGGGTAGGGAGGGGTTTGCGCGCTTCGAAGCCGGGTCTTCTGATGACTCGGCAGGGTCGGTGGTGGAGGCGAATACGCGCAAAAACGAAGGAGTCACGCGAGGGGGGGATGATAGCTTGCATTCTACGATCGGGAAGATTTTGGAGACGGTGGAAGCGGCACACAGTGCAAAGGCTAGGCGAGTGGAGTTGGGGGAGAAGCTGAGTGCGGTTGGTGCGCGCGTTAAAGGCCAAGGTGATGCATCTGGATCGCACGCATTCCGGTCTGGGGGAGGGAAGAGCGTAGCAGCGGCAGAAGTGGGGGATAGGGAGGAGGAGGAAAGAAGGGCGAAAGTCGATCAACTGCGGGAGGAAGTGATGCAAGCGCTAGCCGTGCTCGCAGAGCGCATTGTGCTGCTTCAATCCCACCCCTCATCCTCCACCACCACCGCAGTGCCGCGTGAAGTCGACAAACACGTCCCTCCAGCATCGACATCCGCATTGGTGGTGGGGGAGGGGGAGAGGAGGAGTTTGCCGCGATGGATGGTGGTTCTGCTGGTACTGGCGCAGTGTGGGTTGATGGCGTTTCTTATGGCTGTAGCAGAGAGGAAGGCGCAGCATATGCGCATGTACAGTTCTCCTGCTATCGACCTTCGCCATATCTACAACCACCACTCTCCCGCACATATCGAGTGGAATGCAGTTGCTCAAGACCCCCACCTTTCTCCCCTCCTCCACTTCCCTGGCCTAACACACCTCGCTCACAGCTACCCTCCCCTCCCATCCCCCTTCCTCTCCACAACTACCACCACAACAAGCACAACCACAACTAAGGCGACGCTCAAACTATACAACGAGTACATAGCACAGAACGGCCCAACAGCCCTAGCAGTCCAGTTGTTCGTCTATGCGATATCCCAGCTACTCTCCTGCATCGTCCTCCTCCTACTCGCTCCACTACAGGTCGTAGTAGCGCTCGTCCAAAGCAGTGCCTAATTATACCCCCCGTTCCTCACAGTCTCGCGCGCACTCGTTCACCCTTCTCGGATCATTTAGCCACTTCACTTCAGCTACTGCCGACTCTTGTATTACTAGTGCTGCCCCCCGGTCTTGCAACTAACCTGTTGACTTCAAGTCAACAATTAGTTATGCTCGTTCCCCATCCCTTACAGACCTAGTGCGTTCGTACGGGCCACCTTTGAGCGCTTCGAAACACGGCCTCACAGAGCGCAACGCGAATGCGCACAAGCGAAGGATTGGTTTGATTTGTTCTAATGTTTTTGCTTTTATTCGATCGGTTGGATGATCGGTGGAGCGATGATGCTAAAGTGACTGAGTCTAATTGTGAATGTCTTTTGGTGAGTGAGTGCGATGATTGGTGGCAGTGATAGTAGTACAAGTGATGCGAGAAATAAGAGAACTGGGATCCGCGGAGTAGAGTTGAGCTGAGCGTGACACGGTGAATTGGGAAATGGGGAACGAGGAATGCTAGAGAGAAAGTGGGGGGATCGTTGAGATCATAGGTGAGCGCCTTTCAGAGACGCCATGACAAAAGCGTTCAGCATCGGATCGGGCTTCTTTTTGGGTTGTTAAGCTCGCAGACTGGTGCGGCCACGAGTCATGATAGAGGACTCGAAGCTGCCACCACACGAGAGCGATCGTGACTCCTCGTGCTCGTCGTCGCCGTCGAGCTCGAGGTCGATATCGTCAAAGCCGGGGTCGGTAAACTCGTGGGTGGTGCGGGCGCGACTTGGTGGAGATCGCTGCTGCTCGTTGGGTTCTACCTCGCCGCGGTCCGATGCACGGTGGCCGTAGCCACCCCACGAGACCTCGCAGTCCTGGTGAACCCAGCGGGATCGAGATCGCGAAGTGGAACTGCGCTCCTGCGAGCCTCGGCTACGTCGGTTGCTGCGACCGCGGGTGCGACCACGCGAGTCTTCCGCAGGACGAGTGAGATCACCGCTGGTCAGGACCTCCCTTTCAGAGATGAGAGCCAGCGGCGAAGGGGGCTGTGGTAGCGCTGATCGGAGCTCCTCGTCGTGGTGGTAGACGCCCTCATTACTGGACTGTCGCGAGTCGCGGGCCATCATCGAGATGGGCTGCGAGCGTGGCGAGACAGGGTCAGGCGACACATGGCGCGACACGATGAACGCCGACGAATCGCGTCGGGCTGCTGCGCGGGGCGGGCTTGGGCTGCGACGATGCGAGCTCCGGCCGCGAGCCTTGGATCGACCGCGAGGAGGGGTGGCGCGCACATCTTGCTGTTCGTCCTCTCCTGCAGCGTCGCGAATGGCCCTGTGTCGAGAAGACTCTGTGCGGCGGCCTTGGCGCTCAACAGACTCGGAAGCCTGTGCCTTGTCGGCGTTCCCCATATGCGTGAAGAAGAGGCCAGCAGCAGCGCTGTGCGAGTGCTTGTGGTATTGCCTCATGCTGCGGTAGCGCTCATCAGCTTCAAGGCGGGGCGATGTGGAGATACCTCGCGAGTTGGTAGAGATGAGGCTGCTACCGTAGACATTGTGCTCACCCGAGAGGTTTGAGATGGTTCGGCATCGGTCGCAACCAAGCTCGGTGCTGCGAGGGCTAAAGGCTCGCGAGCTGAGAGGACTGCCACCATGAAGTGTCTTGCCAGCAGACGAGGCTACCGAGTGGACAGGCGGAGGAGAGCGGGTCTCGATCTGCTCGGAGCGGCCTCGACGAGCGATGGAAGACCTGGTTTGACTGGTGCCAGCGGTGCCATTGCTCGAGGTGGAGACAGAAGGGAAGGCATGAGAGAGGATGTCCTTGGCTGTCCTGCGTGTCAAGGTGGTCTCGGCGTCGCTGGAGCGAGTGCGCGAATTCGCGGTGCCCACCGACTGTGAGAGGGATGGAGTGGCACGGTGGTCTCGGCTGGTAGCAGTAACCATGGTGGTGGCGGTGATAGCAGGAGAGGTGTACCAGCTGCCGCGCGAGTTGGTGTTGCTGGGTCGGCGGGCGTACCAGAGCGGCGACTTTGGTGTGCGGCCATCCGTGTTGATGGGACGAGGTGCTGTCTGCGATGCGGACGCGGATGGCGAAGGCGATGTCTTGGAGCTCTTGCGAAGCATGACGGAGCTGGCGGTGCTGATGGAGGGAGGAAGCTGGAAGTCGTGCGCGTCGAGATCGCTCGACTCGTCCTCGGTGGGTCCGTAGGCTGGTGATGGTGTTGGGGGATCGGTGCTGGCGAAAGCGCTGTGGCTTTCGTTGGACTCGGAGACCGATGAGAAGGTGGACTGCGAGCTGCTTCGCTTCTTGGTGTGTCGGACATCGCTGGCGCTGGCATCCTTGGATGTGGCCGAAGCGAGACTGAAGCGACCCCTGGAGACTGGTAGCGAGCTCTGATAGGCGGCGAGCGCGGGGGATGTGAGGTGGGTGGCGCGAAGAGGTGCTGACATCTGAGCGAGCAGGCTGGGCGAAGGCGGGCAAGGGTAACGGAACTTGGCGCCGTCGTCGAGCCTGTCGAACTGGTCCGACTTGGGAATAGGGGAAGCGAGGCTCTCGATCAGAGAAGCCTGTGCTACCTCCCTGGCGTCGGCGAGCTTGCAGGCTTCCGAGCAAAAGAGCTTACCGTGCTGTGTCGAGGCACCGCAGTTGGTGCAGACATCGTCGCCCAGCCACGAGGAGAGCTCGTCGGCAGGAGTGGTGCGGATCTCAGAGATCTCACTCTCCTTGCGCCCAATGCGGGCAAGCGAACGTCGGTAAATGCCGGCCATGGTTGCGAGTACTGTGAAGGCCCGTCAGTACGGGTCCGACGGTGGTGGTGAGAGTGTCGCTCGAGCTGTGTAGCAGCAGCTAGAGGACGTAAGTTGGACAGAGTGGCTGGGAGCAAAGGCGAGTGTAGAGTTGGCTCTATTCAGGTGTACTAGCGAAGATCGGATGTGGAGCTGAGCGTGGAGCTGACTTGGCTGGTGGTAAGGATGGTGAAAGCTTTGTGGGAAGGTGGAATGGGGGGAATGGGCAGCTGAACCGGCTTGGTAGTCGGGTCTTAATATGAGGGAATGGAGGATGAGAGTCGAGTGCAGGGAAGCAAAGGAGTCGAGTGGGTGAAAATGTGACTAGAGCGGGTGGTTGATTTTAGTCCAAGTATGACTCCCGATGATCACAGAAGCAACAAGGTTGTGGCGTTGTGATGTGATGTATGGCGAGCGAGCGAGGAAGAGATCCAAGCTAGACTAGTGCACAGGATGTGACGGCAGAAAATGTGTTGGAAGCGTGCGTGTGTGGGTGCGCAGCAGGTCATGCAGCTGAGGCTGACGTGACTTTGGAGAGGCGAGTATGCAGAAAGTGTGCGTGTTGCAGCGGAGAAGATTTGGCAAAGTTGACAGCTGCGCTTGACAATGGTTGTGTTTTTGGTTGTGGTTGATGGTCAAGAACAAAGGGGTAAGAGCAATGGCGGAATGCAATAGCGTTATCGGGAAGAAAACGAGGGGCAATATGGACCACCAAAGAAGGGGAGGAGGCGAGGCGAGGTGTCTGACAGGTGACTATACCGAAGAGCATACGGCAGGAGTAGCAGAAGAATTAGGGTAAGAGAGGCGGGTCCAACGGAAAAATGATGAAAGAAGCACCCGCATAGACGGCATCGAGAGGGTGGACATCGCAGTGCAACACAGTCAGAGCACAGCACAGTACAAGAGAGAAGCTAAAACGGAGGTCGACGATGATCAGCGCAAGCAGCACGCAAGCGGGCAAGTATGCAGGCGTGAGAGGTGGGATCGAGCATCACCACACACAGGCAGCACAGCACGTTTACAGACATCGCCGAGTCAGGCAGAGTCACGTCGAAACGCAAGGGTTGCTTGCACACGTTGAGCAGGATCCAGCTGTCAACAGCTGCAAGCGTACAGAACAGCGCGGGCGGGCCTCGAGGCCTAAGTTACAGCCTGCTAACCAGTCAGCGCGAACCCATGGATGCCGAAATCTTCCCAAGGCGACACTAACAACACCAAATTAATGCTTAGTTTAGTTAATAATAAAAAAATAAAAAAAAACGCTTCGGCTTGGCTGTCCGACAAACTAGTGCAGAATCTTAATGAAAAAAATAAATAAAAATAAAAATAAAAATAAAAATAAAAATAAAAATTGCGACATTGGCGTAAATTGGAGGTGACTGCCGCAAGAAAAAGAGGGAGTTGAATGGTTACGCAAGAAAAGGTACCTTGTTGCGCTGCTGCCGTGAGCAAGACTGCGAGCGAGCTGACCATCCTTGCCGAAGGATGACTCCGAATTGGCCGTAGCTCCAGATAACGCGATGCGCACACCTCGGTGATGTGGAGCGTTTGGAGACAACCCAATCGACGCCCAACTGAGGTTTGCGCACGCCATTCATATTTTGGAGTCACTTATCCGGATCTTTTTGTTTTGGTTGTGGTCAAAGCCCAACATGCCGAGCACACTCAGCGTTACATACAAAGGCGCTGAACAAGCTTGTTCGCCACTCTCTCTGATCACAACACACGCTAGTCAGAAAGTGTAAGCATTCAACGTCTTCCTTTGTGCCTCTGTTCGTTTGTGTGTCTGTAATGTGGAGAGACGCAGAATGTTCGTCAAGCAAGCTGGTGGCTTGGGAAATGTCCGAGCAGCCTACAGAAGGCGCTGTGCGTCTGGCACGTTTTCGCGACTCAATCGAATACATACTGTAAATGATGGAAATCACCAGGAAGAAGAAAGCAGCGGAACGAGACTGCCGATCCACCCAACCATCGAAGACCACCGTGTTCGCCGGCGTGAGCTATGCTGAGCTGTGCAGTGGCACAACACGTTCTATTACTGTAACCTTTGCGCCACGGACCCTTTCTTTTCTGAATGAGGCGCGGTGTATGGGTTTAGGTTACTGTAAGGGTTGCAGCCAGATACTGTTACCCTATCGAGAACCACGGAAAAGAGAAGAACAGCCTGTCGCAGGAAGCCAATGTGGAAGAGCAAGGAAAAGACGATCCCGACCTCGGCGGTTGCGTCAGATTCATGCTGGTCATCGTGAGTTACGCTGTCGCACCGCATCGTACAGCACAGCACAGCTTCGCATATCAACTTTACTGCCTCTCGGCACGCTGTCTATCACTGCTGATTATGCGCATTCTACTTCTAGGTTACTGTGAGAACCCTTCCAAGCTCGTTCTGGCACTGCTTCTCTAGAGCTGTTTTTAGGTTAGGTTAGCGTCAGAGTGCAGAGTGCATCCCGATGGGAAAGCTAATCGCTGCGAACAAAGCGCTATGCAGTCAGTCGAGTATGACCTTGAGCTTCGAGGTTAGCCCAGTGAGGTTTGTGTGATGCAGAACATGCACGCCTTCCAACGGTGACGTGATGTGACTGAAGCTGATGGAGCTCGAAAAAAAAAAAAAAAACGAGGTTCCACACCTTGAGAAAGCATGTCTAAAGCTGAGTTTGACTGTTGCCGCTTGCCCAGCCTGTATGTCTGCATCGAGAGATGCCAATGTTCCCTCCACATTAAGGCGATGAGGAGAGGAAGAAAAACAAAAACCAAAAAAAAAAAGGTAAAAAAGGAAGAAAATAAATGTAAAGCAAGCGTCGAGCTTGTCGCGTCATACTGCTGCCGCGCAGAAACTTCCACTTTGTTCGCTGCAGGTGATAGGACTCCATAGCGCACCCTTAAGAAGAGAATTTTCCAAACATTTGAACATGTTCGATAGATCGGGCGACCGATGCCACGGCTCGGGCTGCACGTGTGCGTGGTTCTCCGTCTCTCATTTGTCAAATTTGTGCCCTTTAACTTATCCTCGCACGCCGAGTCAGATTGCTGTAGCGAGAAATCGAACTTCGTTGCCGATTGGCGTTCAAAGGTATGGCCCAAGTTGTCCTTCAGATGCGATGTGCTCGCCTGCGTATCCGAGTAGTGCCACTGTTTGGAGCGATGGTCTCCGGACCAACTGGATTGCACAGAACAGCCGCATCGCTTCCATTCTCGAGATCTCGCTTCTTGTCGTTCCAAAGACAAAACTGGCCGCCTGCTGCAAGTCGCAGTTCAGACTGGCTTGGCTTGCGATCACTGGCCGCTATAAACACGCATGCGCTCCGCGCAGCTGGTTTTGAACACTGTTCGATACAGGTGAGCAGGTTGATGAGCAGGTTGAGACGGAGAAGGTCGTCGTGTTATCGGCGCTGCCTTGACGCTGCGGCAGAAGTTCGTGGCGACGATGCAGGGGCAAAGTTAGTCGTCTAGCGGACCACCTAATTCGACAGCCCCTTTCCTGCGTTTGCGCCTGCACCTGCGACAGTTGAAGCTCAAAGTTTTTGGATCGCTTGGGATGTGATTTTCCGGGGAAGCCGTTCCCGCTGTGGCTGCAACGGCACCGTGGCACCGGGGCAAGCCTTCCCCAACAATCCCTTTGGTCTCCACCCTCAAATTGCAAGGTCAGCTGTCTAGGTGTGGGGAACGCCATGCTGCTGCTTCCTCTCTGTCAGCACTTTGCTTTGCTCGAAAGCCGCTTGACTCCCTCGCTGTCTCGGAGCACCTCGTGATGCAGCAGCAGAGCCGGGCTGAACTCCTTTGTGCCTATTGTTGCTTGTAGATTGCTCTCGTGATCGTGGCGATCCAAGCTCGCGTACGGAGTTGGTCCTTCCGACGATCGGCAATGTTTAAACGACTCCGCTTTTACGTGATATTAATCTGCCTTGTAAATGGTACTTGCGACGATCCGGCTGGATAATTTTGAGCAGGAACGGGAAAGCACAGCTGGTAACTCTGCCAAAGGCCTGGCCAGGTAAGCTCAAACCCCGCAGGTTGCTACGGCGAATGCAACTTCAGTAACCGCTTCCTTCACCCTCTTGTCCTTGCTTTTCCATTTATCCAATTTGACGTATCAAAGTTGAACGCGAAACGTTTTTTGCCGCTATTGTAAGTCGACGCCATTCACTTGCTCGCACATTGCCATTGCCGCACCTCTCTGTTCGTCATACGCCATCGACATTGATGGCACTCGGTCGTGTGGTGTCAGTGCAGCCAGGCCAGCGTTGCTCGATACGACTGTCCGCGCCAAACCTGAGCGATCTGAACGTCAAGAAAATGGACACAGGACAGCTTGAGCGAACGAGAAGGAGCGATTCAACTCCCATTCTTTCACTACTGGCCGGAAAGAAATAGGTTTATCAAGACGGCATCCAATCACCAAGCTCGTCCACCACGGTGTGGAGCAGTTTCTCCGAGCGAGCAGTTCCAAAGACAAACTCTCGCGATAAGAATGCCCCACTACAATGCTTTTGGGCGAATCAGGTTGTGCTGCCTGCGGCATCCGATGCGAGCAGGGAAGTTCGAATTGTGGGGTCTGCAGCGTGGGGGCATGAGTTCGACAACTCAAACCTCTTCCCCCCTTACCGGAGAAACAGAGCAAAGAGTGCATCTGTAATTTCAGCTTTTCCAAGCACCCCTCGCCCCTTTTCTCTAGCTTCCTAGCGGCCCAGACTGCATTGCAACAAAGGGATTCGGCTCGGGCCCCTATACCATTCTAGTTGTGGGACGCAGCGGACGATAAGCGGTCCAAGCAAACTAAATTGCGTCTGCCAAGCCACTTAGTTCTTCATTGTTGTGACATTTCAATATGAAGGCTTTACTGACAGCCCTTAAGAGGTTTATGGAGGGCGTAGCCGACACAGCAACAATGAGAAAGGGAGGGTCGAAGGACAACTCCGACGCAACATTGGACACTGCACCCCCTTCCCGTTCCGAATTTCGATTTCTCTCGGTTTTTCGGACGTCCTTTTTCCAGCTGCTGGTAAGCCCAAGGTGGCTTGGGTTGTTCTTGGTCGAAACATGGCTGCCCTTGCGACAGCATAGAAGATATATTCGAGAGCCAGCGGCCAGCCTTATCGAGCCAATCGTTTCGGGAACGGTTAGACTTGCACGAGCGAGGGGCGGAAAAGTGTCGATCGATCCTTGGCCAGACAACGTGCCCTTTCTTTTTGCGAAACACGCTCGGAGTTGCGTGTTGCAGATGCGAATTTTCAGCCACAGGAGAGCTGCCACAGCGATGCACGTGTCAGGTTCTGTTCCGAGCCAATAAGTCGACCTCCTTCCCTTTATCCTCTCGATGGTGCTGCCTTTGCAGTGATGGAAACGGCTTTCCTGACTTTGCGCAACGATGGACCATGCGGTATTAGGCGGCATCGGCATACGTGCTCCCAGTTCGAGACCGAAGGCAGGATCTGTGTTGACGTGCTGCAGCCAACAATGGGAAAAGTAAAACGTGTCGCCCACACTCTCCCTCGTGGTTCGCAACACCTTCCGACCAGTGCGCCATGGGCGAGGTTCATGCCGAACCCGTCGTTGCAGCAATCAGCTGGCGTGATGCGGAGAACGTGTCTGTCGGCGTGGTCGCATCTCTCTCCGAGTGCTTCCCCTTCGACGTGGCCTGTTCTTTCTCACGCGACGGGCGGTATCGAGTTGTGTCGAGTCTGTCGGACGTTCAGTAGGCAGGAAGATCTTACATTGCGCGAAACTCTCCGCCCCTTTTTCCTGACCGCAATTTCAGTTCATTTTTATTCGAATTTTCGAACAGCATCATGTTTTGTCAAGATGCGAGAGGAAAGGTTAGAGAAGAATCGATGTATATCGGGGAACATATGCTTCCCGATCAAGAACCAACGCCTCCCTTTATGATTGACAATGAACGTCTGCCAATGCAATGTCCGGAACCAAAATGAAGGCCTAGCGCGCCCGTTGTTATCCAATTCCAGTCTCGCAATGCAGCGAGGCTCGTGCTGTTTGCGTCGTCGGCCAAAGCGCAACGTGCCGCGTGATCTTATAACGGAAGCCCCGAGCGTCGGAGCATGGGTCCGAACAGTGATGCTCGAATGCTTGGGTCGTGCGAAACATGGCGCCGTCGAGCTGCAACCCCTTCGGCTCGCAAACACTGCAGCTATGGCCTCCAAACCGTCACACCCACGCACAGGACTCGCTGGCATCGATCGTCACACGCAGATGACCATCGTCACTGGCACTCATGGCAGGTTGCGTTCTTTCGGACGGGTCGACGTGTCATGAAGGTGACTCATTGACACGAGCTCAGGATATAATATCGAGCAGCTCCTGAAAGTCTCGAGCTGATGCACATGAAACGATTCACTCACGATGCGACACAAAGCACACACACGCAAAAGAAGCGGAAAGGATAGAAAAGATAACCAATTGTAATGACAGAGCTGATCATGAGACAAGGCGATGGGTCTATGCTTCCGTCTCCTCCCGGTCCAATACTTGAGTGTTGGCCACATCCTCCTGAAACAGCGTCTGCAGCAGCATATAGACAAACATGAACGGCGCAAAGGGCAGATAGACTAGCACGACGTGCATTGTACACACGAACGCATGCAAGCATCCGTAGATGGACGCTACGTGGCCGAGGATAGCTCCAAAGATGCCCATGTATCCATTTCGCATGAACGAGTCGTTGAGCAGCGGTTCTGCTACCGGAACTGGCTGTGGCGGCGCTTCTTCTGGAGCAGCAGCCGCGGTATCGTCCTGGTTCTGTGACGATGTTGCGTCTCGAGAAGCGGAGGTCGCTCCGCGAGTGTCACCATAGCGATCTCCAGTAGTCAAGCTTCGGACGTTGCGCCAGAGCGATCTGTTGAACGCTCCGACCTTGCTCACCGTATAACGAACGATGAATAGCGACGCATCTCTTGTCTGCCGCCAAAGGTGACGGAAGCTATCCCCCGAATGCATCAGCAGCTGAAAAATGCCCACGAGCGACCGCCACGACTGTCTTGCGAAATGCGAGAGCGTCGTGTCCCACGCCAGCTTGGTCGCGAACGCAAGCGCAAGCGCCGTGGTTAGCAAGCACCCGAGAAGCATCACCGTCCTCCAGATGTTTTGCCTCGGCATCTGTGCCATCTGGAGTGGACGCGTTCGGCCAGGCAGCAGGCGGGACTGGCCGACTTCCAACGAAAGATCGTACAGAGAGGCCTGCCTGGCGACATGGCCTCCCAGCAAGGTGGAGATCATGCGACGGTAGCCTTCCGAGGCAGAGTAGTCGTTGTGCACCCAATCTGCCTGAGCCCACCTGCTTGTGTGGGACCTTTGGAAATCTGCTGCGCGTTTGCTGAAGGTGCCGAGTCCACTAAAGGCGGCATCGGTCAGCAGCGTGACGGTGGGGGCAACGACGGCCGCGAGCTGGGTCATCTCGACGCGCTCCGTCGTCATGAACTCTGTGGGACCCATGTAGACCGACAGAGAGTATCCGCCCCACCAGTTGAGCCAGAGCGGACCAAAGACGCCATCGGCCGCTCCCCCCAGCAGCTCTCTCGCGACAGCAGCCACCTGTCGACTGCGTGTCCTAGCCGGTCCGATGACGACGGCGTCGTCAGGGTTCCATCGGACTGGCTCGAATTCCACGTCGATGTACGCAATCAGCCCAGCGACCGCCGCTTTGCTAGCACACCACAGTAGTTCCCGATGCGACTCCAGCAGCAACAGAGCGAGCTGGAGTGCGGATCTAGCAATGGAAGACCACCACGGCTGGAAGACGCTGACCACAAAGTAGAAGCGGCCCAGCATGCCAAGGAGGAACCAATAGGGACCGTAGCGCATGAAGCCAAGCCACTCGGGCAGGCTGCGGACCAGGAAAAGCTCGTGAGGGCCGGGAAAGAAATCGTCGGGCGACTTTTCGTACTCCCAGTAGATGGTCAAGTTTTGCCTCTGCCAGACCTCGATCTCATCTGACTCCACTGCTGCCTCTTGCTCCTTTTTGGAGAAGAAGGGCAAGCTAGATAGCCGCTCATGTAGCGAGGGCGCTAGATTGTTGGGTGTCTGCAAGGGTACAGACGAGTTTGTCGTGTCTCTTGACTCGACTGCTGCTGCTGCTGTTGACTTCAATTCGCGGGCACGGTCCCGGAGTGCATCACTATACCAGTCGTCCAATGGAAACAGAGGCAAGCCGCGAGAAAGCCGCTCGAGCTCCTCGGAGACGTCGTTGCCCATCAACAACTTGTTTCGGAGGAACTTGGCGTCTGTGTAGTTGGCCGCGTGCGACGATACCGAGCGCTTTACTCGCTTCCAGTAGACGGGATTGTGCAGCTCCTGTTGTCGGACGCGTGCGAATACCTCGAGATCGGCTCTTTCGTAAACGTCAGGCTCGATGCGGGGCGTCGTTGCGTCTTCGATGGTGTGCATTGCGCTTGCCGGTATCCATACGTCGACATGTGGCTTGTCCTTGTGGATTGTAATGTTCCAGACTGGGTTCTCTAGTTTTACTTGTCGAAGCGCAGCATCACGGACGAAGCTAAGTGGTGTCGCCTCAAAGCTGGCGACGGTGCGAAGCGTGACGAATGTCACCACCCCGAGAACAAAGGAGAGGAGGAAAATGAGCATGACGCAAAGGAGGAGTCGGAGTAACTGGCTGGCCTGGACGAACGCTATGAGGTTGGCGTAAGGCCTGCGTCGAAAGCGATAGCGAGCGTGGCACTGGCCGCAGACGCGGGCCGCTTCGGATGCCGCTGACTTGCGTCGCCACTGGTCAAGGCAGGTGTCGTGGACATAGCGCATACTTCCATCGCAGTGACAAGGCGCGATGAGGCGACCCAACGACATTCCATTGTCGCCTAGCTCGTCTTCGGAGGAAAAGCACATGCGACACACTTTTTCGTCGGCCTCGTTTTCTTGGTCGACTGAAGTCGAAGGTGGCTTGTCGCCGATTGCTGAAGCAGGAGAGCTGTTGTCTTGTTCGGAGCCATCATGAGCGTCTCTGCGGCGATGTCTGAGACCTTCTTGTTGACCAATATCGTCGTCATTTGCCGCTCTCTGGTAGCCAAGATCTCTGAGAACATTCTGGGTATTGTGCCAAAATGAAGGCAAGGCACCGAGAATGAACTCGACCTCCTCCTCTTCTCGCTGCTGCTCAGCAGCGCCGATGCCCGCGACGTCCATGGCGATTAGTTGTGCGCGGTTGGAAGGTCCAATGCGATAGGCTGAAAGGTAGTGGAAGGGTCACTGGAAGATGTTGGTCGTTACTCTGCTCAAGCTATATATACCCATCTTCAAGGGTTTGTCACCCTCGGTTCGGCCTTTGCGTAGCGAGGAAGCCAGGGCTTGGAATTTGTCGGTGAGATGCGAGAATGGCTCTGTACATGAAGCGTGTGTTGGATGGTATCCCGTCAGTGGTTGATGGGTCCGACGAAGGGCTGGTGCATTTCACCTCCATGTCGGATTAGCTCAAAGGGGGACCCGTGCACCTTTTTGCCTTCGGCGACACAATTGCCGAAATTCTGGCGAGGCCCTTTCATTCTGGTGAGGCCCTTTCATCCTTGTCAACCCAACTTCACTAGACCATGTTGAACTCCTTACAATCACCCCGGATGCACTCTGCTAACTTATCTGTGCAGACCATACGCAACTCCGCAGATACACTCTCACAGCCTCTCGAGCCAGCAAAACCCTGCGAACGGGGGAAAATGATATGGTTGAAACTGGGATTTGTATTACAGTACAGTCAAACGATGAGACACATGACTGTGGTCAGCAAGTTGTTCTTTGAGCCGATTGCGTTTGAGGTCTACAAAGCTATACCTAAGCGTTCAGCATTGCCTTTTACTCGGAAGCAGCTCAGCGTCGGCTCGAAAGAGCCGACCGAACTGCTTGACATGCGCACCGTGCTACACATCGGGCAGCGCTGACGAGGTTGGGCGATGCTAGCCGTTGCTTCCTAAATACTGGGTTTGTGTTGCATCTTTCACGTTACAAGATAAGCTTTTGCAGACGGCGGATGGACCAAGAGTCACTTACATTCAAAATTGGAAAGCGTGCTGCCTACCACCGTTTACGTAGCTGCAGCATGGCATGACAGGGAGTGTCCGCGACCGTCGCCTGGTTGAGAGCGAAGGGAAGACAGACCAGAGAACGGAAGGCAGAAAGGGTCAAGGGAGGGGTGTCGGGACAGTAGGTCATCCCCAAATCATGGGCAGCAGCGCTCTGTCGAGGGCGCCTCCTGACGATGGTTTTAAAGTCCTGAAGGAATCAATCTTCCGCAAACGACCTCGTATGTGACGGCATCCTCACCCGACAAAGCCTCTTAACTGTCTTGTAGCCCCGCTCGACCGAAGCTCACGGAGAGCCTCAAAGTTGAGCAACACTACATGTACAGATTTTGTAGCGAGACTTGCCGAGCCTCGGCCTCGGAAAGAGGTGAGGGATGCGCCACCGAGATTGCGGTTGGAGTGTGTGTGTGTGGGGGGGGGGGAGACAAGGAAGGTAAGGTAGGCGCGAAGGGATAAATGCTCAAAGAAGAGAGTAGGGTCGTTGGATCAAGGGCGGTGAGGACGAAGGCGATGAAGCTGAAAAAGACGCGGAACAATCGAGTAGGCACAGACAGCCTGCCACGCTGCACAGACCGACTATCAGCTGGCAGCTAGCGAATGCGACGGTATGAAAGGCGAGTTGAGAGTGTGACGAGATGATGATGGTTGAAGACGAAGGAGGGAGCAGACAAAGGTCCATCGATTGCTAAGAGCTTGCTTTCAAGAAGAATGCAAAAAGGAAAAGTCGAAAAAGGCCTGGCTCGTGGCACGTGACTCACAACGAAATTTGGCTTAAACCGTGCATGCGATGCCGATCTAGGCACATCGATCGCGGGTCTAGGGTTGGCCCGCTTTAACAACCTACATATCACGGGTCGCAAAAAGGTATCAACCATTGACCCCAATCAGTGCACCCTCCAACCTGTCCCTAGCTGAATCCACCCATCCACAGCCATCAATCCAGGTCATGTGATGTTGAACTCAATGTGATTGCAATGATACTAATACACTAAACAGAACCTAAGCAAATGTAGAGTGTTTGTCAGAGGCCTTGCTTCTCTGATCATGAGGCCTGAGCTTTACCAACCCAAACTTACCTTTGTGTATGTGTGACCAATCCATTGGCTATCCATGTCAGCCAGCCTGGCCTAGACTGCTACCATTGTATTGAGAGAGAAGTCCTGTTGTTGAATGAATCAAAGATGGTCAAAGGCAAGGGCAGAGTCAGTGTGTGCATGTGTGTTCATGGAATGGCAAAATGGTCAAAGCCAATGTCAGTACAGTTGAGCAGTGTCATGAGTCAAAGGTATCAGAAGGGTATAAGAAGAGAGTTGGTAGTCAGCATTGCAGATCCCATCAAGCACTTGTTCATCATCAGCAACCAATACTTACTGACAAAGTTGAAGCCCCCCAAAAGTACCATGTCTGGTTGTTGTCAAAGAGAACAAGGCAGGATCAAGGGCATGAGGGGAACCAAGAGAAGGGCAGTGGATGAGGAGTTGGCAGAAAGTGACCAAGGTGCAGTGGGAAATGGTGGTATTGCACCGAATCAAGATCATGATGGAGGCCAGGTCACAGCAGAGAGTGCATCATCAAACAGGTTGGAGTCAAATGAATCTGTGGAGCCATCACAAGTCAGGGAAGATGTGGGGAATGAAAGACAAGAAAGAAGAAATGAAGAGGGTCAGCCTGCTGTCATCGCTGCAACCATGACCAATCCCACCCAGCTGGCCTCATGTCAAGGCCAGCTCACCATCTGAGATGTCCACCAAGAGCTGGAACACCTGCACAATGGTGTTCCAGCCCTTGTCTCTGAGTACCTTCAACAGAATCCACCACCACCAGCCAGGATACCACCACAGCTTACTTACCTTGCAGAACACCTCCAGGTGCAGGAAAGGGGGATTGAGTGCCTCCTCAAGAATGACAACATCTGCCAGGATGCTGAAGGCCACATCACATTCATGCCAGAAGGGATAGACATGCAAGGTCAGTAAAGAACATTTGAAATAGCACCACCAATGAACCAATGCACAAGTCAATCCAAGTACTTACCTGATGTCTGTGTCACCATTGTAGCTCTTTGTGCCATCCATGATGAGAACTGAGAGCTGCACCACTGCCTTGATGCAGCACAGGCTCAGCTATCATCCATCCTCAAAGAGGTACAGGTGCTAAAAGAGAACAACAGAGAAAGGCAAAGGTGGATGTCAGAACTCGAGTCAGCAATCACATGAGCACCACAACCACCACTGAGCACTGCCATCAGGACAACCAGTGATCCCAAGGCTCCACCACCTTCTGAACCAAACCAAGACTTACCTTCATCCTTGCCTGCATGCTGAGGTGGTGGCAGCTCCAAGTCTCACATGCCCCTCTGTCACATGTTCATAGCTTACATCCATACAGCAATGGGAGTAGGGCATGGACAGCACCTGCCTCCCTATGCTGACCCATCACCTGACAACCTCCTGTGAATCAACTGGGCTTGGCCTTTCGACCGAGCTGGGAACTCACTGATCATTGCTTGATACCTTTCATCCCCTGAGCTACAGGAGGATGAGGTTACAAAATGGTACATCAACAACCTCTGCCCTGGGGTGGCAGTGCATATCTGTTGTGAATCGTTGGCATGCCTAGTTCAAACCTACAAAGAACAACAAAAAATGACTGAGGAAGAAGAAGAAGGAGAGAAAAAGAAAAGAAGACAAAGTCAGTGATGTGATCACAAGTGGGCAAGCCAGAGAAAGACTTGGTGTGAGAATGAGGACATCTGTGCCAAGTATGGTGACCACAACTTCCTGCTGCTCAAGGCTATGTTGGAAGACAAGACTGCTGATGAAGCTGTACTTACCAAAATGCATGATGCTGACATTGCACTTGGTTCAAAGGACTGGGGAATCATTTGCAGGATTCTGTGGCACTCAAGAGAGTTGGAAGAGGCCATCGAGGCCCTCAATCACTGTTTGCTAGAGTCACAGGGTAGGAATGCAAGGTGCATGTGCACACTTGCCCATCCTTGTACCATCATCATGCCAGCCAATATCACCAAAGTTGCACCTGTTCCAGATCTTGCATACAGATGGATGGTGGCACAGAGATACCAAAGTCAGTATCCAGCCACCATCACCACTGTCCAGCAGAACAAGGAACTCACTGAATCAAATGCTGGCATCAGTGTTGTAAGAATCCCAGTGCAATGGGGCCAGGACCCCACATTCCATCTTGTCATCAAAGGTGAAGAAGAATGCTCAGCCACAATCCAACTGCACCCAGGTCCATTGATCAGGCAAGCAGGCTCACCTATCACCCTGGACCCCAGAGTGCACCACACCTAGACCACATGCACCTTGCCATATCTGACTGGGTACTGGTCAGGAAACCCACCAGGAACTTGCATTCAGTGGTGGCTGAACCTGACACCCTCATCAATAGGACACTGCAAGCCTGCTCTGGGTGCGGTGCACCCATGAGACCTCAGTGCCTGGCAGTGTGGGAGCAGTACAAGCAGTGGTCAAGAGTGAGGCATCCATGGCGAGCAGGAAAAGGGCCAATCAGGGCATGCACCTGATGTCAGAGAGGCCAGAAATGGTGGATGGTGGTGGCGACAAGGGGGTGGATGGATGTGGTGAGAAGGAAAGATGGAATTTGGCTGAGTTGAATTTTCATCCACACATTCTTCTCTGAGAATCCATGCATGTACCACTGCACACATGCTCTGATCACTATGTACTTTCTCGGTTTTTGGAATTTGTCAGTAATTTGAATTCAAGGCACTTTAGCAGTCAGTTCTTTGCTCAGCCATGTGAAAACTATGGGTATGCTATTGCCAATGGTGCCAAAACACTTTGCTCACCATCAGACCAGTTTGAATATGATGTTAGTACTCATGCTTTTGTATACTTTCACATTTCCAAAGCTTGTACATCGCATTTGAGGCCTGGAATACAGTTAAATTGAACCTTCTGAGCCTCAGAGCTATGCCTGAACTACTGTTTGTGACTCCAACAAGCCCAAAAAAGGCTTGTCATCATCATTGGAGTGCTAACATCATGAATCTTGAGCTTCCAACCCACACTTTTCCATTCTTTTCACAATACAACCACCTCCATGACTCCGAAAACCTCTTCAGCATTGCTAGGCATCATTTCTGAGGCCATGCAACATCATACCACATTGAATCACTTGCTCTGCTCCCTGATTCAGGCCTTCCTTGCCGATCTAGCTCAATGTATATTAGTCTCACACCATTCTTTACTTGTTTCATGAATTTCATTCACATTGTAACTGAGATTGAGAGTGCAGCGAGACTATTTACATGACCTTGAGACCCCAGAACGTTCCCTTGAGAGACCTGAAGGTACAAACAGAAAGCTGGAACTGGATGGCATTGAACAGAATGACCAACTCATGCCCATTACCATCTGGTTTCCCAAACATGATGCCTATTTCATCCATTAATGCCAAACACAGGTGGTTTGCACCCAGTGCAACCACTGACTCCACTGTCTTGATCTGCCTGATGTGTGCAAAGTAAATTTCCTCACCATCATCCCACTCTGTGTGAAATTGAATGTGCTTTTTGAACAACCATAGCACTTGTCCAACCAGTGAGTATTCTGAAGTGAGTGGAACCATAATAAAAGTGTTACCGATGTTCACACTTCCACCCTGATTGGCTGAAGAGTAACAAATTGGTGCAGGGAACCATTCCTTCACCAGACTATGAAAGTGCTGGGCCTGCGATGTGATCCCTATGTCTTCTGACCCCAGTGTCAGATCCAAGGAACTCTTGTACATACCTTGAATTGATTTGTGTGGCCCATTGAGCAAGTCAATGAGCAGTTTCTTTGTTGTGTCATCCAGTGTCATCTTCACCATCTTCATGCCCATGATTTCCCCAATCCTCTTGTCCATTCCCTTGGTCAGCTGCTCGAGCTCCTGCCACATCCTGTCAGCGGTCATGCACCAGACATGTGAAATCGACGTTAACTTGAGGTAAATGTCGATTTCGTTTGAATTCAAGGCTAACAGCCAGTAAATGTCGATTTCACTTGAGATCGATGTTAACTGCCTCTTATGCTCAATGTCGACTGACTGCCATTGCCACTCCATCCAGAGGTAATGCAGCATGTTTGTGGTAGCCCAGTGGGTGCCCTACACTTGACAGGAGTGGGCTAACTGTCCTCATGTAGGTATGCAGCACTGATGAACTGCACCGCCATCATCAGGAATGATGCTTGAGGCTGTATGCTGCTGGTAGTTGGCATCGTCATATAGTAATGGTACTGGTGGAGGTTCCAGGACCATGGTGTAGGTTCCACCTGCACAGGTGAGGCCTGTGGCACCAGTGGTGGTTCTGACTGCTGTCTATATGTTCTCCGACTCAAACAGAGGCACACTGAGTAGTAGCAATGCCTAAGATTGCTACTCTACAAGACAATGAGTGTGAGTATAGGGATACTAAATGTACTGACAAGTTAATGAATGATAGAGTGGATGAGGTCCTGCCTCTCCACTTGTACAGGGAATGTATATATATATCTGCATGTGCATGTGTTGGCAGCAGTTGCTCCAGAGCGTCCTGCTGCCAGTATCTGGGCCTGCCCTGCTGTCCTTGGGGCTTGTGTCACTGGTGTCTAACCAGTGGCCCCTAACTAGCTCCATGGCCTCAAGCCAGTGTCGAGCTCTTCCTCCCTCCCTGCAGATCCCCCTATCTATGCAGGGGCCCCTGTGCCTTACCCAGCCATTACTGGTTGGCCTAAGGTCATTGATAGCATTCTCCAGGTGCTACTGACATCATCACTGACCACCCATGACCCATTTGGGGTGGTGTCATCATAGTCATTGCTTGTCATTCTCATTCCACAGCATCGTACGGCCCTGTAGGCGAAATTGACAATAAGGCCTGCTTAATGTCAATTTCATCTGAGATTGACTGTAAGATGCATTTAATGTTGATCTCGATTCGACTTCGATTTTTATGTCCTGTGACATTACCCCCGTTTTCAGAGCTGAGCTCCTGCGAAGTAATGAAGTCCATTCAGAGCCTAATTCTTCGTGGCCTGCACAGAAAAGGGTGGCCTGTGTTTATGGTGTTGGCGGCGTTCCCTCCTTTTCTTCCCTCCTTCTCATCATCATCTATCACTACACTGCTGTCTACCATGTCAGCCCCCTCATCCAACCCTCCTCTGCACCACTCGAACTGTCAAGCGGCTCCTATTGCTCCTCGTGCAGCCCTTTACCACCAGCGATCCACCTCTCCTGCTGCTTCTGCAGCCCAGGACCCCTCAACCGTCAGTGCCACCGCTCCTGCCTCTTTGGTCAATGACAGGGGCTCTGCCCATGAGCAGCCCACAGGTGCTTCGACACCTCAACCCACTTCTGAGGCAGCTGTTATGCCTGTCAAGGAAGTTGTGGCTGCTTCGCTGGTGGAGCTGGCCTCATATGGCCCTCCCACTCCCTCTCTCGCACCTCTTTTCCTGGGCACACATGCTCCCAGCGAGGAATGCCAGGAGGAATACAAGGCCAAGTTGGCTCACCCAGACAGCTCTCCCACCTTGCCTGCAGCACCTGGGATGCCTGCATATGCGCTGTCACCTCCTCCCCCAGGTGTAATGTGGAGGGACACTCCCTCTGATGGTAGGCACACGCCTCCTCCCCTGGTGCCTTTGCACTGCCCCTCTCCATCACCACCGGTGGCCCACACTCTGAGTTGGGCTGAGATCGCTGCCTGGACCCAGGTACTCTGGGCTCCAGTGCTGCTGATCCTTTACGCAGCTGGTCGTTACCCCAAGCTTTGGACTGTCACTTGGGGTGATGCTGCAGATCGATGCATCCACAACATCATTATGTGGCATCTGACTGAGGGTTCGGCCCCCTGGCCAACTTGGACTTGTGAGTGCTGCGCAGCACTTCAGATTCCATAAGTCACCTGTTCTGTTGTCCTTGCTGAACTTGTTGAGCTCGTTTACTGACCTTCTGCTTTGACTTTGCTGCCCAGCTGCTTCCCCTCATTGTTCATGGATCTGCTGGGTTGGTGGTGCTGTGTGCCTGCATCGTGTGTGCACTGCCACACTGTGGGGATAGCGCACTGCCAATGGTCCATTGCTCACCACCCAGCGTTCATCGACCATGGCGACTTCCCTGCCTGGCAGCATGGGCATCACGAGCATGGCACTGAGCATGCCCACCTCTCGACACCTGAGGGGGTCGGTATGGGCAAGGTGCATCACAATGACCATGTCTACCTGCCCACCAATGATCACCACTGGGCAACGGCCATGGTTTGGCTCTGGCACCTCGACGATGCTGACTTCCCTGGCATCTTGCAAGCCGTGCACCAATACATGGTGGTGAACAGCGCTCTCGTGAGTGAGTGCCAGCCCCATGAGTCACGCTCCTGCCCTGGTGGTCCTCCTCCACCTGTGGACATGCTGTTGTCCCCTCTGCTGGTACCTGAGGGTGAGGATGGTGAGCCCTTCTACATAGAGATGTAGACTAGTCCTCTTCTCATGCTGTGTTCCTCTCCTTTGAAATCCACCGCTGTTCCCTTTGTCCTCTTGTATGTGCCTCATGAGTGTCTGATGAGCTTCGACACTGAGACTGGAGCCTTCCTGGTGACTTTTCCTCCTGTGGGTCTGACCTTTTTGAGATTGAGGATAAAGTCACATAATCCTCAATTTCATGTGAGATTGACTGTAACTTGCTCTTAATGTCGATTTCATTCGAGATTGACTGTAACCTGCTTTTAACATCGATTTCACGAAACTGAGGAGATGGCCCTATTCTCGAGTGGGAACACTGCCCCCCCTCGAAACCTCATAGTCCCAGATGAGGTCAGGGCAATTGAGGTTCTCAGCAGGTGCCCAGGTCGCCTGTTCCTTGGGATAGCCCTTCCAGAACACCTTGTACTGGAGTTGGCCATGATGGATTCAGTGGTCGAGGATGCGCTCAACCTTGTACTCCAGTTCATTGTCATGCAGTGGCAGTTGGATGGGAAGTGCATGACACCCTGCCAGTTGGCTCGCTGGCTGCTTCTCTAGCATGGAGACATGGAAGACATTGTGGACTTTGAAGGTCGCTGGAAGCTGTAGGTGGTATGCTCACCAACTGATGTGTTCCAGGATGGGAAAGGGGCCAGCAAAGCAGGTGTTGAGCTTGGGACTGGGTCGTTGAGTCTTCCAGTTCTTGCAGTTGATGTGAACGAGATCACTGACTTTGAATTCCACATCCTTGCACTTGCAATTGTATTGCTCAACCATCCATGCTTGTGCTTGCCAAATGGCTTCCTGGAGATACTCAATCTGGTCGCTGGCAGTCATGAGCCATTCATGCCATCCTGGGTCATGTACTCCGAGTCGCTCTGGGATCTCCAGGTGAGACTTGGGATTCCAACTGTAACATGCAAAGAATGGTGATATGCTGATGCTGTTATGTACTGTGTTGTTGTACACGAACTTGGCCATTGCCAGCAAGGTGTGCCAGTTGTTTTGCTTGTAATTGCAGTACATACGGAGGTACTGTTCAACCACTTGGTTTACCCATTCAGTCTGGCCATCGGTTTGTGGATGGTAGGCTGTGCTGAGGGAGTGGTTGATGCCGAGGGTGGCAGTGAACCTCTTCCAGGCTGCTGATATGAACTGCCATCCTCGATCAGAGACAATGTGGTCTGGTGCGCTGAAATGTATGAAGACCGTGGCCTCTAAGAGTTTGGCAGTGTCCTCCAAGGTTGCCAACTTATGTGTTGGTGCTAGGACAGCGAACTTGGTAAGATGGTCAACCACAACTAGGATCGAATCGTAGCCTTCCGAAGGCAGCAGTCCTTTGATGAAGTCCATGGAGATCGAGCCCCAAGGCTGCTCTGGCATGGACAATGGTTGCAAAAGGCTGTACGGCCAATGGTGTGGGGCCTTGTATTGAGTGCACACTGGGCAGCTAGCTATGTAGTCTGCAATCCACACAGCCATGTGTGGCCAGTAGTAGTGCTGTCATGCTAGCTCCAGCATAGCATCGCACCTGGCATGTCCAGCTGTCGGTCCATCATGGCACTGCAACATCACCATGTAGCACAGGTGCTCGACCGATAGGGATTGGTCTCATACCTTGGCTGCACTTCTGGTGTCGTTGCTGCCTTGCTTGCCAGGCAGTGTGACCTTCAGCACAACCAAATGGCCATCTTTGTACCATAAGCCATCCTTGAGCTCAAATTGGCCTTGATCATACAGCACTACTAGTTCATGGTCAAGGGGCTGGAAAGTCCTTACGAGCTCCTTAAACCCTCCTGCCATGATATCTGCCATAGAGGGCAATGCCAGAGGTGCTTTGCGAGATCGACAATTATCATCCCTTACAGTTGAACTCAATTGAGTTCGACAATTACATGTGTTTTCGGTCGAACTCATTTGAGATCAATGTTTAATGGTGTTTATCGTCGATTTCACATCAGGTTCAGCAAATAGTCGGGCCAGCAGCAGCTGTCGCACATTATGCTCTCATTCTTCACCAGCAGGCTGCATATCACTCCACCTAGTCAAGGCATCAGGTTCACCTGCTTTGTCCCCTGGTCTGTATTGTGGAACGAAGTCGAAATTGGCGAGTAGCACTGCCCATCAAGCTTGCTGACCATTGATGTGCCATTGAGACTTGAAGTACTTGAGCGCTTTGTGATCTGTGAGGATGACAAGCTGCGACAGCAGGCCTGCCAGCATATGGCACCACTGGGTCAGGCATGCCACCACTGCAAGCAATTCCTTGTCATGGATCTCGTAGTTCCACTCTGCTGAATTCATCTTGCGAGAGTAGAAGGCGATCAGATGCCATCGTCCCTCATGCTCTTGTTTGAGGACTCCAGCTATAGCATAGTCGCTGGCATCAGTCTCCATTCGTGTGGGCAGGTGGTAATCGAAATGGCAGAGTACCCCTGCTGATGTGAATGCTGCAATGAGACTGTGGAATGCCTTCTCTGCCTCCTCTGGCAGCTTGAACTTCCTGAAACGCTCAGTTGGCTTGACCAATGATGTGAGTGGCCTTGCAATGCATGCGAAGTGCGAGATGAATCGTTGATAGAAGTTGGCAAAGCCAAGGAAGTGCTGGATGTCATGGATCGACTTGGGAACCAGCCATTCCTTAATGGTCTGTACCTTCGCTTCATCCATCTTGATTCCTTGCAGCATAATAACATAGCCTAGGAACTCGACAGTCATGGTGTGGAACTCGCATTTCGACAGCTTCACGAAGAGTCAGTGCTTGCATAGTCGCTGTAGCACCTCTCGTACATGGCCAACATGCTCCTTCAGGTGGTCGCTGAAGATGAGGAAGTCATCTAAGTATACCACCACATAGATACCAAGGATATCACAGAAGATACCATTAACAAGCGACTGGAAGTGTGAGGGAGCGTTTGCCAGCCTGAACAGCATGATGAGGTACTCGTAGAGCCTGAGTTGAGTACCAAAAGCTGTCTTCCATTCATCACCTTCTGTGATGCATACCAAGTTATATGCTGCCTTGAGATCCAGCTTGCTGTAGACCTTGGCCTTTTGCAGTAGGAAGAGCTGCTCCTCAATGAGGGGTAATGGGGCACGATTCTTCACCATAACCTTGTTGAGGCCTCGGTAGTCGACACAAAGCCACAGGCCTCCATCCTTCTTTGGCATGAAGAGCACAGGTGAGCATGCTGGGCTCTTTGACAGATGGATGAAGCCCTTCGTGATATTCTCATCGAGGTATTTGCGCAACTCCTCCAGCTCTTTGGGTCCCTGTAAGTACAGAGGCCCTTGAGGCGGTTGGGTGCCTGGCAATAGCTCGATCAAGAGATCATGGTCCATTCTCAGTGGCAACTTGTCGGCTTCGGTCTTGCAGAAGACCTGGTGAAGATCCTGATACTCCTCAGGTATCTCCTTCGCCTTTGGCTCCTCCTGAGGTTCAACCTCCATCTCGATACCTTTGTTGCTGCCTGTAGGGACGAAGCTGTACATGGGTACCATGGCAGGATTGACATCCAGGAGCATGCATCCTATGGGACCATCATGGAGGGCTGCTCATATGAGCTGTTCAGTGGAGACAAACTCATTCCTATGAGCTATGAGATTGGTTGCCACAATCGATGTTAAGGATGCATTATCTTGGATCTCAGTTGAAATCGAAGTTACATGGGGTTTATCATCAATTTCAGATGAAATCGATGGTAACTGCCCCTTAACTTCGATTTCGAGACTGGGCTGGAAATCGAGAGTACTGGTGTGCCAATCTACCCTGGGCCTGAGTTTCCTGAGTAGCTTGTAACCTAGGATGACATCGTAGTCATCGATGTCTGTCACCTCTGCTTTGAAAGGGCTGACCAGGTAACCTCCTATGCCTGCAGTGACTGAGGCAGTGCTGTCAATCTGTAAGGTATGACTGGTAATACCATGAATGCTTCTTTTGTGTATGGGTGTCAGCGGTCATGTGCCAGACACGTGAAATTGATGTTAACTCAAGGTAAATGTCGATTTCGTTTGAATTCAAGGTTAATGGCCAGTAAATGTCGATTTCACTTGAGATCGACATTAACTGCCTCTTATGCTCGATGTCAACTGACTGCCATTGCCACTCCATCCAGAGGTAATGCAGCATGTTTGTGGTAGCCCAGTGGGTGCCCTACACTTGACAGGAGTGGGCTAACTGTCCTCATGTAGGTATGCAGCACTGATGAACTGCACCGCCATCATCAGGAATGATGCTTGAGGCTGTATGCTGCTGGTAGTTGGCATCGTCATATAGTAATGGTACTGGTGGAGGTTCCAGGACCATGGTGTAGGTTCCACCTGCACAGGTGAGGCCTGTGGCACCAGTGGTGGTTCTGACTGCTGTCTATATGTTCTCCGACTCAAACAGAGGCACACTGAGTAGTAGCAATGCCTAAGATTGCTACTCTACAAGACAATGAGTGTGAGTATAGGGATACTAAATGTACTGACAAGTTAATGAATGATAGAGTGGATGAGGTCCTGCCTCTCCACTTGTACAGGGAATGTATATATATATCTGCATGTGCATGTGTTGGCAGCAGTTGCTCCAGAGCGTCCTGCTGCCAGTATCTGGGCCTGCCCTGCTGTCCTTGGGGCTTGTGTTGCTGGTGTCTAACCAGTGGCCCCTAACTAGCTCCACAGCCTCAAGCCAGTGTCGAGCTCTTCCTCCCTCCCTGCAGATCCCCCTATCTACACAGGGGCCCCTGTGCCTTACCCAGCCATTACTGGTTGGCCTAAGGTCATTGATAGCATTCTCCAGGTGCTACTGACATCATCACTGACCACCCATGACCCATTTGGGGTGGTGTCATCATAGTCATTGCTTGTCATTCTCATTCCACAGCATCATATGGCCCTGTAGGCGAAATCGACGATAAGGCCTGCTTAATGTCGATTTCATCTGAGATTGACTGTAAGATGCATTTAATGTTGATCTCGATTCGACTTCGATTTTTATGTCCTGTGACACATCCAGACTGGCACCACCATCTTGAGCTTGTGATCCACCCCTGCACACAAGCTGGTGATCCTCATCAGGCTGTCCTCCAAGGTGCCTCACTTGCATGTCATCTTCCTCATGTGGCCAAGCACACCATTCACAACATAAAAAGTTCGATTCTGTTTGCATCAGGCAGGGCCCAGGCTGCTCATGTGCCTCAGTTTTTCAGGCAGAACCTTCAGGCAGGGGGGCTGCCTTACCACTTCCAGGCAGGCACATACAGACCATATGCCTGGGCACCTGCCTGAGAAATATGAAGCAGGTGGCCTGTCTAGATGCTGCCTGAGAAAATGTGAGGCAGGTGACCTGTCTGGATGCTGCCTGAGTCAGAAGGAGCAAATTCGGTTTTTCTTGCTCTTTTTTGGCAGGGATTTCCAGTTTTGGTTCGGATTTTAACTAACTTTACATATTCTAGTGACAGCAGTACTTGGTAGGGTATATATTTGGATGACAACCAGGTTACATAAAAATAGAGCGTGTGCCCAAGTGGTTAAGTGTACAGGCTCACATGTGTGTGTGTGTGTGTGTGTGTGTGTGTGTGTGTGTGTGTATATGGGTATGGTTGTGAGTTTGAACCCTGGTGGAGGCCAAAAAGGGAAAGGAAAAAGACGTGTTAGAATTCTCATTTCCTTTTTTGGATTTTATTTTTTTTTATTTTTTTTTTGGGAGCTGGCTGCCTCACACAGGCAGATGACCTGTAAGTGTCTTGGGCTCAGGGCCTGCCTGAGGTTTGAGGCACACGACCAGCCTGACACCCTGCCTGACACATACAGAATTGAACTTTTTACAATGTGAATGAGATTGATGTTTACCTCGAGTTAACATCGATTTCACATGTCTGGCATGCAACCGCTGACAACTACCTCTGAACAGAGTGGCAATGGTGGTCAGTCGACATTGAGCATAAGATGCAGTTAACATCAATCTCAAGTGAAATCGATGTTTACTGGCTGTTAACCTCAAACTCAAACGAAATCGATGTTTACCTCGAGTTAACATCAATTTCACATGTCTGGTGCATGACCACTGACAACATCCTCCTCACTGAAGTCATGCTCCATGTAGTCGATGATCACTGTGAGCAAGACTGCCACCTCAAATACATCCTCAACTGCCTTATCACCCACCAAGATGTTCCTCCTCATGCTGCTCATTTGTGGCTCGAAATGCAATCTGAGCTGTTCCACCCCACCCAAGGACTGTGCCCAGATTTCAATGAGGCCAAAGATGAGTTGATTCCTGAAGAGTGTGAGCCACTGCTGGGCTGAAATGCTTCTGCTGCTGGGCTTGCTGATGTGCTCATCTGGCCTCTGTGCAGTTGAAGGCAGCCATGTCCTTTTGAGCACCACTTGCAATGCTCCAAGCTGTTTCCTGATCTGTCCACAGGCATCCATGAGAAATAAGTGAAAGAATTGTTTGCATAGACCAAGATGTACAGCATGCATATAATCTGGCAGACACATGGATGGCATTGAGTAGTATGGCAGCTCATACAGGATGCTGTACTGTACACTGGCCTCCTTGTGCCTCTCAGCACCTTCACAACTGATGCACTCTTGGGCTTGCTCATGATGCGACTTTCCCTGTTCCTCTGCAGGCAGCACCTGTGCATTGCCAAGGTCATCAAGGTTGAACAGGCAGTGCAGGCAGCTCTTCCCCACATAGAATCATGTGGCAATGCTGCCAACCTTGGCCCTCACTGGGCTGTCCACCACCACCATGCCCAGCTTTACCTTAACCAGCCAACCTGTGACACCACATTGTATATGTTATGCAATCCATTTCAAGTTCATCACAAAGTTCCAAGTCAGTTTTTGTGTACTTCATCTGGTCTCTGGGTGTGTGCAATGTGAACTTACCTTCTGGATACCATGCCATCTTGATTGTGATCCCTTCGCTGTAGAGTTTTGCTAGCTCATCCATCATGAGCTTGAGGTACATGGAGAGCTGTGTGAGGTTCAGCTCCTTTGGCCCAGGAAGGATGCTGACAACATGGATTCCAGCACACCTGTGATCCAGTGAGGCAAGGTTTTGAGGAATGTTGTCGATGCAGATGAGGACCACTCCACTGGTGTGGTAGCCCAAGTATTGACCTTTGAAGGCACCAAACCAGTTGACTGAGAGTGTGATCTTGAGATTGCCTGGGAAGTCCATGAAGGACAGATGTCAGTAGCAGGGGGTCTTGCAGTGTGGATTGGAGCAATCTGCTTGCCATGCCTCCCCTGACCAGAGTGTATCAAAGGTCCTTTCGCTGGTGGGACTGTCTTCCTTGAGGAAGTCCCTCCAGGCTTGGATGTCATCCTCATTCTGCTGGTCTTGGAGGACTGCCTGGAGGATGCTTGCAATTGGGAGATGCACATATATGAGTGCTGGACACCACCCATGGAGTAAGCCTTGCCCACATTGCAGGCAGCAAGCAGGCACAAGGCTCAGGTCATCGTTCCAAAGGTGAAGGTGTGCACAGGTGGGGCACACAGCATATCTCTGGTAATCGAATTGAATTCCCATATACCTGCAAATGCTTGCTGGCATGACCATGTGCTTGTCTGAGGGGCAGTCAGAGGAGCTGCTGTGTCCTCACTCTGCCCATTTGAGCACTGTGGCAATGATCTTGAGCATGATGGTGACCAGCAGCATGGTGAGGTGATCAGAAATGCCACCATAGGTGATGAGGAAGAGGACGAGGAGGTATACCTGCCTCATCCATGGCAGCAGCAGCTCTGATGCCTCACCTACCTGTCCTGGGACTGGAGGTGGCATGTCAGGTTGCTGTTGTGGCATGGTGAGCAAGTCAACCTCATTGATGATGATGTCAGTTGCTTCCTCTGCCACTTCCTCCCTGTTGATGGATGGCTCCCATGAAGCAGTTGGTCCCTCCATGCTTCATGCTGCACTAGCTACCAAACCTGTGCCCCATTCTGAGTCTGATTTGGATGTAACTGAGCCACTCTGTGCTGAAATAGAGTCCTCCACTGCCCATGTTTCACTATCCTGTGCCTCACCTTCCTCCTCTGGGACCAGTGTGACTGCGGTGTCCTCGATCTGTGCCAAGTCAGGACCGCTGCTGCATTCCTCAATCACATGCCTGTTCTTGCTGACACCATGAGACTGAGAAGAAGTGTTGTATTGCTGAACTGAATCACAAGAGGTTGATGGTGCTGCAGAGGACAGAACAGGTCATGATCATATGAGAGGGTGTTCCAGTGTATGGTACCACCATCTTTGGTATGGGATCATGCTGTAGCCCCTTGCTGTTGAAGAGCATTGCTCACAACAGCATTGTCAGAGGGACTTGGAAGGCATTGTTGAGTGTTTTGACTGATGGTGGTATCACAAAGAATGGTGGCAATGAGAACTAATAGAATTGTGATGAGTCAACTAACATACATGGCTACCACATCAGCAAGCTCTAAGTCTTGAAGATTGGTGTCAACCACTGCAACACTGCTCAATGACACAGAGCAAGTTTGGTGGAGGCCATGAATGGCATTGTGCATAATCCATGCTGCATGACACCAATAATGGTCAAGACCATAACCTGTGTCATGCATAATCCATGCTGCACAATGCAGGTTATGGTCTTGAATGGCATTGGCAGCCCAGCCATCAGGTGTTGGCCTTAATTCATTGCTGGCGATGTGGTTTTCAAATGTCAACTTCTTAAAACCGCATTAATGACGCAATTCAAACACAGATCTCGTGCGTAAGAAGCACGTCGCGTGCACAGTTTAACTCGAATTTCGATGTGACTGACAAAGCAGCTGGCTCAAAGCTAAGCTGAGCTGCGCCAAATCTGACAACGCTACGCTCTCGCTTTAAACCCTCCACCTTTGAACACTGTGACTGTGACTGCTCACCAGGGTTCACACACGACAGGTCCACCGATCCAAATCACACAACCTCTTCACCAACCTCATCGGAGGCTGTCACGTTGCGACAGCAGCTTGCGTCTAGTATCGCACATCGTCAGAGCATCTTGGCAACAAAGTCAGCCATGCGAAGAACTGCAACAGGCGCTGGCCGCCCTTCCACATCGAATATATCCACAAGACCCGGCGGCCCATCTCGACCAAATGCCCCCACTGCTGCTGGTCCACGAGCCATCTTTGACAAATCACGCCGCATTGAAGAGTTCTCCTCATCTGAAGACAAGTGCCCGCAATGTAAGACAGATCGGTACCTCAACCCTCGCTTGCGGCTGCTGGTGAGTCCATGCTACCACAAGATGTGCGAATCGTGCATCGACCGCATCTTTTCGCTCGGACCTGCGCCATGTCCAGAATGCGGCAAGAAGGTGTCTAAGAACCAATTCACAGCACAGACGTTCCAGGACCTCGGTGTCGAGAGGGAAGTCGCAGTGCGGCGTACCGTAGCCAAACTGTTCAACCGTCGCGAGGAGGACTTTGTCGACCTCAAGGCATACAATGACTACTTGGAAGAGGTCGAAGAAATCACGTTCAATCTCATCCACGAGATTGACCTGCCACGAACAAACGCCAAGCTGGAACAGTACCAAGCCGCGCATCGATCCGCCATCGCAAGCTCAGCTCACATCTCGCAGCAAGAGTCGGATCGGCAGGCACGCTTGGACGAGGAGGAGAAGCTTGCTAAAAAAGCACGCGCTGAGCGACTTCGCAAGGAAGAGGAGCTTGAGCGCGAGGAGCGCGAAAAGGAGCGCTTAGAGATGATGCGCGAGCTTGAAAAAGGGGCTGATCCAGACGAGATTCTGGAGAAGCAGCGCAGGCGACGACAGGAGCGCGAAGAGCGGCAACGCCTGCAGGAACTCGAGGCGCGACGACGTGAAAAGGAGGCAGCTCAGGCTTCAGCAAATGGCGGCAATGGCGGCGCCGATGTTGCGGGTCGACGGCCTTGGAGCTTGGACATGATTCTCGACTTTGAGGGACCATTGGCATACCTAGACGATGCGAGCGCGCTGTTTGACGTGCGCAGAGCGCCGACGGCACTTGGAGGTCTCGAGGGCGTCAAAGGTGCATCGGGCTACGAGGACCCTTGGCTGAAGCCGGCTTGGATCACCAAAGAGCAGATCGCACGCTATCGAGCTGGTGGATTTGACTGGGAACGGCAAGTGTGGACGCGCGGGATCCGTGCTGCTTGCCAAGGCATTGGCGCAGCACCTCTCAGCGACGATGCTGTCCAAGATGCGCTTCCGAGCATGGAAGTGGATGTTTGAACGAAGCCTTCCACACATCCTGTCTAAACGCTTATGCATGACTGGTATTCTGTTGGCTCACAAGCATCCAATGACGCAGCATCGTGCACAATCTGACTCACACGTCATAGTCTAACACTCGGGTTAATAGCTGTTATATCTCACAAGTCCACATTTCCACTTGTCTCGAATTCGACCTGCAAGTCATGGACTCTATCGGCTCTTTGTGTGCCTGTTTGTGCCTGTCTCTGCACTGCGCCCTAGAGATGCATGAAATTTTTGAACGTGTCGCACGCACTTGGCCAGTTGTGATTCGAGCCGATGGAGAAATGGCGCAACAGAGTCACAGCAGGTTAACTTACACTGTACTGTACTGTACTGTATCAGTGAGCAGTGAACAAAGCGGCTCAAGCGACCTGCATACAAGTAACCATGCGCAGCCCGATTTGAAACCGCTCCAAAGAGAGAGTTCAGAGTGTGAGGGTCCACTTTGAAATGGCCTTTAGCTCGACGTTCGTATTCGTGCATCCGAATCGCTTGGCTAGCTCAGCGCCGTGCGTTGCGGGGACCATCCATCACTTCTCTCAAACCTCGAATCCGTCTCGTCCATCTCTGGAGCCTCTTCTCGAACACGACCTTGTTTCCAAAACCTACCCTGCTCTCTCACATCAGCTCAGCTCAGCTCAACTCGAGCTTGCTCACGACGCCTAGCAGCAGCCATTGCACGCATCAATCTTCTGCTCAACGCTCTTGTGCTCGCGGTTCGTGGTGCTTCTGCCAATCCAGCACAGATACTTCTCCTGGCTTCGACGACCTCTCGACGAACAAGTCGCCTGTGTTCAGCCTTGATGAACCAACCCTACCATATCGCACCATCTATGCCGTCTGCGTCTTCTGCCGTAGCTGTCAAGGCTCAACGCAGTTCTCCTATCTCTATCACCGGAATGGACCCATAGAGTGCTCCCGCCAAATAGGTTGCAGGACCGTTCACGACTCCGAGACTCCCTCCATCACTCCTCTTCTCACACTAAATCCACCCATCACGATCTCTTCGGCTGTTCGCCCCAGCAGTTCGGTCTCGACAAGCCGCCATCCTGACAAAGCACACTCTCATACGCAACACACACCTCTATATCTCAACCTGTTACTTTGACCAGCCGCATTGCATCTCGAGAACCGAGAATGGGCAACGCCAATTCTACTCCCGTCAAAGCAGGCGATGCTTCCGCCACCGGTTCCACAGACATCGGTATTGATCCGGTATTGAAGCGCTACCCTAGCAATCGTATCAGTTATGGTCGTCCGACTGCGCAAGGTGCGGGCAACCCGCCACCTTCGGTAGCAGCGCGTCAGATTGCGGACCGTCCTGGTACAGGTCCACGACTAGGCAGAACCGCTTCTTTCTTTGGACGCGCAAGTAGTCACGATGGCGCCTCGACTCCGCAGCGCAATCGACCTCGGAGCGGAAGTCTATCGGGTTTTCGAGTTTTGCCAAGGAGAGGCTCAGCGACTGCCGCCATGATTGCCGGGGAAGCGCCTGCTCCTGTGGATGAGGGCCGCGGGACCACAACTACCACTGGATTCTCTAACTCACCCTCAACCAGCTCTCCTCTCGCCAAAGACCAAATCAACCCCTTTGCTGGTTACGAGATCACCAATCCTACCCATGGTTCCGACATTGAAACGGCTATTCGAAGCAATCCTCGCACACGTCGGCTCACTGAAGGTCTCGGGCTGCCATCCTCACCAGGCGGGTTCGATCCGCGCCACTACGTATCTCCACATCCAAGCCCTTCCGTCGCTACTCATACCCACTACGCTGCTGGCTTGGCAAGTCATCATGCCGCGGTAGGTGTATCTAGCGGTTTGCGCGTATCCTCTACGGGTATTGAGGCGGAATCCGTGCCTGCTTCCACTTTCAAGGGTTCGGAACCTCAACAAGTGCCTGGAACCACCTCAAGAGCACCCACACGCCATCCCTCTTCGGTGTCGGTGGAGCCGGTCTGTTCCCGAACGTCGGCACCAGCCTCGGAACCAATGCCGCCGCATCTCCTCCTGTTGGTGGTTCCAGTCCGGTCATCTCGTCTCAGCCACTCAATGTGGCCGATGGGACCGAGGAGGCAGAAGGCTCTCTTCGCCCGCCAGCTGCACTGCCGTCTTACCTCAAAATTCCAACGGCGATACCCAGCTCTCACGTTTCCCCCAGCTCGCCGCCCGCCAGCATCTACTCGCAGTATTCGGATCGTTATCGTGCACCATCCGAACGACAACGCTCGCCTTCGCCTTCGCTCATGCTGCCTCTCGACGACACGCGTCCAGCACACGTCGTTGCCGGCGCTGGCGCAGCTGCCGCGGTGCTCAACACCGAGGACGTGGTAATCCCGCCAGGTGATGCAAGCAAGGCGAGCTCACCCATCGACGGACGCAGATTCTTCGGTCCAATCAGAGACGGTGACAAGGGCGAGACCGGCTCTTCCGATGTCAGCATTGAAGAAGCACGTGCTGCCGGCACCGATGTTACCGACCTTCCAAAAAGCCCGCTACAAAACCAGTCGGAAGCAGTCGCGGACGCACCTGGTGCTGACACGGTCACTCAAACGGATGACAAAGAACGAGAATCAAGAACGATGGAGAGAACTTCGGAAGCATGGGCGAAAGCTGGAGAAGGCGCCCCGCTTGGTGCGTCCCGAACACCAACACCTACACCTTCTGGCTATGGACCGCGCGCGCTCACACCGACGAGGGACGGCGCAGCAAGCGGCTTGCGTTCTCTATCACCCGTCGCGCGGCCATCTACATCAACGGGACCACCGTCTCAGTCCATCACTTCAAAACGCTCCCTCGTCGACGTGCAGACGGGCGGAGAGAGCGGGTACAACACACCTAACTGGCCGCCTGGCTTGACATCGGCCCCACCCAGCGCATCCACGCCCGGCGTCACTCCCTTATCCGAGTTCAAGGTCTCTTCTCCAACTGTCCATCATGAACGTGATCGAACTTCAGATCCACGACGCGCGCCATCGGTCGCTAGTACAGGCAACGCCAGCCGGCCTTCAACGCCCGGCAGTGCCAAATCCGGCGTCCATCATCAGGATCAGCACGAATATCATCCATCTGCCCATACTGGACACCAACAACAGCCGCTGATGCCGATCGTCTTAACATGGCGCGCTGGTGGACGTGAAGTATTCGTCACTGGTACTTTTGCCAACGAGTGGAGATCTAAAATCCTGCTGCATAGATCCAAGCGCGATCACACATGCGTACTCCACCTGCCTCCAGGCACCCATCGCCTCAAGTTTATTGTGGACGATCGCTGGCGCGTCTCGCGCGACTTGCCCACAGCCACAGACGGTGACGGAAACCTAGTCAACTACGTCGAGATACCCAATGTCGGACCGGCGCATCCAGGACCGCTTAGCGCTCCTGGTGAAGATCTGCCTGGTGCAGAGGCCGACAACAACCGAAGCGAACGCAACTCGAAGATCGAGTCCAAAAAGACGACGATGAACCTGGTAGAAGAGGCGAGGAGGGCGGAAGCCATGCGTCTCGACGATCTGTTCGACGACGACGGCAAAGATCAGGAGGAGATGTGGACGTCAGAGATCCCGACTGCCCTCATTGAAGCGCAAGAGGCGGAAGAAGCACAGCGCGAAGCAGAGGAGAGCGGTGACGCATCCAAACCGTCGCAACACGGAAGCGACGGTTCCGCCGCTGCCCTCCCCCAGCCACCCGCACTCCCGCGCCAGCTGGAAAAAGTCATCCTCAACTCGTCCCCCGCTAACCCGAGCAACGGCGCCACCACAGGCAACACGGTTGACGACAACAGTATTCTCCCCGCCCCCAACCATGTCGTCCTCAACCATTTGACGGCCAGCAGCATCAAAGGCGGGGTTTTGGCGGTGGGTACGACGACGAGGTACAAGAGGAAGTATGTGACGACAGTATACTACCGTCCGGTGCAGATTTGAGGAGGGATAATGATGTCGTGTAGATCTATTAGGTTGGAGCGAATTCCTGGTCCCGTCTCTTTGCATGCATAGCAATTTGTGGTATGATACCAACAAGAGTTCCAATTCGTTTATTCTCAATCCATCTCGTCTCTGGATTCCAAGAATGGCGCACTGAGCTGGGCTACCCTTCTCGACTGTGTGTGAAGTATGCTAGATTGCGCCGGAGATGTGATGTCTAAAAATACAGAAAAGCGTCGTGTTCACGCCTCCTTGATCGCCTCCGTGCCTTTCTTCCCAGGTCTACTCCTTCCCCATGTCACCCTCACCTCCTTGTCGCCCATGAGCATCTTGGGCGAGCACTGTTGCGCAGCTAGCTCTGCTTGTTGACGTGTGCGGAAGTTGATGAAGGCGCACTTGGAGGCAGTGACGAGGGTGATGGATTTCACGTGGTCTGGTTGGAGCTGCGGTGTGAGGGAGAGGATGAATTCGCGCAGGGAGGATTCGGTTGTGGAGTCGGGAAGGGAGGAGAAGAAGAGCGAGATCTGGATGCGGAAAAGGAAGGGAAGGGCAGTAGAATGGGTTAGCTACAGGTGTGCTGAAGATGGAAGCAAGGATGTGGGTGGGGGGGGGGGAAGACTTACAATGCTGGTATCCTGTGGTGGGGGCAGGCCAGCAGCCGAAGATTGTTTGCTGACAATCCTGGCTGCTGTGGCTGCTGTTGCTGGCGGATGCTGTGGCGTGTTCGAATGCTCTGTGCTGCCGTTCGCTGCGTTTTGTGATGCACCAAACAGATCATCGGACGGCAGCTCGTGCTTGTACGGACAGCCCTCTCCCCTCGGACAATTACCCCTCGCAAACGCCGCACATAGCTGCTGTGGCCTATCTCGCTTATACTCGACCTCCTTCCTCGCCGCCTTCCTCAACAATGCCTGCCCCGCTCTACCAGCTGGACTGCTGGACGAGCCGACCAAAGATGTCGGTCCTTCCAACTGCTTATCCATCGTCTCTGCAAAGTACTCCCTGTTCTTATCCGAGGTCGGGCCGCCTGACTTGATCCCAAGCGCCGCATCGCGGACTTGGACGGGAAGGCCGTACTGGAGGTCGAGAATGCATGTTTGGCAAACGTTCTTAACTTTAGCGCAGGTGGTGCAGATTTCGGTCTTTTTGAAGCGCGAGCCAGCGCCAGGGTTCCACCGGAACACGGTGAAGGGTCTTGTGCAGATCTAGCGTAGCGAACAGAATGAAAGGTCAGCGGTCCATAGCAATGATCATTGGAAAGAGGAGGAACAGTAGGGGGAACTTACCTTGCAGACTTTGCCTTGACTGTCTTTAGTCATGCGGATGTATGGGTTGGGGCCGAGACATGCTTCGCAGAGGATAGGTGTTTCGGCGTCTTCAGCTCCGGAAACGGTGGAACCGAGCTTGCCGTGTGCGGACCAGGCGGACATGTTGAGCGGAAAGGGCTACGGCTGAGCTTCTTGTTGTTTCCACTGATGTTGAAAAGGCAGTAGCTATAGGGTGGCGGAGAGTTGGTGGTGATAAATGAAGGTAGCACGAAGAAGGTATGTTGCTGCGTGTTTGAATGGCTGCAGATGGGTAGAGGAAACCCTGGCACTCGACACACCTTCGAGTTACTTTTTCGACAATTTCCTGGAACTCGGAACTCGAAACCTTCTTAGCACCGAGAACGTTCTTGCATCCTCCTCTTGTTCCTGCTGCGACGCTCTGTGCTAAACAGCTGTGATCTCTCCTACGCTCTTTGGCTTGCAGCGGACGCATACCTCCGCAAATGGTAGTGGCCGCCTGAGGAGTGAGCATCCGTGGTGAAGCTCATCCTTGGGCTACCCTTCTGCGCTGCCTCGCCTGTCATGGCATCCTCTCTTACCGTCGAGGAGCTTCGTTCCCGACTCCATGAGCTCGGCCTCAACACAAAGGGCAAGAAAGCTGATCTTCGCCTTCGACTCAAAAGAGCCATACGCAACAGAAGCAACAGCCCAACTTCAACTTCAACAGATGGCTCTGCGCTCGCCGGTACAACGTGGAAGCCCGAATTCGATACGTTTCTCGTTCTCGACGTAGAAGCTACCTGCGAAGCCACACGCAAGTACCGCAACATTCAGCATGGTTTTGAAACAGGCTGCTTCCAATTCCCCAACGAAATCATCGAGTTCCCCGTTGTCTTGCTCAAGTGGAACGAGGATTCGCACCAGCTTGAGACTGCCGATATCTTCCATTCCTACGTTAGACCTACGTTCCGACCGAGACTCACCAAGTTCTGCCGCGACTTGACCGGCATAACGCAGTCGCAGGTTGACGTTGCGCCTCTCTGGAAGGATGTAGTTGAAAGCTTTTTCCAGTTCCTTCTCTCGCACGATCTGGTGGAAGACACATCCACAACCAGACCCCACCTGCACAACTTCAGATTGCGGCGTGGTGTCGCCTGGATCAACCACGGCCCCGCTGACTTGCGCGACTTTGTCATCAAGCAATGCTGGATATCCGGCCGACCAAATGATAGAGACCACGGTGCACCACCTATCTTCCTCCGCGGTCCGCTGATCGATATCAGGAAAGGAATTGCGAGTCTGTTCAAGTGGGAACAGGAGCTCAAGGCCGCGCAGGGCCGCACTAGTCCGTCGCGATCAACGCCCTTCCCAGAGTTTGGAGGAGAGGATGGATTCCAAGTTGTAACCCCACCGTCCAACCACCGCCCAAGTGCGGTGAAAGAGGAGCCACGTACGACGGGCCTCTCACCTCACGAACAGAGCCTAGCCGGTCTGCTGGACCTGCTCAACATCGGCCCGTTCCAGGGCAGACAGCATTGCGGCATGGACGATACGCGCAACATCGCTCGTCTCGCAGTAGAGGTAGCCCGGCGCATCTCACTAGCTGCGCAGGCGACCCAAGTGTTGCTTTCGAAGAGCTACGAATCGGTGGATGGCCAGATGGAGTCCACAGCAGCGGTAGTGCAGATGGACCCACGGACCGGACCGGCGAGAGCAAGGCACATGGAGAAGCTGACGCTCAAGCCCAACGTCAGGCTTGATGGCTTTCATAAGCGTTTCTTTTGGATGGGCAAGACGGTGGGTGAGGTCAAGTGGCCCTTCCCGCCAGAAGTGGAGGACGGCGGGGACGCGGCATGAAGCTCTTTCTCTCAGAGTTGCCCGCGATGGTTGAAAGGTGTGCCGGCACATAGAAGGTGGGATCGTCCATCTTATCTGTATCCTTATTGTCCGCGCAAGTAGAGGAACTCAGGACGCGGAATGCATACGCAACGAATCTGAAAGGCTGTTTGAGCTGTTGCCTCATGTAGAGTGCTGCACTGGTGCCAATTGTCGAAGTTGTTGAAGATGTCAAAGCGCCAAAAGTATTGTGTTAAATTCCTCTATCAGCACGTGACCAGATGGACCCAGCGACGGAACAGGCAATTCGGAATGCCACCACCATCTCCATATTCTCGATACCAATTTCCACACCTCGCCTCACTACCTCCGCTCGTTTCTACAGCTCCCTTCTGTAGGCAACTCACAGGTGTGTACATCAGCACGATCTCCATATTCCACCGCGAACGTGCAGCTTTGCTGACTCTCTTCTGCGGCTTTGCGTCTTTTGGGACTCAACCAGTTCACAATGTCGGTAGCAGCAAGCGTTCTCGGCTACGCCGGTCTCGGCTTCCTCACACGATGCTACGCTCTCGGTATTCAAAAGCGCAACATCTTCGAAAGTGAGTTCCACCTTCACCGCCTCGCACGGCATCTCACTTTCAAGGCACGGAAGAATGAATAAGAGCTGTTGGATACGGAATCTGCGTTACTGACGACCCACCGACTAACCAACCTCCTTGTCTGTTTGTTTCACTTCTGCAGACCTCGGAGGCCACGCAATGCTAATGGGCGCTTTTGGTGCGCTCGGTTACTACGTCCACGGGCTTGAGGGCCGTCAACTGGAAATCATCGCACACAAGAAGGAGCAGATCCTCAAGAACCGCGAACGTCTTGCAGCCGCTTCCTCATCGCACGACGAAGAGTAAATCGCTCTCGATTTGTAAACCTTGTATTGAATCGCCCTTAACAGTCAATCCGATCGCTTTCCGACGCTTCGCACCCGCCACAATGGTGTTCCTCGTTCGATCGGCTGCGTGGTCTCAAATCATTCTTGAACGGGATTTCGGCGTCGGGAGGACTGAGCTTCTGACACTAGTTCAGATATAAATGCCGGGAGCCTAGATGGGACAAACCCGAGGAGGAGTCAGCTCAGAACACGCACGAAGGATTTTGAGTTTGACGTTGTCTGTCAGGTCGCCCCACAAAGGTGTTGGTCGATAATGAGGTCAGCTCGATCTCCATCGATGCAGGAAGCTGAGCTTACTTGCAGACTGAGGACGGTGTTCACAAACATACGGACATAGGCGCACGAGTCATGTCGGAGAAAGCACAGACTAGACAGTGGACGAATCGGAATGAAAGTAACGCTCCGTGAAGAGATCAAACTTGAGCTTAAGTGTTGTACAAAATGGAGTGGATAAGCATTGAATCAATCCGAACGCTTTTACTTGCGGCCCTTGCCCTTAGCAGCCTTCTTCGCAGCAATAGGCGTGCCGGCACGCGCCTCACGACCGCCGACACTCATCCAATCCAGATCCTCCTGGCCGAAGCTAACATCACCGCTGCTAGCAACCTGGGCCTCTGGCTTGTCTCCCGCCTCTGCCTCCTGGAACCTCCTTCGGAACCTACCCAGACGGCCGCTGTCGTCTCCTGCATCACCGCCAATCTTTCGCTCCTGGCCAGGGTTCCAGAGTGGGTGGTTGGTCGGGTCTCGCGTCAAGCGCGTGAGACGGCGGGGTGAGGTGGTTGCGAGCTGGATCGACGAGCCGTCGGCCAGGATGGTAGTGGAGGCGAACTTGGGGACGGGCCGAGGGAGAGGCGGTTGGGCGATCGCAGAGGGGTCGCGGGACTGGGCGCTAGCTGATGATGCAAGGCCGCTGCGTTGCAGTTGGAAGCTGGTGGCTTGGGTGAGGATGGTGGAGGTGGGGCGAGCAGAGTAGGTGGAGAAGGCACGAACCGAATTGAACGCAGACGAGGAGGCTGTGGCGATGGAGGAGGTGGAAGCTGATGCGGCCTGGTATTGAGCGGCCATCTCGCGGCAGCTCTTGCGTTCTGGTTTCTTGCCGGCCTTGAGGTCAGCGATCTGCTTGGCTCTTGCCTCCTTGATGCTGTCGTTGTTGCCGAGTTCTGTGTCCTCGGTCATGCGGAGTTCTGCAGTAAGAGAAAAAAAAGGTGGAGATGTGTAAGTTGATTGCCTAGATTGCATCACAGAATCTTCATGAGATGTACACTTACCATATGCGTCCCTATCCTGTCGCCACTTGCCCTGCACAACATTTTGACGAAGCACCAAGACGATCTCGTCGCCCATCTTCAAGCCCTCATCGATCTTGGCAGCATCGGTCTCCTGAGATGCTGCCTTGAAGCGGCGGCGAGTCTCTTCCCGAGCAGCGGAGATGGCCATGTCATCGCCGTCAAAAGTCTTTCGCGATGTGCGAAGCAATCGCTTGTAAAGGCCGATCGCACGCTGGCGCTGCGCAACAGTGAAGGTCATCGTTATCGGAGGTAGGTGTGCTGAAGCTGTCGGAGTTCTGAATCTGATGGTGGTTGCTGTGTGACGCAAAGTAGCGTCGGAAGCTTCAGATGATGCAGTTCGAGTTGGAGAGAGGTTAGTGGTCCCAAGCCCGGGAATGGAGGATGGTCAAGAAGCGGTCAAGGAGGTCGGAAAGGGTGCAGTACCGCGGCGTGGAAGAAATATTCTGAGCAATGCGCTTCCGCGATTCTTGCCTTCCGAGACCAAAATTGCTCGGCACAAGGAAAGCTCAAATTCGTGTCGGCCGGAAAATTGCGGACAACTCGCCGAGCCCCACCTTGTTGGGGTGGGTGATGCTCAGTGGGCCGTATACAGCTTCAAGACCTCATCCCACAGGTGCCCACCCACTGAGTTGTGTCGAAGTGTTCAGCTGTATTGAGCAGATCAGGACTGACTGGTATTATCGAGTGGCTTCATCTGGTCCCACCGGATGTTGTGCCGAGGTCGTTCCGACGAATGAAGTCGAAAGGTGAGAGAGTTGTCGCCAAAACGACATGCGCTCGAGATCAAGTTGTAGGGTTGGGTGGGAGACTACTCACCAGGCCAACAGCGCTACTCAGGTCGTTGTGCCAAGTGGCCCCAGCACTTGCCTGCCCAAGAAATATATGGATGGTGGGACAGAGGACCTCCCCGTTTCCCCCCAAATCCTTTCCCTCGCTCCAATCTTGACCTGTTCAGGCTAAAGCTGACTGGCTCAGTACAAGCCGTTGTAGCAGTCATGCAGCTCCTCCCAGCATTCAGCGCCTTGCTGCTGGCCCTAAAGATCGTGGCCGCAATACACTCCGACCAGCTTGACCAAGCTCGATTTGTCAAGGTGAAACGAACCATCTCACATCGCCAAGATGGAGCCGAGCCTGATCGACTTCAGCCGAGCCTGAAGAGGCGTGCCGCGGAAAACTTCGGTAAGTAGTCCCGACAGTCTACCATCACTGACAACGTACTATCTGTCTGAGGCTGGCAAACTGACTATGTGAGCGTCTTGTCCGGATGGAAACGACGTAATTTAGCACCCAGATTGAACAGCATAATGGAGCATCTTCAAGGCCATGGAAACCGACTCAATGGCATAGAAACCGAACTACCTAGGCATGTCGAAGCGATCAATCAGCACGGGTCACGACTAAGCGATCTTGAGCAGGAGACCCAGGCTCTCCAGAGCGGCCTAAAAGGTGAAAGGACATCCCGGAAGTTCCTCACGGGTGCAGTCGCCGCCACAGGGGTGGCCGCAACAGCTGGCTCCCTTACAAGCATGATATATTCAAGCAGCGTGGCTAACAAACAGTCCGACGCGATGAATCGTCTCAAAGCCGAAGTCGAAGCCCTTAAGGCCGCTCAACCCCAGCAGTTGCCTACCTATGTCAACGGACCGGGAGTCATGGGACAGGGCGTCCCAGCTAACATCGGACCCTACCCTGTACTTGCTCAAGGTGGCGGTGGCGCTGCCGGCGGAGGCGTGACTGATCGACTTCAGCCGAGCCTGAACAGGCGTGCCGCGGGAAACTTCGGTAAGTAGTCCCGACAGTCTACCATCACTGGCAACGTACTATCTGAGGCTGGCAAACTGACCATGTGAGCGTCCTTTCCGGATGGAAACGACGTAATTTAGCACCCAAAGTGGAGGAAGCGGTCGAGAGAATCGGGGGCATGATCAGCCCTGCCGAGCAAAGCGGTGCGCTGCGAGAGACAAACATCGTCGGTGCACCTATTCAAGAGGCTCCAACGGCCACCACGCATTCTATGCACCCCGCTCCTGTACACGTCATGGCGCCCTCCGACTCTAACCCTTACGGACCCATTCCCGAGTTCACCAACCGGCCCCCCATTTACATCTCCGGACCTATTCTTGAAGACTATGGACGGCGACTCGGTAGCATAGAGACCAAACTAACACAGCATTCTAATAGGATCGATGTGCAGGCAGCAAAACTGTACGACCTTCAGATGGAGCGCCAGGCTCCGCAAGAGGCGATCGAGGCTGCAAATAAGGCCAACATGGCTGCGCAAAACGCCGACGAGGCTGCGCAAAAGGTCGACGAGACCAGCGGGGCTCTCAACAAGGAGCTAAAAGATGGAAGGAGATCCCGGAAGTTCCTCACGGGTGCAGTCGCCGCCACAGGGGTGGGCGCAACCGTTGGCAGCCTTACAAGCATGATGTATTCAAGCGACGCGGCTAACAAACAGTCCGACGCGATGAATCGTCTCAAAGCCGAAGTCGAAGCCCTTAAGGCCGCTCAACCCCAGCAGTTGCCTACCTATGTCAACGGACCGGGAGTCATGGGACAGGGCGTCCCAGCTAACATCGGACCCTACCCTGTACCTGCTCAGGGTGGCGGTGGCGCTGCCGGCGGAGGCGTGACTGATCGACTTCAGCCGAGCCTGAACAGGCGTGCCGCGGGAAACTTGGGTAAGTAGTGTCCCGACAGTCTACCATCACTGGCAACGTACTATCTGTCTGAGGCTGGCAAACTGACCATGTGAGCGTCTTTTCCGGATGAAAAGAACAAGTTTTGGCATCCCCTGTGAAGGAAGAGGTCGAGGAAATCAAGGGCATGATCAGCCCTGCCGAGCAAAGCGGTGCGCTGCGAAAGACAAACAGCCTCGGTGAAACTAGCCAAGGGGCTCCAGTGGCCACGCATTATATGCACCCCGCTCCTGTACGCGTCATAACGCCCTCCGACTCTGAGGTATTCAATCGTTTGCGTACGCACGAGTCACGACTGTCCAGGATTGAGAGGAATCTCGAGATTCCGCAAACCGCGATCAACGTTGCAGACCAGGCCCACGCGGCTGCGATCAGGGCCAACCAGGCCGTCGATACTTTCCAGAGCCGCCTAAAAGATGAAAGGACATCCCGGAGGCTCCTCACGGGTTTAGTCGGCGCCACAGCGGTAGCAACCGTTGGCGGCCTTGGAATCCAGGCGTATTCAGACTACGAGGCTGACAAACAGTTCCGCGAGGTGGATCGTCTCAAAGCCGAAGTCGCAGCCCTTAAGGCCAACGGACCGGGAGGCACGGGACAGGGCAACCCTGCACTTCCTTAGGGTGCCAGTGGCGCTGCCGGCGGAGGTGTGGTGTGAACCTAATCAAACCTGGCAGCGCGTCTCTGATACTTGTCAGAAAGCGCAAAGGCTCGTCTGTGTGCCAAACTCTCTCGACATCTGATCCTGCCCCGTCACTCATCCATTCAACGTTTCCACATAATTCCTTTCGAGCGCCTCTCGGTTGGTATTCCTGTCTCTACCTATTCTTTCATATTCTTTCATCGCAATCACAGTCCCTTCTGCCGTAAAGGTGTTCGTGTGCGCTTGTCTTGACTTGACGCTGTGGAGAGATCACCCTTTCCCACGGAGCAGTCTTTGCGGCAACGAGTGTTACATGCGCACAACTCTGTCGGCACTGAAAACACGTACTGTACTGCGCTCCTCAAAAGTGGCACCTTCAGCCGAGGAGCGGCAGCCCTCTTTGGAGGGTTCTCACTTACCGTGACGGTGCGGGCGATTTCTGTTCAAGCAGCGCTCCCAATTTGAACGATTCGTTCGAAATTATACAGTACAGTATTGTGCCCACGGCCCGGGGCCTAGTTTGTCCGTGAGTTCCCCCTGTCCAGACGCTATGTCCGGCAACGGAGCGTTCCTTTGGATACTACGAAAAGGGTCGCCATAATTGGTAAGCGCAATGGTAATCGGTCAGCAATTTGGGAGCAGGTCTGCAAAGCACAGTGCAGCACAGCACATCACCCTTTAAACGCACACACACGCTCGAAATCAGGCACGCTGCCAGTGTCGCATTTTACTGGTTCGGCTGCCGCTATTACTCACCCGCACAGTGTCACTGTCACTCTTTACGCCCACCGTCCACAAGTGCAGCACAGCACAGCATAGCACAGCACAGCACAGCACAGGCACGGCACTCCTCTCAGTCCGCACGGCCAATGGCTTCTCCACGCGCAGTTCGTTCATTCCAGACAGAGTGTGGGTGGTGCTAATCTTGGTCGCCATCGATCTCACCGTCATCTCCTTCCTTCTTCACCGTCCTCCTCCGACCTCATCCTTTCCTTAGTCGCATCTATTTCTCCTCCGTAGCCTACATCCTGCAGTCACCTGCGGAGACAGCTGCTCTCGCTGCTACGCTCGTTTTCGGTCAGGCTCTTTTTCAACCCTCTGCCAACACGCCTAGCTCTGGGCTTCTGACGCAAAATCGCTTCCTCTCAACTGCATTTAGCGCCAAGTTCCAAAGCGCTTGACAATCTTGACTTGTCTGACTCGCTGCACTCGAAGCCAGCATACTTGTAGCTCATCGTCGCTCAATTTTCATCAATTTCGAGCAGCTTTATTAGCGCAGCGCAACCTCGCCCGTTCCATTCAACACACCCAATCGCTGCGCAGTTCTTCTCCAGACACCAATACAACTATAACTTCTACAATGGTCAACCCTCGAAGCCCCGGCTCTCTTTCGCGAAAGATTCGCATCACCGTCGTGGCTGCTGATGGCTTGGCGAAGCGCGATGTATTCCGCCTCCCAGACCCTTTCGCGATTGTCACCGTGGACGGAGAGCAGACACACTCGACCTCGGTCATCAAAAAGACATTGAACCCCTACTGGAACGACAGCTTCGACGTCAACGTCACCGATTCGTCTGTCATTGCTGTCCAGATTTTTGACCAAAAGAAATTCAAGAAGCGCGACCAAGGCTTCCTCGGTGTCATCAACATCCGTGTCGCCGATGTGCTTGATCTCGAGCTTGGCGGAAAGCGCTTGCTCAACAAGGAGCTCAAAAAGTCCAATGATAATCTTGTCGTGCACGGAAAGCTCATCATCGACCTGAACACCAACGTCTCGACACCAATCAACAACAACTCAACAGCTGGCCCCACCAACCTTCTCGTCCCAGGTACCACCAACGCTTCGTCTGCTTCGCTCGCGACACCTGCTTCGTCCAGCGCTTCCCGTTCTGATGCTCGACCATCCACTTCAGGTAGCGGTGCTGCCACGCCCGTCGCCGCTGCTCCTTCCACCACGACCAGCGGCGATTCCTCCAGCCGACCCACATCCACGGCCGACCTCGCATCGTCTTCTGCAAGCGGACCAGCTGCAGGCGCTTCCACCGCAGCTACATCTGCTTCGGCGGCAGCTACCAGCGAAGCAAGATCTTCAGCTGCGCCCTCCACCCCCGCCTCCCGCACTACCAGCTCCCAGGACACCCGCTCTGACGAGTACGGCCCACTCCCTGCAGGCTGGGAGAGGAGGACCGACCACCTCGGCCGCACCTACTATGTCGACCACAACACGCGCTCGACTACCTGGACCAGGCCCTCCACCAACCCGAGCGCCAACACCGCTGCCGCTGCTAGCACCTCGGCTGCTGACCGACAGAGGCACAGCAATCGAGCTCTAGCCGATGATTTCCTCGGCGTGGGCGATGGTGACACTTCGCGATCCTCGGCGACTGGTTCGGCCATCAACAGCCCAGGCGCTGCGGCTGCTTCGGCCAACCCTCTACCCGCCAGCTCCAGCACCACTGCCGGCAACGGACCCTTGCCTGCTGGCTGGGAACAGCGCCACACGCCCGAGGGTCGACCTTACTTTGTGGATCACAACACCCGAACCACCACGTGGGTGGATCCACGACGACAGCAAATCCTTCGAATCATGGGACCCAATGGCAGCAACCTCACCGTGCAGCCTCAGAGCGTGTCGCAGCTCGGTCCCCTTCCCAGCGGCTGGGAGATGCGCCTCACCTCCACCGCCAGGGTCTACTTTGTCGACCACAACACCAAGACCACCACCTGGGACGACCCTCGATTGCCCTCAAGTCTCGACCAAAACGTGCCGCAGTACAAGCGAGACTTCCGTCGCAAGCTCATCTACTTCCGAAGCCAGCCTGCGCTCCGTCCTATCCCGGGTCAGTGCCACATCAAGGTCCGCCGTACTCACATCTTTGAGGACTCGTACGCCGAGATCATGCGCCAGCAGCCCAATGACCTCAAGAAGCGCCTCATGATCAAGTTTGACGGCGAAGACGGTCTCGACTACGGCGGTCTCTCGCGAGAGTTCTTCTTCCTGCTCTCTCACGAGATGTTCAACCCCTTCTATTGTCTGTTCGAGTACAGTGCGCACGACAACTACACGCTCCAGATCAACCCCCATTCAGGTATCAACCCTGAGCACTTGAACTACTTCAAGTTCATTGGTCGTGTCCTTGGTCTTGCCATCTTCCACCGAAGGTTCCTTGACGCCTACTTTATCGTCTCGTTCTACAAGATGATCCTCAAGAAAAAGATCACGCTTAGCGATCTCGAGTCGGTCGATGCCGACTACCACCGCTCTCTCCAGTGGATGCTGGACAACAGCATCGAGGGTATTGTCGAAGAGACCTTCACTGCCGTCGAGGACAAGTTCGGCGAGATGGTGACTGTCGAGCTCAAGCCTGGTGGAGAACAGGTCGAAGTGACCGACGAGAACAAGAAGGAGTACGTCGAGCTCATGACCGAGTGGCGTATCTCGAAGCGCGTCGAGGAGCAGTTCAAGGCGTTCATCAGCGGCTTCACCGAGCTGATCCCCAGGACCTCATCAACGTGTTCGACGAGCGCGAGCTGGAGCTCCTCATTGGCGGTATGTCCGAGATCGACGTCGACGACTGGAAGAAATTCACCGACTACCGTGGGTTCACCGAGCAGGACCAGGTGGTGCAGTGGTTCTGGCAGTGCGTACGTGCCTGGCCTACCGAAAAGAAGTCGCGTCTGTTGCAGTTCGCCACTGGCACCTCCAGGATTCCCGTCAATGGTTTCAAGGATTTGCAAGGCTCTGACGGACCCAGACGCTTCACCATCGAGAAGTCGGGAGATGTCAACCAGCTGCCCAAGTCACATACCTGCTTCAACCGCATCGACCTTCCCCCCTACCCCTCGTTCGAGACTCTGGAGAGCAAGCTTGCGCTAGCCATCGAGGAGGGAATGGGATTCGGAAATGAGTAGCTTAGCTCCTCCTCCTTCTCTCCCACTTCCATCTTGTAGCATTCCCGTTTGAACCCATGCTATGATCGTGTTTCGGCGAACAAGGTAGTTCCAGTTGCCCAGTACCGGCTTTGTTCGGCTTGTGTTCGTTCGCTATGTCTCTGTTTTGTTGCGTCTTTGTAGAAATACCATTCGATTCGCCCTTTCCGCCGCCCAAGTCCAGCTTGGAGGAGGTTGAGTGTGTTTTCATAAGCTAGTGCAGGTAACTCAACTGTGAATGGCGGGAAAGGTGAGGTGAAAATGGAGGCGCAGAAATCGGGCTTAAAAACAGTTGTTAAAGACTGATGAACCTGTACGACTTGTCACTCCAACTCTGACACGATGAGAGATCGGATTGACGTGGTATATGTATTGAGACTCGGTTCATGACTGGATAGCGATGCGTGGGCGGATTGGGGATGCTAATGTTACAAAGAGGGGTTCTATGACACGACTCGACACGACCGACACAACTGACAACAAACAGAATCTAATGGGCCTCACCTGGAGCAAGTGCCGTTGCGGACTAGGACCGACTCTCGTTCTCCCTCTCCTCCTCAGTCGGCACTTGATTATATCCCCTTCTCCCCCGGTTCGGACTGCAGAAGCCCGGCGGGCTGACAATGCCATTGAACAAGAACGTGCCATACACCAGCAGCACAAATCCCAGCACCTGTAAACTTCCCGAAGCGAGCTTAAACGTCTCCCACCCGAGCGTGAGCGAGACAATCCAGATACCCAGTGTTCGACAGGTGTCAATCGTGCTCCTCGCCGTGGCAGAGACGTTTCTGGTAACGGACAGGCCGAAGAAGTTGAAAAAGGCGATGGTGAAGCAGATGGCGATCGAGGATCGAAGGACAGCGGGGACGGTGATGATCTGATAGAAGCCCGCCGACATGTCAAAGTAGCCACCGCGGCCTTCCGGTGTTCGGCCAATAAAGTAGTGCAGCAGCGGCATGGCGATGAGTGTGGTGAGGGTGCCGAAGAGGCCCTCGTAGCCGACGGCAAGGAGGGGCTCGACCGAGTAGCGCGACATGATCTTCTCCTCGAGCACAAACTGTGAGGCGGTGAAGAGCTGGGCGAAGAGAATAAGGAGCACACCGAGGAGCGCTTGGGCAGTCTCGGGGATTTCGTCATCGCCACCTTCGGAGGAAGGGGATGCCTCGGGCGCTTTGAAGACGGTACCGGACAGACCGACGACAGAGACACCCATCATGACGGTGACCAGACTGAGCCACTGGAAAAGGTGGAGGTGGCGCCTAAGGAAGATGACCGAGAAGACGCCGACCCAGAGCACAAGAGCGCCTCGAGTCATTTGGTAGATGCTGACAGGGGTAAAGAGAAGACCGACGTTCATGAGCGTAGTACCGCAAATGTCGCAAAGGGCGGGCATGAAGAAGAGACCGATGGCTTTGCCTGACATGGTCTCGCCTTTGAAAGCGCCGATCTCATCTGCGTCGACTGCATTGATATAGCTGCTGTCGTCAGTGCTGGTGAAGTCGGATTCAAGCTCGCCAGGCTGGACAGCTCGAGAAGCGATTTCGAACGGCGGAGCAGGCAAGGGTGGTTCGGTCGGGGCGTGGCTGGCACCCGTGTGAACACGATCTTGGGTAGCTTCATAGGACGAGACGGCAGAAGCGCCGCGGTCGCGGGGCGCAGAGTCACCGTCGAAAACAATACCCGAATCAGGCGGACCCTGAAGCAGAGGCTTCTTGAGCGCTGCATCTCCTGCGCTGTTGCCCGAGATGCGCGTATAGAAAGCGCGCAACAGGACGGGCAGTAGACAGAGGCATTCGCCGAGGAACATCTGAAGGGTTTGCCAGACGGGCTGAGAAAACTCCTGACGGCGCTTAGGATCGGGCGAGTCGCAGTTGGCAACACACTGCATATCTTGATACTTGTTGAGCAGCGAGTTGCTGATTCCCGTCAGTAGCATGCCGACGACAAAGAAGGGCACGAGCGATCTTGTCGTCAACATCTTGGGCTTGTTACCCGTAGTGACTTGAGCGGAAGCGTGTGAAGGGTCTTGTAAATTGTCCGTGGACAAGAGCGGGTTGAGCGCCTCTGATGAGGGCGATGCCTCTATGCTATGGGCTGCTCCAGCCTGGGAGGCGTGGCGGTGACGACGAGTTTGCTGTTCGCCTAGCGCAACAGAGGGATGTGGTTGAGAGGCAGACAGTGCCACCAGCTCGATGGTGTCCGAGGTTTGTGTCGTTATGTTCCTTGTCTAGATGCAGGTGCGAGAGAAGATGCGCTGTGTATGCTAGCTTTGAGACTCGAGGTCAACTCGAGTCGCGGCAGATGTAGTAGTTTGGTTGAGGGTATATAGAGCGTGAGATGCAGTAGCTGCGACGTTGCAACTTGTGGACAAAAGGCAAGGGGACGGCGTGGCTGTTTGGTTGGTGGGTTGGTGGGATTGGTGGGATTGGTGGGATTGGTGGGATTGGTGGGATTGGTGATAAGGACAGGGCGAATGAGTCAGGCGAGAGAAGTGATGAGGACAGGGGCGTGCGGGTTCTGGGCGGCGGGCTGTTGGGTTGACTATGGACCGAGATAAGGTGGACGAGCAATTTTGGTGCAGCCGATGGCAGTGGAGAAGTCACAGCCGATGCAGCACTGCTGGTAATCCGCCTAAAACGGACCCTGAGCCGGTCGGGCATTGATTGCCAATCACGCAGATTGACTACGGCTAGGCCAAAACTCCGCCCAAAAAGCCTAACCAAAAGAGCGCTCGCCTGACTCGTGCCGCGTCGTCACCCCCTTTTTTACAGTTCAAATCCCATTCATCAGACGCGCTACTCACCGCATAATGAATTGGTGCAAAAACAAAAAATGACGCGTTTCTCTCTCACATCACGCTGTCCGATGATGACTTTTGAGGGCCTCGCACAGTTTCTCTCTCGCACGTAGCTATTTTCGTTTTGTGAATGTGAGAGCAGACCCTGAGAACACGCTCAGCGCAACGGATCCGAATGTAGGCTGCTGCGCTTTGAGGTTTTTGGAAAGTCATTCCAGAAGGTCCATCCATCTATACAATCCATCCACGTCCATCGTCCCCTACCATCATCACTCCAAGCTCGTCTCACATCACAAGTTTTGGCCAGGACGGATCCCGACGCCAAGCGTCATCGTAACCTCGCACGGCTGGCTGCTGATCTATCAAAGGTCGAGACCGGCTCAATGAGCCAGTGAGCAGAGTCGCCTTCACCTTGATCATTCGCAATCATGGTGGTCATCGACTTTGATATGGCTGCAACGGCTGGCAACTCGAACTCCACCTTTTCCGACTCTCCCTTTTTCTACGACCGCTCTGAGGCCAACGGTGCGGGCCAGGCCATCTACAAGGATGCAAGCCATGTTCAGCCCCACTCAAACTCACGCGTCAGCTACTACCACCCTGCGGGTGTAGGCGACTTTCACTATGGTGAACGGCATCCGATGAAACCCGCTCGACTTACTCTGACGAATCGTCTCGTATTGGCTTACGGCCTGCACAAGCATATGAGCGTATTCACCCCACGCGAAGCAACCAAGGAGGAGCTCGAAATGTTCCACGACAGCGACTATGTCGATTTCCTCGCAAACGTCACGCCATCCACACCGCCGTCGGCTGCCTTTACCAAGTTTAACTTTGCCGACGACTGCCCTGTGTTTGATGGGATGTACGACTTTTGCAAAGCCTACTCGGGTGCTTCCCTCGCCGGTGCTCGTCGACTTGCTGCTGGCGAGACCGACATTGCCATCAACTGGTCCGGCGGTCTGCATCACGCCAAGAAGTTCGAGGCGTCCGGATTCTGCTACGTCAACGATATCGTGCTCGGCATCATGGAGCTGCTCAGATACCACCCACGCGTGCTCTACATCGATATTGACATCCACCACGGCGACGGCGTGCAAGAGGCATTCTACAACTCGAACCGTGTCATGACTGTCTCGTTCCACAAGTATGGCAACGATTTCTTCCCCTGCACCGGCAACATTGATGAGATCGGCACTGGGCTCGGCAAGCACTTTTGCCTCAACGTGCCGCTGCAGGATGGAATCGACGACTCGGCCTATGTCGCTCTCTTCAAAAGCGTCATGGAACCGTGCATCACCACCTTCCGCCCCTCCTCTATCGTCCTACAGTGCGGCGCCGACTCGCTTGGGCTAGACCGTCTTGGATGCTTCAACCTCAGCATTGCCGCGCACGGCGAGTGCGTCCAGTTCATCAAATCCTTCGGTCTTCCGCTGCTGGTGCTGGGCGGTGGCGGATACACGATTCGCAATGTTGCTCGTTGCTGGGCGTACGAGACGTCGGTGCTTACCGGCTGCTCCATCCCGGACGCGCTTCCCAGCACGCCGTACATGGAGTTCTTCGCCCCGACCTATCGTCTGCACGAGCCAACTCAAGCGGGGAGGGTGGAAAACCAGAACTCCAAGGCCAGCTTGGAAAAAATCAGAGTGCAGATTCTCGAGCAGTTGCGCTATCTACACGGAGCACCGAGCGTACAGATGCAGGAACTGCCGCCGGACCTTGCTGGCGCTTGGGTCGAGGAAGAGGTCAAGCCATGAACCTTAGCCACTGCGCATATCTTGATAGAATCTTTCTTCGCTTGATACCCCGAGAAGCAGCGAGCTTCTCGAATTCTCGACTTCATCTTTACCTTGTACTTGTATGTCGCTGTACTTTTACTCAATTCGCTCCATTTTGCACAACGCATTTGCCTGATGAGCGCACCTGCTCACATCATTTCACACCTTATCTGGGCTCAAGACACGTCTGAATAGAATCCAAGAGATAGATTGTCTCCCACTGAGTTACAGGCTCACCAACCCTAAGCAGAAGGCTGCGACCAATCCTTCTGGTCCTGCACGTTCTCGCCGTCCACGCTAAAGGCGATCCTCATACGCAACCTTACCGGCGCGCCGTCGGGCACCATCACCCTCAGCGCTTGGGTCTCGGTCGCACCCGGTGCGACGTCCGGGTTGGAGATCGCCTGCATTTGCAACTTGTGCGTCTTGGGAACTGCGGCTTGGAAGTTGACCGCCGAGATGGTGGAAGAGGTGGAGGTGGAGGTGAAGCGGGCTGTGATGTTGACGATTTCGGGGCGGGCGGGGTTAGTGGTGGGAGTCAGAGTGATTTTGAGCCCGCGGTTGTCGTAGACTGTGTATGCTTTGGCCGCGGTGGAAGCGGATGTGGTGGCGGTAGGTGCGGGTGTGGAGGTGGAGGACGAGGAGCTGCTGTCGAGGCCACCAAGGAGGTCTAGTCCGCCGTATGACGATGAGGACGAAGCTTGGGTAGCAGGGGCGGCGGCGGCAGCAGATGGTGCCGAAGCGCTGCCACTGTCTCCGAAAAGACCGAGAATGTCGTTGACGGAGCTCTTGGGCTTCTGTGCTGCTGCCGGAGCGGCGGAAGCGGCAGCAGCAGCCGCCGGTGCACCACCCATGTCGCTGCCACCAAAGATGTCTGCCAACAGATCGTGCGTGCTCTGCTGCGTTCCAGCACTCGCGCTCGCTGCCGCCCCGCCACTCGCGACAGGCATTTCATCACCCATGAGATCCAGCAGAGCATCCTTGTCCGATCGCGTCGACCCGACTGGCTTGGCCTCGCTGACGGTACCTAGCACGGTCTGCTTGATCTCTGGTGGTGGCATGCTCTCGAGCACACCTTCTCGGATATCGCTCCTCTTGAGCAGGCTTGCAAACTCGACACTGCGCTGCTGGATCTCGACCTCGACACTGCTCTCGAAGCTGCCGATGATCTGCTCGATGCGCGACTGCTGCGATGCATCCGATAGCCTGGTGTGCAGCTTTGCGAGCGAGGTCAGGACAAACTGACGGATGAGGCCATTGACGTAGGGGCTGTCGAGCACGGATGAGAGCAGATCGACCACGTCCTTGGGCTGGACTTCGCGCACCAGTTCCTCGTCCTCGAAGTTGCCTCCCTGAATCAGCACATCTCCGAATTCGCCAATGACCCAGACCGCAGCCAGCGTGAGACTCTCCTGGGAGAAGTCTTGGTGCAACGCCGAAAACAGCTTTTGGACAGTATAGGCTTGCAGTTCGGGTGTGTGGCACACCAGGCGGATGAAGGCAGAGAGGATCTCCTCACGCACATAGTTGCCACCCAGTTTGAGAACGCGCAGCACGGTGTCGATGTGCCATCGCTTATTGGGAGCAAACTTTTCGGCAGCGAGGCAGATCTGCGTGGTCATGCCGAGCTTAAACTCGTTGTCGGCCACTTCCAGGAAGGATAGCAGCTCGCGCGTCAGAACACGGACGTTGCTCTCGTTGATGAGCGCGTAGCTGAGCTCGAGCGCTCGTCGTCGGATCGAGATATCACCGTCGCGGAGACAGTCGAGAATAATGTTGCGGTGACGTTGAACGGCGTTGGTGTCCATGGAGACGACCTTGCTGAGCGTATTGAGAGCGACATACCGAATGTTGTTGTCACGATTGCTGAGGAACTTGCCCAAGATGTTGATGGCCATGACCCTCAGGCCATTGTCAGCTTCAATCTCAAGAATGGTGAGCACCGTCTCGTAGAGGATGCTGTTTCCCACGTTTTTGCTGGCTTCAGTGTTGGTAGCAACTTGAGCCAGGATGTCGTTCATCGCCTCGGACGCCTGAGCATTCTCTTTACCGAGGATGCGGAGCAGTCGCAGGATCTTGACCTGAAGGAATGGGTCGGTGATGCCCGAGACATCGTGTTCGGGCGAGTAGCCGGTGGTGACAAGCGACTTGAGGTGCTGGACAAGGAGTGGCACAGTACGCCTATAGTCCTGCAATGCCTCGGCGTCTTGGCGGCAGATTTCAATGGCCAAGGTGACAGCACAGAGCAGGACACCGTGGTTCTTGTCTGAAAGCAACTGCTTGGTGCGGTCGACAAAGTGATCAATCAGATCGGGTACCTTGCGAACGATACGCATGGCGCAAATGGCGGCCTTGCGACGGATGTAGGTGTTGCTGCTGCCCATGAGCTTCTCAATCTCGTTACAGAGATCTCTCGACATTTCTTCTGATGCAATGTTGGCAAAAGTGCAGAGCGCGAGACCGCAGACGTACATGTTGGAATGCTCCATATCGTTCTTGAGGCCATTTGTGACCAGCGTCAGCACTTCTGTGTTTTCATCGAGCAATAGCATAATGCCGAGGTATCCAAGACGTTTGTCGGTGAATCGCGGCGTGGCTACGAGCTTTAGACACTCGATCTGACCAAAGTGGGCAGGGTAACCCAGCATGTGAATGTAGAGCAGTTTGGCAATGTTGTTGTGACGCGCGAAGGGGTCCTCATCCTTGAAAGCGGTACGGATGGAGGCCGACTCTTTTTGGATAAGCGAGCGCTCGTCCGCCAAGGTTTTGCATGATCGAATGGCCTTGATGAGCGCCTTCAAGTTATAGAGGCCGGCGCTTGCCATGAGACCGCCGAGACGTGGATCAAGCGCAGCCACTTGCTGCTGTTTCTGAAAGAAGGTCGACATGGTGGCCTAGTCCTTTCAGGACGCCCTTGCTGATCAGCTGAAGTGCAGGTATCGCGGCCTCGCGATGTGCAGTTGAGGATGCTTGACCACCTTGGATCGACACGAAGCGAGTAGAGAGAAGACGGAACCCAGCTGAGCCGCTTGTCGCAATTGTGCTGTGCTGAAGCAGGAGGCGTCTAAAGGATGAGCTCGGGAGGTGGCGCGGAAAGGTGGAATAGGTGGAAGAAGGTGCGATGTGAATGAGCCAGGTGTCGGTGTGCAGCGCGCGCGTTGGTGTCAGTTAGAGTGCTAGAGTTGCATCTCGGTCACTCGTGGCTTTCGCTTGGGCTCGAATTTCCAAGTTGGCCAGAGCGTCATTCTCTGAATTCGCTGATGGCTACGCCAGCGGCACATCGCCTCGTATTCTCACCCCACGATACTTCTCAGCAAGGTTGGTTCTTTCATTCGGAATACAACGCTCTTCCCTTCCTTGTTAGCTAAGAAAGGAAAGTAGAACGCGCACGTCAAACAGCAACCCCGAGCACTCGCAAGTATCATTTCCGTCACGCAGAAGGGGCCTACTGGAACGACCTTGGCCGCTGGAACAAACTCTCAAAGACTTCGGGAGGAAAAAGCAAAAAAAGGAAAAGGAAGCCCTTACGGGCCTATTTGCAGCTGGGAGGAATCGAACATCCGTTTGCTCGGAACAAGTTCCGGGACAACCCTGGTGACGAAAAGCCACAACGAGCTGTAATAACCACTATACGACAGCTGCTTGGGTGGGCAGACCTCCAAAATTTGCATACACAATCCATATCAAGAAAAAAAAAGTTCTCGCAAAGCGAATGAGAATCTTGAGAATCTTTCAACCACAGGAGAACCGTGACGTCTTGCGGCAAAACATCCCAACTGTGGGTCGGAGACTCCAGTTGCCACTCGAGCCTTGGGCTGCTCCCTGGTGTTGGTTATGTGTTTGGAGATCCAAGGTCTGATGCCGCAAACCATTTCGTTGGGAACGTCGTTCAGTGTGTGATGGCGAGCCTCGATCGACCTGCGTCTTCGATTGGTACGTGAATGTACGATTGCGGACCCTCGTGTCCGTCTGCGCTAACCTGCCACTGCAAGGTCACCACGTCAATGTGTTCACGTTGGTGGTAGCATCTGAACCCACGATCTCGCAGTTGTACGACTTACAAATGCTAATATGCTGGCACACGGAAGGAGGTTTGGGGTCATTGTACAGGTTCGATTTTTTGAGAAGTAGTGCGAGCGAGCGTGCATAGACAACAGAAGACGGCTGCGCAGACGCAAAAAGCTCAAGTGTGGGGTGGGATAGCTATAGCGGTGGACGGTCAATGTACAACAAAAGCCGATGGCACTGGGCGTACATAGGTAGTCGAAGACCAAGAGGTGGAAAGCAACGCCTCGAGCCGTCTCTCGAGGCACAACTGAAACAGGATGCGGCTGGCAGGTGGGATCATGCCGCTATTCCTTTTCTTTTGGATGGATGCAGGTGGGTAATGAGGGGACAAAGAGACACAAGAAAGATGCTAAGTAATGCAGGAAACGAACAACGCTGGAGAAAGGCGGATTCGGAAACTGCGCTTAGGCCTGGACCTTCTTGCCCGCCTTGCGGGCAGCCTTGTGGGCGGCAACCTCCTGCTTCTTCTCGGCGACACGCTTGGCAAGGATCTGCTCGTACTCGGCCTTCTGGATCTTCTGGGCCTCGCCCTTGCGGATCTTGAGCGAGCGGAGGTGACGCTTGCGCTGGAGACGTTGAGCAGTCACAAGACGCTGGATCTTGGGAGCCTTGGTGTAAGGCTTGGCACCCTCCTTCTTGGGGACGACCTCACGGCGAACAACGAACTGGCGAACATCGTCCTCCTTGGAGAGGTTGAAGAACTTGCGGATGTGGTTGGCACGCTTGGGACCGAGACGCTTGGGGACGGTCGACTCAGCGTCGGTGAGACCGGGGATCTCCTTCTCACCCTGTTTGACGACGATGAGGTGGAGAGCCTGAATATCCGAGCCGACGATGCAGCCACGCACCGACTTGCGCTTGCGCTCACCGGTGCGGCGGGGGCGGTAGCACGAGTCGCCCTTGGAGAGGAGGAGGCGGACACGGTTGGGGAGGAGGACACCCTGCTTCATGGGGAAACCCTGCTTGTCGTTACCACCGCCGATGCGGAGGACGTAACCCTTCCACTCCTCACCGAGCGAGTCGACCTCAACGTCCTGCGACATGCGCTTCTCGTAGAAGCATCGGACGAGTCGCTCATCCTGGATGTCGAAAGACTTCTGGGCACCCGTGGCCGGGTTAGCAACGTTGAGCTTCATCTGCGAGAAGGACAAGAATGCGCGACGACGGAAAAGGATGCGAATGGTGAGTAAGTCGAGTTCAAGAAGGAAGCGCGGTTGCGTGCAAAAGACGCGGAGAAAATGCAAAATCGCTCGGGAGACACAGCACTGCAGAAACTTTGTCGATCCATCGCTGCTTGGTCTCTGAGTATTTGTGATTGGCTAGGAGACGGCTTGCCAAAATGATGGTAGGGAAATGTCGGTTGCATCAATATGTCGTGCGAAGTCGACAGCTGAAAGATGCATGCGATGAGGGTGAGCGCAGGTGTAGTTGTGTGTAAGAGATGTTTGCTCGCTACCTGAAACGTGTGACCAGCTGCGCATGGTATAGTGACGAGGGCAATGGGCAACATTCCTCGACGTGACAAGGCATAGGACGTGGCCATCGTGTGCGGCATCCCGAAGAAGTATGTCCGAAGGTCACGTCGCTGAAATAATATCTCCCTCCAATCTAGTCTGATACCCAATCTGCACCTCCTCGAGATTTGTAGCTGCCCTGATGGCCATAGTTAATGACGCTTCCTGCCCTTTCCTAAAACACATAGCACCTAGGTATAGTTGCCGACATGCCGGATCCTTATAAGGTGATGTATATTTGCAATGTCGATTGTACTGACAGCATCTTTCCCGTGCTGGTGCCTGCGAGATGCGGTTTGGCGATAGATGAAGGCTGCTGATGCTGTGTGCAGTGTCTCTGCGGAGCGTTGCTGATGCGATAGAGTCGATGCTGGTACGGGATACCTACCTTGACGAATAGTTGATATGATGAGGTTAGAAGTCAGAGAGGATCGTGAGCAAACTCGAATCGCAAAGTCCACGCTCTTCTCTCACCGAGTGTTGGCCTGTCGTCCTTCTGTGGCTGCCCAATGTGCCTTGGAGAGTCTCGAAACAACTGACAGTGGTCCATCCCCCATTGCACGCCCAGCGACACAAACCCTCCAAGCCCAACGCTGTGCTGCAACACAGCTTCGCTCTCCCTCTGCTGCTCTCGTCGTTTCGAAATTGTGAATTTGACTTGACAGCCCAACACTTGAGTTTGGACTGGGTGATTTTACGTCTGCGAAAGATACACCTCGGCCGAGCTTTCGTCCCATCACGTGCGCTTTTTTGGTTGCGAAGAAATTCGTTCGAAGTCCAAATCGGAGCTTGGTGCTTCAGGGAGTTGGCCCAGCTTCAGGCACTGAGCTTCAGGCACTCGACGGCTGTGAGAGCGCACATGGAGCTGGCCGTGTCAGCTGGACCTAAAGCTGCAGTCTCATCGTGGCAGCTGGGCAGGGCTGGTCAGACCCGTGCTCGCCATCACTCCTTCTCTCCTACCTCTAGGAATCTAGTCCACCGTCGTCATCCTCAAGATCAAGAACATTTAGGTACGTCTAGAAGCAGCTCATACAACTCCCACGCACCACATCATACCACTGAGGGCATCCCACTGACCACATCCTTGACATCTTTGCTATTACAGGTATGTACTCATGAACACCAAGTTGTGGTTCGGAGGATTGGAAATCGACATCAGCTAAGGGCAAACGGAGTCTCGCAGGTACTGTCGCAATGGCATTTGGAAGCATGATGCGATCGGCAGATTGGGTGCATTGCAGAGGTGGTGGAGGATGATCATGCACCGCAACAGGCCGACGTATATTGAGGTCAAAACAGACCTGCAGAGCAGCACCATTCAACACAGCGGATCACACTGTTCAGACAACGCAGACGACCGACACCGCCGACTCTTGATCGACAACCGAACGACAACAGCGACGATACACTGCAACGACAACAGACACGGAGCATGATCATCGGGGCCTAGCGTGGGGAATGTCATGGGAGCTTGGGCTAGGTATCGCAGGTACCTGTGGAACGCTCCGAAGAAATGCGTGAAGCAAGTGTTTGGGAGCGTGAAGCAAGGCGACCTTAGGAGGACCGATGTTTAAAACGAGCTTCAAGTTGGTCTAGTGCTGACTGTTTGCTGTCTTTCTGTTCGACAACGATCCACCACTTGTATTCGCATTCGACTTTTGCCGACTATCTTCGCACCCAACTACCATCGACACTCGATTCTTTGACCACTCTCAGCCAAAATGGGTCGCATGCACTGTAAGTGTTCACCCTCCGGCGAGCATTTCATTCATCATCTTCACTTGACCTCGTCGACATCATCGTCCAGTCCATGCTTCGTACGGAAGTCGTCACCGCACGTGGTAAGCTGTTCATACGTTAGCACAGTCCCGCCGAGACTAGTGCTTTCTCTTTTGAATGACGACTTCTGCAGCATGACTGGGACGACGATGATGACGAGAGCAAGCGTGTTGTTGAACCAGAGCCAGCTCGCCGCACCCCAGCACGACCACCTATCTCCAACTACCGACGACTAACATGTTTCCTCTTCTCACCGACCACCAATCACACACACAACAGCCAAGGGAAAGGGTATCTCCGCCTCGGCTCTGCCTTACCGCCGCACTCCCCCCTCGTGGCTCAAGACCACCCCCGAGGAGGTTGTCGAGCAGATCACCAAGCTCGCCCGTAAGGGTATGACCCCCTCGCAGATCGGTGTCCAGCTCCGTGACTCGCAGGGTATCGCCCAGGTCCGCTTCGTCACTGGTAACAAGATCCTCCGTATCCTCAAGTCGCAGGGTCTCGCTCCCCAGATCCCTGAGGACCTCTACCACCTCATCAAGAAGGCCGTCTCGGTGCGCAAGCACCTTGAGCGCAACCGCAAGGACATGGACTCCAAGTTCCGCCTCATTCTCATTGAGTCGCGTATCCACCGTCTCGCTCGTTACTACAAGACCAAGGGTGCTGTTGCCCCTACCTTCAAGTACGAGGCCGCCACCGCTTCCACCCTTGTTGCCTAAACGGGTGGTTGGGTTTTAGTGTCACTATTCTTGTACTATGTGTTCCTATAGGCCTATCCATCCAGGCCCCCGGGTGCCTGTGTGAATCTGCTTTGCATTCATCACCCCACCAAAATTGCAACCCAAGCCCTAGTCGTCCACACACCCTGTGGCGGGAGGTATTTCTCTCATCCTTTTTTGATCTGAAAGAACGTGCGAGTGGTTGAGTCCGAGTTGAGTTCGAGTTGAGCCCGAGTTGCGAACGTCACGAGAACAATCGTCCGTCTAAGGTGTGTCACGAAGTTGCATGTGCAAATTCGGAACGGTCAATCGGATCAAGACAAAGCAGATCTTTCAAGGCAACGAACAACCAAAACACGAATGGCACTGAAGTGCCGAGGAAACCATGACGATGGAAGATTGCTAACGAGATGAGTGTCAAACATGCATGCGTGCGAACGAAACATTGAGACAAATGTAGGAACCATCTAAGGAGCAAAAGAGAATTTGCATCGGCTAACCAAGGATGCCGATGCTATCCGAATAGCTAGGCAGACCATAGTCGGGGCGTTGGGACCGGGTGATGGTGGCGCGACGGCGGGAGCGGGCAGCGACAGCTGCTGCTTGTTCGCGATCGATGAGACCGAGAGCCAGCTGCTCGGTGAGCTCATCTTCCTCGTCAACATCGGCCTCGTCGGGGATGGGATCGAGCGAGGGCACTTCAAGCACCGGAGAGCTCGACTCGCTGGTGATCGATGCTGCTGACGAGAGGAATATTTCGTTTTCGACGTCCACGGGTGCACGTCTGTTAACGAGGTTGACATTGGCGAGAGCCGTCATGTCCAGAGAACGTCGGAGGGGCGTACGGGCCAACGGCGTAGCCTGAGCAGAGTAATCCTCATCGTCGTCATCATCGTCTCCCTCGGGGCGAGCGTCATTGGGTGGTGAAGGGGTGATCGACGTCCTACGCGTACTGCGAGAGGTAGACCATTCAACGAGACGCTCCTCATCCTCATCGAGGACATCAATCGTGGAGAGTCCGTCGTCGTCCAGCGACACAGCAGACTGCCGACGGGTAAAATCCACCGTGTCAGGGTTAGCAGCGACATGCACAGGTGGCGTCTCCATGACCAAGCAGTTGGCTGCGCTACTAGAACCCGTCGGTGAGGCAGAGATGACGGCTTGCTGACCCAGAGTCACATCAGGGAGCGAGACCTTGACGCGAAGACGATACTCAACACGAAGGGCCTTGAAGGAGAAGCTCGGCACGACGAGACGCAGCTCGGGCTCCTGAATCAACTTCTGTTTGAGCGGCGCCGATGAACCAGCTTTGATCATCTTTTCGTATCGCCCAATGGCAAAGTTGCCCGTGTAAATCTGTCTCGCCTGACCCTGCTCATAGAAGGGCGGGAGATGGTTATCGGACTGTCGCTCGATGTTGACTATGCGGATGCGCTCGGACCACGAGTGAGGGCCGCTGAAGCCAGCGAGGTTGTCAGGATCCTCCTTTTCGATGACGAGCGTGCCGAGACGCGAGTAAGTCATAACGGATCGGACCAGGCTGAGATCGACTTCGGGCACGTAGGAGTCAACAAGGTGTTCGGGCATGCGCAGCTCGAGGCTGAAGGGGATTTTGGTTTCCATGTACAGCGCAGCCATCGCGGGGACCGAGAGGATGGCCTCGAACGAGCCTTGACCGTTCGGCAGCGTGCTCTCGAGCGAGTGAGTAAGCCAGCCTTTCATGCGTCCATCGACACCTTCTTTGACGTTGATGTAGCTCTTGCGTCGGCAGCCGGGAAGACTTTGCTTCGTCGAGACGGAGCGGGTCAAGGGGCTAGGAGCGAAAGCGGAGGCTTCCTCGCGAGGCAGAGCACCGAAGACCTCTTGAGTAGGGCGGAAGCCTCCGAGATCAGACGTCCACGAATCCTCGTCGATCGTCTCCTCATCCTGATCACCCGAGTTGACTGATGCGGTGTCCGACGTGGCGTTGCGGTCGACTGAAGAGGAGCGGTCATCACGAGATCGTGTGCGACGAGGCCCAATGGGCTCGAGCGTGGGCACCGCGAGACCGGCAGTGCGCGGGGGATAGGGCTCTACGGCGAAAGCAAGAATGATGCGCTCGCCACGTTTGTTCGGGAGCAGAACCGAGCCGAATCGCTGACGGCTGACGATAATGTCGATCTCGTACTTGATTCGAGCCATAGGTCGCAGTTTATGGCCATGAAGCTTCTCTTTGACCTGACCGAACAGCTGGTTGGACTTGGGCGGGGCATAGCGAGTCTCCATGTCTAGGGAAGGCGGGAGGTCGATGTACTGCTTGCCGCGTTTGAACGACTTTTTAAATTTGCTGTCCAGCATGTCAAGCGCAGAGGCGTGCAGCTTGAGGGGCAGCACGAAGCTGAAGGGCACGGCGAGATTGTTGCGGCGTCCGTGATCGACCAGGCCCGTCTGCTCGAGCTCGAAAGCGCCTGACTCGAGGTCGGCTTTGGTGGCGAGGGTCTTTTGCTCGGAGAAAAAGAGGAGCTGTCGTCGAGCGATGCCGTGCTCGTTGTCCATCGAGTAGTAGCTCGAGTCGCCTACACCGAACACGCTGGTCTCGAGATCGCCGCGGATACGTGCTTTGATGCCAGTGATGATGCCGCGTTCAGGGTCGTTGCGGAGCAGATGGACAGCGCCCTTGATCTCGTCTCCTGGTCGGTAGGTCTTGTAGTCGAGCGAATCGGAAGGACCTTCGAGGAAAGCGATGGTCTGGCAGGCATGCCTTGCTGGGGTGGAAGACAGCGGCTTGACCTTGCCGTTGACATCGATACGAGCTGCGTAGCCGCGGTTGATGGTACTGGAAGTGCTGAACTCGGTGCTGTTGGTCAAGACGGAGGCTCGGCAACTGTCCATGGTGGTCATGCGGGCCAGCGCCGGTCTTGGCGAAGCGTCCCGCTGAAAGTGCATTGGGGTGAGAGTGTGACTTTGGAATCGGCCAGGTATTGTTGCAGAGTTGTTGGGAAGAGCAGCAAGGTTCTCGCGGGTCAATGGTCCACTGCGCTGCAGCTGGTTGTTCAGCGCAGCACCATCGGAACGGCCGAGCGACATGGCGCCATTGAAGTCATGCGTGAAAGATGCACTGCCTGACAGCGAACCTGCAGGCTGGGCTACATGGCGCAAGTCGGTGACGGGGGCACTGCCAACGACCGCCATGATGTCAGTATAATTAGATGATAGGGATGGTGATGAACATGACTTGGAGTGCCAATGTCAGATAGCAGGAGCGTGAGGGTCGAAAAATGTGGGAGGGAAAGATAAAGAGGAGCAGTTGAAATGAACTTGATGCTCGGATCTCTCAACGATTGCAGCGACTGCAACAGAGTGCAGCGACGGTGTGAGATACGCTAAACCTTCTCAATCTACGACAGCTGAGCTTGCATGAATGCCTTCAAGCTCAGTCATCCCTTGCGCTGACAAGGACGGAAAGTTGCCGACCGACACAGGGTCACCATAATTGCGGGAAAGGAGAGATCCAGATCCGATAAGGAGGGCAGGGCTGCAGAGCACAGAACGCAGGTACACGCACACTATCGCACTCCGACAATTGTCGCAACAATAAGAACCACGGGACAGCCGTTTTCAACCACATTCCGTGTCCTATACAGAGGAAACAGAGCGTGAGAGAGAGAGTGAGGGTTGTGTGAGTGGATGGGTGGGTGGATGTGCGTATGAGTACATAGCATGGTCCGCGGGGAGTTGGTGAGAAACTTGGCTCAGTCAAGTTAGCTTACATACAGTACCCATAATGGACACTGTGAGCATGAGTTGGGGGGCAGCACGCTGACAGGCACGAGGCCTTGGGTCGACTTGAGCGTGCATTTGCGATTGCGGGGCGGAGCAGCCGAAAGTGCCATACTGTATTGTGACTGCGTCTGACCCTAGTGATTGTGAGAAACTGCCCCCACACACTCACAGCCCGCAGGGGAAACGCGGACCGGCAAGCCAAGATCCATATGCCAACCAAAAGCTTCTTTTTGTCCAAGCTCGAAAGTCACACACGCTTTCCACCTTTGTCCAATCCTCTACAGCCTCAGACTCAATGGGAATGGGAACGCAATTCGTGTTACGTCTAACCCAGCTGGCAAGATTACCAGAAAGTTTTGAACGCTGCTTTGTATAACAGCACGGCGCAACAACGGCAGTACTGAACTAGTAGCAAGAGTGATCCGAGCCTATAGTCGGTGTTGGACGACATGCAAAGCTTCAAACGTGGTGAAGTGAAGGAAGCGGGAGGCTGTGCGTGCAAGGCGCAAGGCTTCTTTCTCAATTTCGGATCTGGCGCTCCGTGTCTTGAGCTTTAACCACTTGTCCCGAGACACCCTCTAAGCTGTGTCGCTCGCAGTCACGCCAGGCGCACACGGGCAGGCTCTTCCGTGCACTCGAATTGGTCATGACCGCACTCCAACAGGCTCCTTGACTCGACGGCACAAACCTATCAACCCGATACGTTTGCTCTTCTTGATTACTGAAGAGTTGTCTTTCTTCCTGCGCGTCGTCTTCTAGACGAGAGAATGCCTCGACTGCCATCCCAGCGGCTTCTTTTAGAATAAAGAAGGCCAAGTTTGAACTCGGCAAACTTCACGGTCTCGAAACGAGCTTAGAAGCCAGGCGTATTTAGCGCGCCAACAGGCCGCATCCTTGACATCATACGTCACTCGCTTTTCTCACTTCTCGCTGCCCGTACACGCATTGCACGATTGCCTTTGTTTCCATTCGTCGCGAATAGTTCTTTGACTCGGCTCTGGTGTATAACCGCCGAGAACAATGTGAAAGCCTCAAATAAGACCGAGCTTCCATCGGAGCGCCGTCGTGTGGTTAGCTCTTGGTGGGGCCCTATGGGAATTTAAGGGCTCATGTCGGCAATCCTTTCAGCTATTACTGTTGGTTCCGTCAAGTCTATTCACTTCGCTGAGCTCAGCTTTCTCTGCCCAAGGACTGTAGTCGCTGCTTGATTCAACCATAGACACAGTCGAGAAGCACGTGGCCACAATGTTTCAACCTTGCACGGTGCTGTGAAGGATGAGAAGAAAGAGGGGGACATCCGATGAATACCAATAGCTACCTGTAGACATTGACGAACCTGAACGGCAAGAAAGGAGGTGTCGTAGGCTTGTTGAAGACAGGAAGGCGCACGTCAGTGTGCGTACTTCTCCTTGCCAATAATCCTGACTCGTTCAGACTTCATAAAGTCGCTGATACGGTTGCAGCCAAACACTGAGACCTTCTTCAAGCTCTCCAAGTTCCGGCAGATGCGATCCAAGCTGTCGTCGTCAACAGCACGAACAAACGACAGATCTAGCACTTCGAGCTTTGGCAGGTTCTTGGCGCTTGCGAGGATCTCGAGGCCCTGGTCCGTGATGCCATCCACCGAGTTCAACGACAGCTCGACAAGTTCGGGTCCGGAATGCGTCAACAGGGGCTCCATCAAGCTGTCATCCAGCTTGAGCATTCTGTCGAGGTGCAGGTGCGAAATGCCAGCGACACCTTCTCGTGTCCACTGGGTGAACATGTCTGCCACAGTGGCTGCTTCGAACTTTTCGCATCCAATAAGGCGAAGCGTCTTGAGCTTATGGCAATGGGGCATGATAGTCTCCTTGACCACGCGATCCGTGAGATCAATGTTCTTGGACACATCCAAATGAGTCAGATTCTGGCCAACTGCTTTGAGCAGGCTGACCACCTCATCATCTTCCAGCGACTTGGGCGGGATGCCCGGCGCCGACACTCCTGGATCCGAGACATCGAGATACGTGAGCTGATCTCTATACTCCTCGAGCGGCTTGAGCATGGTCTTGTCCAGAGGCCCGATCTGTGCCAGTCCGAGCTCTCGAAGGTTCGGACAATGCTTGACCATGGACTCGGCACATGAGAGGTCGAAGCGAGGCGATTCACGTATCTTGAAGCTTTCCAAACGAGGACCGAGAGCTTCGAAAAAGCGATGCCAAGCCTCCTTGCGCACCAGGAAGGGACCATACAGTTCGACGCTCTTGAGCTTGAGAAGCTTCTTCGACCAGGCATCTATAGTGTCGTTGTCCAGCATACCGCATAGCTGCAAGTTGATATGCTCAAGGTTGGGAGCAAAAGTGGCGATGCTCTGCAAGGACTCGCTGTCCAACTTGCTGCAATCGTACAGCGAAAGTGTTGTGATTGTGGGCGAGAGAAAGAGCTGCAACGTCCTAGGGTTGAGGCTGCGGTTCTTCGAGATGGACTTGCTAATTGCGTCCATGTTGCGGTGTCCGATCAGGCCCAAGGCCTCGACATCCTCAATGTGGCGACTGACCACGTCGATGCAGTAGCTCTGCAAGCTGGGAAAGCTCTGGCGCAGTCCGTCCTGCATCGCCTTGCGACGAACTTGCTTCTTCTTGGGCCCGGCCTTGGACTTGGCGTCCGACCCAGCTCCGCCTGGTCCTTTGTACAGAGGGCCACAGCGATGACACAGCGGACCCTTGTCGGCCATCTTGGTGTACTGGGTGATGGTGAACTTCATCTTGCACATGCCGCAGTAGGCAATGCTGCCTGGGGCTCGGTTGGCGTAGGAGAAGTTGGCCCGGGAGCTACTCGCTTGAGGCAAGCCAAGTGAATCTTCCCAGTCAGAAGGTGCGGGACCCTTTTCCTTTTTCGAGGCGTTTTTAGGGTCGTAATCGTCATCGTCGTCACCCTTTTTAGCTTTCTTCTTTTCTTTGCCGTTGAGGCTACTGCCAGCTTCGAGATTGACCTCGTCTTGTTGAGCGCGCTTCTTGCCGTTCGATCGAGTCTGTCGACCAGAGTTGGTCACTGCTTCCGTTTCCTCTGTAGCGACCGTAGCAGCCTCGGGCAAGTCATCGTCGGTCTCGTCGTCCTCTTCGAAGTTCATCGAGCTGCCGTTGCGAGCCAGCGAGCGGCGAGGACGCGCTGGCGAAGGAGAGGGAGCAGCCGGAGAAGCTGAAGAGCCTTGACCATTTGGTGAAGCAGCGGCGGACTGCGCCTGTGCCTGATCTTGCCCCTCCTGATCCCTACGTCGGAAACGGTTGGTGTTTCGAGCGGTGATGCCTCGCTCCCTCAAGAACTCGGTCAACGCCGACGTGGGTCCACGGACGTTGGACATGGCTGCAGCCTCTGCTTCTCGACGACGTGACCAAGCGAAAGCAAGAGAAGGGGGAACGACGGAGTGAGGAGAAGATGGTTAGGTGTGGGATTAGAGGAAGCAAGAAGAAACGGCTTCGGTGGCAAAAGTCAAGTGTCGCCTGTTGCGTAACAGGCGTTCACCAAATGCTGAGCCGCATTTCGAGCGGATCCTTTTCGAATTTACCTGCTGCAACGCCTTGTGTGATAGCGTCCGAAACGAATTCAAGTTTTAGCCAAAAGCATGCCTCCACCTGCAGTCTGTGATTAGGCTTTTGGCATTTTACAGCCTGTCAGCTATGCAGCTTCAGGCTGCCACAACGATGAGCAGGGCTCACAAGTCTTCTAGCAGCTACAGTGCCTTGTGATTAGGTGCTACTACCATACAAGTCAATGGCAGCAAAGGATATTTAGCAGTCAATGGTACAAAAACAAAGCTTGCAAGGGGTGAGGCATCATCTGAAGCATCTCAGAGTGGACAGGTGTAGTTGGAAGGGAAGATGCCAGAATGACCAGCAACCGTTCCATGCCACTACATGTCATCCTCCTTTCCAGTCACTTTGATGATAGCTCCTGTCTTGAATGAGAGATCTTCCTGCTCTTGGCCATCAAAGTCATACAGAGCCTCTACATGTGCAGGAAGGGGTGGGCCAGTGCTTGCCCCTGCAGCAGAACTGGATGTGGCACCAGCACTTGCACCTGGGGTGGAGTCATACTGTTGCTGCAATCTTGCCTTCTCCTGCTTGGCACTCTCATATCCTGATGCATGGGCCAGTGCATCTGGAGATTGTGAGAAAGGGTTTGGTGGGGTATCACTGGAATGAGCATGAGAGTTGTTAAACATCTTTCCTCCCTGGGGGGGAGTTACAGGTGCACTTGCAAAGCTGCAGAGATGAGATCGGAAGGGAGGGGGTGCCCATCAGTCAACTTGATCAAACACACAAGATGAGTGTGAGCTAGATGACTTACTTGTAGTCAGGTGGAAGGTTGGGATATGGTTGTGAGCCTGATGTACCCTGGGAAGGACCAGGTGCAGGTGGAAGCTGATGAGAAGAGATGCTGCCAACAGGTGCCAAGGTCATGCCTTGCTGTTCCTGCTGATGCCTTTCCTGTTCAGCCTTCATCTCTTCCTTGCTAAGCTCGAGATCACCTGGTGTGGCACCTTCGGGAATGCAGTCAATGCCCATCAACTCTGGTCAGCCTTCCACAGCATAGATAGTCTGCCACAGAGGTACAACGGCAGCAGGAGCAGGTTCTTGTAGCTGTCCAGAAAGAATCTGGTCAACCTTGATGCCTGGAATCTTGTAGAAGTGTGCATTCTCATCATCACATTTCAGCACAACATTGCTGTCAAGCTGAATGATGCCAGCATAGAAGCCCTTTGATTTGGTGTATGACCAGCATGGTGTGAAGTTCACACCAGCATCCAGCTGAGCACCATTGCCAACAGGACCACAAGCAACTGACAGCTCCACACCAAGGCTGAACTTGGGATGCTTGAAAGCATCTACCACCTTTCGGTTGCGGAGAACCAGTACAACATCATAGTTGTCAAGACCAACAAGGAATCCATAACCCAGGGTGTGGATGAGAATGCCAGAGGGGGGAGACCACGAGCTGTCCAGAAGATGTGATAGCATGACACCAGAACCTGAAGCCCCCAAAAGGCCAAAACCTGTTCTGAACAAAGAAAGCAAAGCACAGATTCAGTGTCAACTTTACTTAGCTCTCTTTCAACTCAACAGAGAAAACGTGCACAGAAGGAACCCTGACTACTCACCTGAAAATGGTGAATATGGCAAGGCCCTGAGCTTGTTGAAGCACCTTAAAAGGAATCCAGCAGATGACTTTTTGCATCTTGCGATGGTCATACTTGTGAGGGTCCTTGATCTTCTTGCCCTTCTCATTGTACTTTGGACCCAGTGGTGGAACCACAGCATTTTGATCATTAATCGCTGCCATATTGTTGGCATCCACCTCTACTGTGGCACCCTGGGTGGTGAAGGTGCACAAGATCCTGGCAGCCTTGTTGCATTCCCAGGTGAGCTCTGTAGGCCAGAACGACTTGGCACCCAACTTGCCCACCTGTTGGTTGGTCCAGTTTCCTACAGGAGCAAGTGCCTTCCAGGTACCTGTCTCAACCTTTTTCAAGCCGGTCTTGACCTTGTCCCACTTGGGGTCTTCAGTGTTGAACTTGCTCTTGAGGTCAATCAGCATGTTGGATTGAAAGGTATCTCTGACCAAGTGAATGGGAAATAGATGCTGCAGATGTTGGAGATGGTGGAGGAAGCTCGGTATAAGCTGGTGGTGGCAAAGTTGGAACCCACTTCCCGTTTTATCAATGATGCAGTTATGTGCAGGCCTCAGCTTATAGTGAGTCTGTTGCGGTATGCACACAATTCTGCAACGGACAAGGTGCATGCAGAACAGGCACAGCCTCCACACAACCCACCAAGAACAGAGATCCATGGACCTGTTTTTTAGAGTGCTTACAGTGTGTCGTGCGGTAAAAAGGGACCGGAGGACATCTCAGCACTTGGCCCAAGTTAAAGCTCAAATCACATTTTTCCAGCCTGGGATGGATTCGTCATTCCACGGCCCAAGACTTGTCAGGAAGTAGTTAGCACGCAGACATCCGTCAGGTTTTGGTCTAGTCTCGACAGGGTGCCCAACAACGTCACTTCTCTGCCGTTTCCAACCTCACCAGAAGAAGTAGTGTACTCTGTCACGCACGTGCAAGGTGAAGCGATGCACAATGGAATTGATTGTCCTGCTCGATGAATCAGATGAATGAGATGCATGTGGGCCAAAGTCTATCTGATACGGGCCGAGTGAAAGAGTGCACAGACTGAGAGGCAGTGCGTCAAGAGAAGGATGCGAAATTAGAGTCCCAGCTTCTTCTGGCGGTAGAACCACTTGATCCGGTCGCGCTGCCACCACGTGAGTCCACCGGCAGCTGCCAAGACTACAACGACCACCACAACAGCAATAGCAACCTGTGCACCTGTGCTAAGGCCGCCGTTCCTGCCACCAGGGTATGCCGCATCGGTGGGCCTACCCGCAGCAACGTTGGCACTGCCGGTCAAAGTTGTGAAAGGCGGGTCGTTGGTCACGTTCCTTGCAATACGCGAGACGGCAGCGGCCACGAGAGGCGCATTGTAGTCAAGTGCGATCTCGGTCTCGGGCCAGTCGTCTCGAATGTCAAAGAAGCGATCATGCTTATCGGGACCGCCGGGCACTGCACCGTATAGCACATGTGCTTCTGTCGGCGGGCTTTGGTTGATGTCAAGGATATCACTGCCACCCGAGGCCATTGCCGAGTGCGGATTCTGAGGGCTGTTAGGATGCTGTCCAACGATAAAAGGGCCATTGTAATTGTTGGCACCCAGCAGGTAGTCGACTTGCGAATCGGCAAGCGACCGATACGCAGCCGTCTTGGCCGAAGTGGTAGCAAAGCCCGAGTAAAGATCAGCGATAAAGGCAGCGTTGAGCGCAGGGTTGAGACTGGCACTATCACTGTCGCCTGCCCACCAGTAGAGACCGCCCTTGGTCTGACTGACGTCGGCCATTTTTCCGTCCGTGAGGTGGTCAAAGTAGGCCTCAGCATCTGTCTGGAAGCGAGTCATGTTGAGGCCAAACGAGGTGTTGTGCTGGGCCATCTGGGTGGCAAGGATGGGGAGCGCGGCTACTTTGCGGTCCCAGTTGAGCGCCGCGTTGATGCTGGCGTAGGGGTTCGTACCGTTAGGGTAGTATACAAGGCCCTGGTCGGCGTAGCTGGTGTTGCCGGTGGCCAGCGTCATCCATAGCCCAGCGAAGGCGACATCATCCTCCCAGTCGCTCGATGGATAGCTCTGACCAGCGACGGGCGCAGCGAGCGAGTAGACTTGCTTGGGTGAACTGTTGATGGCGAGGTCCCAAAGCCCTTCGGCATGACGCAGAAGCGCTTCAGAGTAGGTGCGGTTGTGAATGCTGGGCACGCCGCCAATCTGGTCGCCGCTCGGGCTGGTGGGTAGCGATGCGCCGGGCTCGCCATACAGATACGCCGACGCTGCGAAGGCGGCCGCACAGGAAGCGAAGGCATCGGTGCCCGGGTTCTGTCGTGTGATGCTGTAGGATGGACGCGGGTCAGGGATATTCTGATCTCCGCCCCAGTACTGGTCGTCAATGGTTGGGTTGCCGACGAGAACCCACAGCGTGTTGGCGTCCGAGTGCGTTTTCGAGAGCCAGTCGAGACCCCATCGAAGCGTGGAGTCAAGGTAAGCGTCTTGAGATGACCTGCCATAGGCCGAACCAAAACTGAGGGCACTCCAGGAGATAGAGGTGAGCGTCCAGCAGAATGGATAGGTCGCTTTGATGTAGTCACCTGCGTCATAGTATCCACCAGACAGGTCGGTGCCGTTCACAGACCCGTCGTTCTCACAGCTGCTGTTTCTCCATGACACGCGGTTGTCAGCTGGGAGAGCACCGCTCCTCTGTGCCTCGTAGAACCAAAGCGCGTTGCCCAGGAGGTGCGCATACTGTGGGTTGATGCCATTGGTGAGGTTCGACTGCTGCGAGATGGCACCGCTCGAAGCCGGCGGTGGCTCGTAAACGCGCTGTGGGGTGATTTGGGCTAGAACACTCGACGCCAGATGCGACACTGCCAGAATCACACCCAAAGCCTGTGCAGCAGAAGAACGCATTGCTGTAACCTCGATGCCGGGCATGGGGCTTTCCCCGCTGCTAGATGCTGGAAGGGCGGAGGGGGATGGAGATGATGGTCGTGCCAAGACACGACAAGCGTAACACGAAGAAAGGAACAACAAGGATGCTTTCAGGCGGCTCACTCCATCCCGCTTCCGTCACTGAGCATTCTGATGAGGCGAAAAAAAGAAAAGTCCGATTGGCAATGGCAGTGTAGCGGAGGTGGAAAGGACACGGAGGTTCAAAAGTTGCTTGGCAAGGGTAAGGAGTTTGAAAGGGTCTTGCGAAAGTCGGAGACCACGGTACATTCACGCACACGCATATACTCGGCTCCGGAGGTAAGCAAAGCAGACACAGTTCCACATTCACGACAATGACATGGCTTTCAAGCGGTTGCGGGGGCGAAGCACAACACTCAGCAGCTGGAGCGGGAATGGGAAATGGCTTGCGGAGCGGACCGTCGGCTGTGAACATGTTTCTGAATGCCTGCAGCGAATTGCCACACAGCGGGCTTGACGTTGTATCGCCAGCGAACGATCCCAAACACGGCAGAGGAGCAATGGTCTGGACCACAGACACCACAGACATGACAAGACTGGCAACATGCCGCGGCGTCGGTATAAGGCATGCTGGCTCGACAAATCACCTTTTGCTGTATTTTAACAGGCGTTTGTCCCGCTGACCGCAGACTTGACACTCTGATGGAACGCCTTCTCCAGTGCGTTTGCAACAGCAACCCTGGACCCTGTTGGTGTTGCTTTTCCACTTCCAATCTTCAAACACACAAACCTCAGAAAGGCAAAAACAGGCAAAAGAGACAACAGTGAGTCAGGCGAAGTAAGGAGAAGATGGCTACTTTGCCATGTGGTTGTCAAATAAACAGAGTGTCAGATCGCAATTTCGAACAAGCTATGCGCGTGCGAAAATGTGCATCTCAGATCATTCTGTCACTTTTGAAGGTCGAGTGGAGGAGCCAGCGTATGCGCGGGCGAGTCTCTTCGTGACCACACCAACAAGCACTTCAGTTGAACACCTCGTGTCCGGTCTGTCTGGCAGCCCTTACACTCTTGGAAAGCTCGACCACGCAGCCATGGGTCTTCTCACCATCATTCGCAAGACCAAGCTGCGGTCCCACGAGTTCCGCTTCCTGTTCCTCGGCCTCGACAATGCTGGCAAGACCACCATCCTCAAGAAGCTTCAAAACCAGCCGCAGTCCGAAATCGAAGCCATTTCGCCCACGCTAGGCTTCGCGATCCAGACATTCCAATATCAAGGCTACCATCTCAACGTATGGGACATTGGAGGTCAGAAAAGCCTACGACCTTACTGGAAGAACTACTTTGAAAAGACCGATGCTATCATCTGGGTCATCGACTCTTCCGACATCGCAAGACTCTCGGATTGCAAGGAGGAGCTCGACAAGCTTCTCAAGGAGGAGCGACTTCATGGCGCAACCATCTTGATCTTTGCTAATAAGCAGGACCTGCCAGGAGCCCTGTCGGCGGAACAGATCAAAAATCATCTCGAGCTCGATCGAGTATCGACTCATAGCTGGCGCATCCAGCCTTGTAGCGCATACACCGGTGACAATCTCGTGCAGGGTCTCGACTGGACCGTCAAGGACGTTGCTGACCGTATCCACTACCACGGAGATGCGAAGTCTACTCTGCGTCTTTCGGCGAGCCCCTGCGCAACTCAAAGCGTGTCATGAACGCATTAAACGGGGCCAGACACAGCACTACGTGAACTGCAGTCAACCGGGGCGAACAAGGCCCACTAGGCGATACACTCGTCGAAAGAGCCCGAACGACATCATTTCTGTCTATACTTGTACGACTACCCTTCTTCTCGGCTTCTCGCCTTGCTCGAGCGACTTGCCGAGGGTCACTGCCTCTACGATCGGCGCAGCATCTGTATCGCTTGCGGCAGTTTCGATCGACGCATCGACGTCGATCCGTTCTTCTCGCTGCTGAGCTCGCCACCCAATCGGCGTTCGCTCCTTTTCCCAACGCTCGCGACCCCAAGCCCACATTGCATCGAGCACCAGCATGCCTCCGCCCAACGCCCACACCAATGTAATGGCGTAGAAGAAATTGGCATTGGCCGAGCCCGCACTTAGCCAGAGGTGGTGGAAGGCAGGCGACAGACACGTGCAATACGCATAGGTCAACGTCGACACCAGCGGATAGCGCATGTCTGCAAAGCGTCGAAGACCAGAACGAAGGGCCAGAGTCAGCATTCGGATCCTCCGAATATCCCAGCTCACTATTGCGCGATGAACTTACACTCGAAGATCTGGCTGTGCAGGCTCAGCAACCCCAAAAAGAGGGCGTGGTCGCCCATCGTTGGGTAGCTTTTGAAAACGGCGATCACACCGCTCATCAGGGTGATGCCAAACAAGGGATCTTGCCTGCATTGAAAAGATGCAGAACATAATAGAATTTGCCGCGTGCTGTGTTAGAATGTGTCGAACGTGTCGAGGCTTTTCGCGCTACCAAAGCTAGGCCAACGTACCTGTACTTGATGGAGAAAGGCAAGACGTAGCATGCAAGATGTACGTTGAAGGTGAGGAGGAAAAAGTCTCGGAAGTGATCAAAGATCTCCATAAAGAAGTACCACCATAGTCCCAAATTTGGCGTGAGGTCGCCTGCAAAGATCCTGTGGGCAGCGCGTCAAAGGTGAGTGAGTCGCAGGGTCAGCGTGCGTTCAGCGTTGAACGAGCAGGATCTGCCATGAGGATACTCACACTGAACCGTAAACCTGCTCAGCCCATGCCCAGCCAGATTCAACCGGCGCTTCAAGCACGTTAGGCAGGTTGAGGAGAAGAGCCCCGATAAAAGCGTTTCCTGGACTCAGAGCAATGGCCCTCGAGAACCATAGCCCACCAACAAGGCCTGCCGGCATGAGGACAAGGCACTTGAAGACCGTACGACGCTTGGCGGATCGAACACGGTCGACGAGGAAGCCGAGTTGGCGTACAGCTTTGGTATCCGTTGAAGAAGCATTTTTACCGATTCGAGCGATTTCAAGTTCGTAGACGAGCTCGCCTGCTCGGCGACGGCAAAGGAGCAACAGCATGGGAAAGAGCAGCACCGGATAGAGGGAGAGGAGGGATGATACTGCCCAAGAAAAAGCGAGCGTGACCTCCCAGCCTGGGGAATCGAAGGGGAGGCAGAGGTACAAGGTTGCCTAGGTCAGTACAATGGGTTCTGAGGAGGTACAGATTATTTGACTCTTTACCATAAGCGACCTACCTGACATGGCTGCATGGACAGCGACGAGGAAAGCGACTACCTCCAACGATGTAGAGCTCCGAGCGACGCAGGTTGCAACAGTGTATGGATTGAAGAGAAATATGGCAGCTACTTTGACCGCTCTGCTCTGATCCCAGGCCCACAGATGCGTCTGTCTGGCCCAAGCTGCCTTTTCGCGGGCGAGACAGATGCGGAAGAGGAGCCAGCCTGCAACCACATCTGCAGCCGTCCAGATGAGTGCGATCGGCAACTCGTCTCCAGCCGAGTGGACACGTTCGAGAGCAAAGTCGAGGATGGGTAGAAGTAGTGGTGAGTGGTGAATGGTGCCTGCTGAATAGGGATCGGGGATCTGAGGCAGTGACGAGGTCGGTGCGGGTGTGGGCGGGTGCCTGAAGAGGTAGTGTGTTTCCAGGAGCGACTTGAAGCTGCTGAACGGGCCGCTTAGCTCCGGCCTGTCCTGAAGCAGATTGAAAGCATCTGTGTAGAGTGTGAGTCCAAGACGCAGTATGGCGGCGCCTAGCAAGGAGAGGTACAACGATGACTTATTGGGCTGCAGTGCTTTACCAGTCATGACCTTGGCGGTACCTGGCACCTGCGCTGATGCCGTCATGCTGGGCTTTTAATAGCAGCTTTTTCTTAAGCTGGAATGGGATCCTTGTCCCAGCTGCGCTGCCCCGTGATGACCCAGCCTCAATGCGATGAGGAGGCGTGGATGACGGTACGTTTGGATGCTGTTCTTGAATTGGCCAATGCTTTCGCTCCGCACCTCAAGGTCACGAAGAAAGCTCGACCTCGCGCCGTTGTGTTGGTCCTTGGACCGAATCGGGATTGTGAGTGGAGGTACGACACCCGATCTCTGCAGTTGGTCAGCCTTGAGTAAGGAAAAGTGAGAAAAGGTTCCAGCTGAAAAAACCCGGTCTGACCCTGCAGAAGAAGAAAAAAAAAAATTTGGACGAAACTTCGTAAAATTTGGCTGCAGCTGCTGAGCAGTGGCTGCTGGCACACAAGCTTGTGTATCCAGAAAAAAATTTCAGCGTGGGTCCTTCCGTTGCGTCCACCACAACATTACATCCGCCACCTCCCTTCCCTTTGCAAGCACCTTCACTTGCTTTCAGCCAGAACACTTTGTCGTTCTTGCATAGCTCGACTCCATCTGCCAACTTCGGCGCGATGCTGTACACAAAACTGGCCAGCCCGCTTGGGCTTGCTCGTCCCATGGCGGCTGCTCGACAGCTCTCGACATTGACTGCTAGATCCACCGTCCGATGCCGGGTCACTCCTTCCATTTCTTCTAATTCGTTGCGACAGGCTCTTCCCGTAAGCCAACAAAGCCGACTCGCTCGTTCGGACTGGAGCTCGAGCTTCTCACAGGCAATCCGTGGTCTTTCTCAATCGTCCAAGTCTGCGGAGGCAGCTGCAGCTGCTGCTGCAGTCACCGAGAGTGCCGCCTACGATGAAGGTCTTGCATCCGGTCACGAGGAGTCGCATACCTCCAAGTCGTCGCGCGTCAAGGACGAAACTTTTGCCTCTTTGAAGGGCTCGATCCACCCTTCGATCCTCAAGGCTTTGACCGTCAAGCCTTTCGCCTACACCAACATGTCAGCCGTACAGCAAAGCGTCCTTCACCTTCTTCCCGACATTGCCGACAGTGTTGGAGAGTCGGCTGCACCCATGCCCGACGGTCAGGGCCGAGACATGCTCGTCAAGGCCAAGACCGGTACCGGCAAGACCATTGCTTTCCTTGTTCCTGCACTTGAAGCTCGTCTTCGATCTATCCAAGATGTGCGCAACGGCAAGTTCTCCAAGCCGTGGTTGGAAATGCTCCAGCGACACAGACCTGATTTGGACACGTCCTCGCTCAAGAAAAAGGAGCTGGAAGAGATCGTCAAGCAGTTTGTCAACAACACCGTCGGTGCTCTCATCCTCTCGCCCACCCGAGAACTTGCTACACAAATTGCCGACGAGGCCAAGAAGCTTCTCACACACCAGCCCGACCTCAAGGTTCAGCTTCTCGTGGGAGGCGCCTCCCGCACCTTCCAGATCAATGACTGGAGGCGATCGAGGCCAGACGTGGTTGTCGCTACGCCCGGACGTATCCTCGACTTGCTCAACGATGTCGGCATGATCCGCGAAGCTATGACCGCCTGCCGCACGCTCATTCTCGATGAGGCCGATACCCTTCTCGAGATGGGTTTCCGTGACGATCTCCAAGCCATCATGCGTCACTTGCCTGCTAAGGTCGACCGTCAGAACATGCTCTTCAGTGCCACTGTCAGCACCGAGATCCGTGCTATTGCACGTGCCAGCTTGCAGAAGGACCACCGTTTCATCGACTGCGTTCCTGCCGGCGAGGAGAACGTTCACAAGCACATTCCACAGTACGCCACCGTGCTTGAGTCGGCCGAGGAGCAGATTCCCCACGTCTTGCGTCTCATCGCCCACGACCAGCTCATCAACCCCGGCAAATCCAAGACCATCGTCTTTGCCCCCACTACCAAAATGACCGAGTTCCTCGCCGACGTCATTCGTGACACTCAGCGCCACTTGCCCGCCTCTACCGGCGCTAGCGTCTACGAGATCCACAGCAAGAAGGACCAACGTGCCCGATTCAACACCAGCGACCGCTTCCGCAAGGACCAGACTGGAGCTAGTATTCTCGTCACCAGCGACGTCAGCGCTCGTGGTGTCGACTACCCCGGCACCACCCGTGTCATCCAGGTCGGCATTCCCAGCAGTAAGGACCAGTACATTCACCGCATTGGCCGAACCGGTCGTGCTGGCGCTCAGGGTCGATCCGACATTGTCCTGCAAAACTTCGAGCGCGGCTTCCTCCACTTCCATCTTGATGACCTTCCTGTCAAACAGCTTCACGTCGACGATCTCGCCCAAGAGGTGCAGACGCTCGCACAGCGCTTCGATGAGTCGCCAGAAGAGTTTGCCCCCTCCGAGGAGGCCGTCAAGGCTGCCAAGGCTAAGATCGAAGAAGCCAAGAAGAACGCCAGGGGACGAGACAGGGACAGCAGCAACATGAGGCCTCCCGCTACAATTCGAGGCCCTCTCTCGGGCAAGTACAGCACTGAGACGCTTTCTCCTCTCATTGAGAACTCGCTCGAGTCTTTGGACGAAGAGGACGGCGTGCGCGAGACCTTCAACTCGCTGCTCGGCTTCTACCTTGGCAGGGGAGATGAGCTCCGTACCAGTAAAATGTCCATTCTCGAAGGACTCAAGCGATGGTCCGTCGAGGCAGGTCGTCTGGAACGTGCTCCGCACATGAGCGAGGCGTACATGCAGAAGCTCGGCATTTCGTTCAGGGACCAGCGCGGTGGCGGCGGCTCGTCGTATCGAGGCGGCAACGCTCGTGCTAGCGGGCGTGGAGGTAGCGATGGTGCTCGTTCGTTCGGCCGTGGCCGTTTCAGCAAGGACAACAACGGCCGCGATGGTCGCGACTTCCGCGATGAACGAGACAGCCGAGGTAGCTCTCGCTCGAGCGGTGGTCGTGGCAACTGGGGAAGCGGTCGCGATGCTCGCGAGGGCCGATTTGGCCGCGACAGCAGCGCCGATAAGTGGTAGTCCGTCTTGACAACACCTCCTCTGCTGTCTTATCGACTCGTCTCTCAGAAAAGCCCTCAGCCGTCAAATTGACCGTCGTCCTCCCTGTACGTTGTCTCGTGTCGTCTTGTCCCAATTCTTGTACCAGTAGCCTTGTCATTCCAGTCGGACGAAAATGCATAGAAGAACCCTTTTCTCTGCAGCTAATCTCCGTTCAGTACTGTCTCGGACTTACACCATCACCACTTTCAATGCAGCATTTCCCATTGTGTTTCACAAGTTGGCCTTAACTCTTTGTGGGAGAGGAGTGGCAGTCTCATAGCTTTGTGGAAAGAATTTTTAGATTTGGAAGCATGTTATATATCCAATCAGCCTCCCTCGTAGGCATCGCAGCTGTCGTATAGTGGTTATTACAGCTCGTTGTGGCTTTTCTATTGAAATTCTCACCAGGGTTGTCCCGGAACTTGTTCCGAGCAAACGGATGTTCGATTCCTCCCAGCTGCAAATAGGCCCGCAAGGGTTTCTTTTCGCTCTTTTTTCACCCTCTTTTCGTTTGAAGTTGGGCATGTTCGGCATCCTTCTTGCTAGAGATACTAGCTGTTGTTGGACATGCTGTCGCTTTATTGCCATGCAAGCAAGGAAGCACATAATTCTTGCGGGTCAAGATGATGAGGAGCAGAAGTATGATTCAGAGGCTTATTTACAGGAAGCTTTTTATTATTAATACTCTGTGTCTTCAAACGAGAGGGTTCGAGGGCGCGTTACAGGAAGAGTGGAGAAAAGAGCGCGTAGCTCGAGAACAACACAAGCCGTTGCTTGTTTCGACACCCATGCATCTACCGTTTCCTCACCACAACCATGGCCATCGTGGAGGACCACCCACCAATTGCACACAGGAGGCTAGCGACCACACAAGTCACTGTTGCACAGCCTTTTCTCTCCATACTACCGCCTTCGTCCGCGAAGCTGACCCCCTCCGCTCTCGTCAAGTCCCTCCACGGAGGGCAACCCTTACATTGCCAGCAGAACGTTTCCGCGACTTTCAGTTCTCCTCGCTCTGACCCTGATGAGAATGTCCGACACATCTGTCTTTGACATCGACTATCCGTTTCCGGATCTCGACCCTATCCAGGCACGGGAGGCACTGCGAACCGCAGCTACTGAACTATCCGACCGAGGCTTGGCCTCCTCGTCAAGATGGACACTCGAGCTGCTTCAGTCAGTACCGTACACCGAATCCACAAACGGACGGCCTCTCTTCCCAACGCAGAGCCGTTACAATGACTCTGCAATTGCAACGTCAACACCAGCAACCAAGCGCCGCCCGAATATGAGATCGCTCATTCCTGAGCACTCCACCCCCGCACTCGGCATGCAGCAGCGCAGGTCTGTGGAACCCGGTACCGACGACGGATCTGTAGGCGAAGTCTCTGGCAGATTTGCTCCCAGTACTTTCGCCTCTTCTCCTCTCGTCAATACCCGGTTGAACCATGTTGCCTCGCCGAGAGGAGACCCCGACAGCTCCCTCATCACGGTCGATAGCGAGGACGGAGATGCGCCTGGATCTGCTCATGTGCACTGGCAATCAAATACAAACTCGATCGACTGCTCATCCGGTCCATCGCCATTCCGCTTCGGTGGCGGACTGCCTCACGCTTCGACGCAGGAAGAAGAGTCGTATCTGCTGGCGAAAAGCCATTTCGATCAGCATCAGCTCGAGCGCTGCATCTGGGTGCTCGAGAACAGCAAAAGCACATCCGACAAAGCACGCTTCTTACGGCTCTACGCGCGTTTCTTGATGTCTGAGCGTAAGCTTGACGAGCACGGCATGATCATCCCAAAGCCGAACGGAACGCTACCAGCCACGTCGCCCAGCTTGATTCCCATCCTTAAGGAACTCCTCGATGCTGCCGACCCATTCCTCCTGTTCCTCAAAGGCGCCATCCTGCGAAAGCTGAACCGACCAATCGAAGCGATGGACTGCCTAGTCCGTTCTGTCCAGAGCTTTGCTTACAATTGGGCCGCATGGCAGGAGCTCGCAATGACGCTCGAGCCCGGCGAAGCGGACCAAATGGCTGATCTGCTTCCCGAGTCGTTCATGGTCAGCTTCTTCCGCGAGTTTCTTGATCGTCACTCGGCGCAAGAAGGAGACTTGACTATCGCTCGGATCGACCGTCTGCTCGAGTCGTTTCCTCGTTCTGCATACCTGCTCACCTGCCGAGCACAGACCAACGTGCATCGTCTCGACTACACCGAGGCCGAGCAGGATTTCCAGGAAGCATGGTCCATCGACCCATACAGAATAGACGGGCTGTCGGACTACTCGAACGCACTGTATCTGCTCAATCGTACCGCAGAGCTAGCACACCTGGCGCACAAGTTTAGCTCCTTCGCCAAGGACCGCCCAGAAGTCTGCTGCCTGGTGGGCAACTACTACAATCAACGCAGCGACCACCACCGTGCCATCGAGGCGTTTCGACATGCGCTTCGTCTCGACTCGGGCTGCGTCCCCGCCTGGATCCTGCTCGGACACGAGTACATTGAGCTCAAAAATAGCCATGCTGCTGCCGAGATGTACCGTCGAGCGCTCAAGATCAACCCACGCGAATACCGTGCATTGTACGGCTTGGGTCAGGTGTACGAGCTCAACGACGCCTACACGTATGCAGTCAACTACTTTCAAAAGTGCGCCGCGATTCGACCCTATGATGGGCGCATGTGGTCTAGCATGGGCATCTGCTACGACCACCTTGGTCGGTCGCAAGACGCCATCTCTTGCTTCAAGCGGTACCTCGCCTGCCGACTCAACCAAGGCGATACTGTCATCGGCCTGACCAGGATCATTGAAGTCTACGAGAAGGAGCGCGACTTTGAGGCTGCTGCCTCGTACCACCGTCGCCTGGTGCAGGTCGTGGACCGCGCTCTGGCAGGCACGGAGTCGAATGTGGTCGCGAGGTATGCTCGGTCTTACATCATTGCGGCGAGATGGGAGATGGGCGAGATCGGTACCAAAGTAGCGCAACAGCGTGCGGAGGCGGGAGGCGTCGTGACAGGAAACGGGATGGCGCAGGATGGCCAAGAAGGCTCAGCGCAAAAGGTGGGCAACTTGGCACTGGCCAACGACTATCTGCAAAAGGTGATCGCAGCAGGCACCGAGTTGACGGACAGCGCCGAGATCCTGCTCAAGCGTTTGGCTTTCTTGCGTGACTGAGATCCAGCTGACCACGGCTATTTACACAGTGAGGCAGACTCAGCGTGATCCCGTCCTTAGTCACTTGAATGGATACCTCGGTCAGGTGCAATGCCAAGCATACAATCCCATTCTGCGTCTTGAAAGGTGCATTGGCGTGCTGCCAGAGAGCTCTCCAGAGGTTTGCATTACAGACGTGCTGCCAAAGTGGCTTCTGCTAGAAGTGGTGGAACGGCTGAGGTGAACTTGAGCGGGTCCGACCACTTGGTGGCTTTGGACGGGTAAATTCTAGAATTTGCCTGCTCACGTCATGTGGTACATGCGCTTGCGGTAATTCACAGTCACATGTGTGTCACTTTCGGATCGGGATTGCGAAAAAAACGGAGGAGCAAACACATTTGCATTGCCGTGTTTGTACATATAAGGAGCCTCTTCGCTGCTCGATCCGGTCATTTGTATCCTCGACTCAACTCAGCCTTACCACCACCGTACTTCCCACTTGCGAAAGCTTTCCAGAAAGCGGCAAGATGTCTTCTCAGCGCAACTATCTCGTTTGGGGTGCCAACGGCGTGTCAGGGATCGCCGCCCTGCGTGCTCTGGTCGAACAGCCCGCTGACGTCGTGGGCTCCATTCTGGCTGTATCGCGCCGCCCACCTCAGGTCGATCTCAAAGACAAACGGATCAAGTTTATCTCGATCGATATCCTGAATGCTTCGGTGGACGAGATCGCCGACCAACTCAAGGTCAATGGAGGTGACAAGGTCGATGTAGCGCTTCACTACACCTATATTGAGAAGAAGGATGCACAGGAGTTGTTGGACGTCAACCTTGTGCTGATCAGCAAGGCGCTCGACGCAACCTATGCTACAGCAGGCAAGCAGCTAAAGCACTTCCACCTGCAGACGGGTTACAAGTGGTACTCGCTACACCTGGGCAACAAGGACATCGCCTCGCCCGTGCCGTACAGAGAAGATGCGCCGCGAGGACCCACAGACCCACCTAACTTCTACTACGACCAGGTGGACACGCTCGTTGCTCATGCCAAGAAGCACGGGTATGCTTGGTCCGAGACTCGTCCCAACACCATCATCGGCGCGGCCAAGGGCAACTTTATGAACCAAGCCGTGTCCACTAGCATCTACTTGGCGCTCGAGAAAGCCAAGGGAAACACGGAGGTGCAGTTTCCAGGCAACAGTCTGACCTGGGACCAGATTCATATCTCGCAGAGCACTGCGATCAACAATGCGCGCTTCCAGGTGTTCCTCACCGACCCTGCCAACGCGGCCAAGTGCGAGAACCAGTCGTTCAATATCGAGGACGGGGACAGGCGCACGCTGGGCCAGATCTGGCAGGACCTGGGCAAGGAGCTCGGACTCAAGATCCTGCCTCCCACGGATGCTGGAAAGGCAGAGTACAATGACAAACCTCCCAAGCTGAGTCTGAGCCTGGACGAATGGAGTAAGCGAGAGGAGAATGTGGAGGCATGGAAGAAGTTGACCAGCGAGAAGGGTGGTGATCCGAAGGCTTTCTCCGACCACTCTACGTTTGGGTTCGCTGACTTCACGTTGGGTGCGACCTTCGACCAGAAGGGAAGTTTGGACAAGGCAAGGAATGCTGGTTGGAACGTAGTGTGCGATACGGTCAAGGACGGATATCTCGAGACCTACCGATACCTGGAAGAGATTGGTACCCTTCCCAAGGTCTAACATGTCATCAGCCAATATGTTCCTTTCGATCAGCCCGTCAACCCGGCTTGAGTCTTATTCTTGACCTCCAATTCAAGCGCTGTGGGAAAGTTTGGGTCAATCCAGATGTCTGCCGGCGGCCTGAAACCTAAAGCAAGATGTCAAAAGTGAACAACGAGAGGATGGTGGCAAGTTTCGGAGAAATCGGTGTGCGAGCTCCGAACAATTTTGTCGCGCTGCCGGGTATCGGCAGATCTCAAAAGGGTTGTTCTGCATGTTTTTGTCAATCGGTAACTAATTGTTGTCTCGGCCGGTGCGTCGTTGAGAAATCATCGTGCAGCTCACAGCAGGCCGAATAACACGGACCCTGATTTAGCAAGCTGCCAGACCATATTCTTCCACTTTCATTGCCAGCCTCGTTCTCTTCTCACTTCCGCATACTTTTTGGCCGTCACTTCATCGCTCATCATGTCGGCACCAGACTATCGCTACTTGCAAGCGTGGGCTCGCCCCTCTGCTTCCAAACCTGCGACTGGATCCAGCTCTGCACGACGTGCTTACGATAGTGGCAACTCGTACGAAGTCATTCTCCCAACCACCGATGGGGACACCGCCACTCCGGCAGCACAGCTTGAAGCGAACAAAGAGGCGCCTCAGCAGTCTGTGTACCAGGTCAGGCTCGATACACCTGGCGGCATCTCGTATGCTCCTGATGCTCTAGCGCAGCACAACTCGGTCAAGCGTCTCTTTATCCCAGCAACCGCGTACGATCGCGATGCGAAGGAGTACGATTTTGCGCGAGAGATCAATGCAAAGAAGAAAGGCGCGGCAGCGTCGGGATCCACACCACAGTCGGAGGTCGATGAGCTTGGACGAACACAGGCGCAGGCATACAAAGAGAGCGTAGAGCAGCAGAGTTGCGACTCTGAAGTCACAAGTCCCACCCCAGACGACGTAAAGCCTTTTCACATTCCCGCATCCTCTGGCGCGTCTGGAAAAGAGCAGTCTTCCAAGCAAGACGCGGACTCAGCCTCGGTAATCACCAACGCAACTACCACCTCGGTGCAGTCCAAGATGACCACTCTGAGCTTGGCCGCAGAACGCACACAGACGCTGCCCAAGAACGTCTCCGCTCATGCCATCACTGTACCCTTCCGTCCGTTTCCGTCGGTAAGCGGTGACGCTGCTCACTCGAGCACACCCTGGGCTGCTTCCAGTAACTGGACTTCGCATCGCGCACTCGACCGCATCACGGACAAGGAAAAGAAGCTGGGCATCACGCAGTTCGAAGAAGCTACCGAAGGCAGAGTTCCTTCCACATACGAAGCTAGTCTCTTTCCGGCCTCGGAATATCAGTCGGACGCTGCAACGATCAAGACCTTGCGACCGGGCGAGTTGCGCGTGGAGGACCTGTTCATTCCCGATCCCCGACCCTGGCGTCCGCTCCGATATGTCCGCAAAATTGACCCGCGCCAGGTGCTCATCCTCTGCGCAGGTGCCGTACTGACACAAGGTCAGGTGGCTGCAATGAAGGTCAGCAGTGATTCCAGCTCTGTGTTCACCGCCGATACAAGTACACCTAGACACAAAGCCTCGGATGCGGCTTCGATCTACAGCTCCGTGCCGACCGACTTCTCTGTCGAAGCAACCAGAAAGGCTATGTTCGGTGCGGGCAAGTTGCCAGATTACAAGTCGCTCGAGGCGCAACTCAAGTCCTCCTCACCTTCCCCTGCAGCCGCCTCTCTCGAAGGAGGGGGAGAAGAGAAGCGCGCCGGTCTCGGCTTCGTCTTCTGCCCCACCCACGATCCGCGCTGCCGCCAACCCGAATACAAGCGCTTACCAGAGGTCGAGGTCGAGTCGAACTTTTCCCGCCGTCTCGAGCGACCGCCTGACCTCTCCCAGTCGACCGCCCGCCGTGCCGCCCTTCGTTCCGCGTTAGCCGCGCTCGAATTTACGCGCTGGGAGTCGGAAGGATTCGACAAGATCGTCCTCGCCACACACCACAGCTGGCTGGTGGACGGGATCAGCCGGTGGATCTGGGAATGGAGGCACAACAAGTGGAGGATCATGACAGAGTCGCCGCTGGGCTTGATTGGTGAGCAGGTGCCGGATAGGGATCTGTGGGAACTGCTCGATAGAGCGGTCAAGGGGTACGAAGAGATTGATTGTACGGTGAGATTCTGGAAGATCAGTAAGGAACAGAATATTCAGGCGGTGCAGCTGGCGCAGGAGGGCGCGTGCAAGGATAACCAGCAGCCGGGAACAGTGAGGTGGACCAAGAAGAAGGTTCCCAGCAGCACATGAATCGGGGTCTGCACAATGAGTCTTTGCTTGTGAACTGTATGATTTCTATGCGGCACAGTAACTTAGTCCAGTCTAGTCGAGTTCGTGCTACAGAGCGTGCTCTAGGACGGCCGTAAGAAGAACCTTGTTGGCAACGCCACCTGCAGCACAGCGTCATATCGGCTCTTGAGTGCACCCGAAATCGTCACTCTGTCGCTCGACCTCAACGGCACAATCGCGATCAAGCTCGTTAGCAACACCGCAGTGAGCGCGGCGGACACCTGAGCTTGTGACCGCCGTCTCTTCCTCCCGCTCCCTGCTATAGCTCTCTTCAGGAGAGATCGAAGCAATGTTGGCACAGCGTAGGTTGTATGAATGGCAAATGTGCTGATGAGGACAGCGTAGGCGCCACTCATGATAAGCCGCACTGGGAGGTTAGTGTGCGAGAGCGTGTGCGAGACGAAAGAGTAATCGAGTTGCGATGGGGACAAGCCTGAGATTGGCGGAGCTGGTGAGGATGGGATGATGCGGTTGACAAAGGCGTGGTGGATGGCGAAGGGGACTAGAATGTAGCCTGAGAGCTGGGCGATGCTGAGCTTGTTGGTTGGGACCGATTGTTGTTGTACCGGCGCTGATGTGGGAGGCTGATTCGCCTCAACCTTTGTGTTCTCCGGAGCAACGGCGTCATCAACCTTGGCGCGAGCGACCGTGAATCGAGTGACAAGGCGTTTAGCCACACCCGCGACGAGATGTGTTGCAAGCGCCGTCCACAGGAGTGCTTCACCCACTCCACTCTGGTACGCAACTCGACCGAGCAGCATCCATCTCGAGACAGCGTCCACGCGGTCGTTGACATCTCCACTGCCTAAATGTAATAGTCCAACTAAAGGTGCTGAAAGATGCACGACACCGAACGCAGCCAAAGCGGCCGCCGAAGCAGATTGTAGCCGTGTCAGCACAGAGAGCGTCCGTCGGCGGTGGACTGCGGGGATGCCCAGCGTGGAGCCTTTCAGCTGCAGGCCTAGGATGTGGACGACCATCGTAAGCTCTTGATGCCGGCCGCTGAGTTGCCGAAGCCCAATTTGGTCGTTGGGAGCGTGTTGAGATCGGTTCAGGGTAGCATAAAGGTGCTTGAACCAAAAAAAAAGCGCTCGCTTCCAACCAAGGATTGCATGTTTCCGCATGTACGCATCCGTGCAACTTGATTGCATCGGCCAATGGTCTCATTTCTATTGTCACGCTTTCGCACATCGACTACTGGAATATCACAACCAAAAAGCTCGTCTGTACTTCGAATGCGCAGCTCAAACACTGTCGGTCGTTTGCGGAATCAATTGACATTCAAATGTATGGGCGAGGGATGCTTGCAAGCCAGCTGTTGGTACATTGCTTGAGTCAGACACGAGTAGAGATGTTGCTGAGTTGAGAGGGGCGGAGACAGAGATAGGATGGAGCGATTGAGCGAACAATGATAAGATGCGGCGGCCGCAAGAGGCCCGATGAGAGGACGCTTTTGAGCCGCTTCGTGTGGAGAGAGAGAGAGAGAGCTGGTCCACCTGGCTTCGAAAGCTCTGTTCATGCAGATGCGTACTGTGGGCGATTGAGAGGGAGCAAGATTCAAGTCAGTTAGTCGTACTTCACTTCCGCCGTGTTTGTTCGTGGGTGCTTCGAGCCGCTTACCTTTTTGGTGTACTCCCGAGCCGTCTTGTCGAATTTGGCGCGGTCGGTGTTGTAGAGCTCGGCTGTTGGATTGAACCATAATGTCACGGGTGATAGGATGATTCAAGTCAGCATCTCTCGCTATCGCATCAGTATCTATGACAGGAGCGAGTTGTGACTCACCAATTGAAGCGACGAGAGCGTCGTCTGGGTTGGGCTCTTGGAGGAGCTGAAGTATGGAGAGGAGAACTGATCATATATGGGGGATGCAACAAAGCGGAAGCATGGTGCCGGAGCGGACAGGTCGGCAGGGGTCAGCGATGTCCTTTATTGCTGGAAGCTGTCGTTCTGGCCTACTTACTGGTCACCGCCTTGGTGCTTGGCTTCCATGCCTCACTCTTGAGGATACCGACGCAAAGATCTGTAAAGAGAAACCATTGCGGGAGGCGAAGGATGCGGAAAGGAAGGTGGGCATCAGTATCACAAGTTTGGACAAGCCTGGAATTCATTTATTAATAGGGACACTCACTTCCGCCGTCGTCAATGTTGGGATGGTAGATACGTGTGTTGAAGCGCACCTTGGGCGACTTGAAAGGGTACTCTATGGGGAAGTCCATGTCAACAAGGAAAGTGCCTCCAGCGTACGGAGTCTTGGCAGGCCCTTGAAGCTTTGCGGTCCACTTGTAGATGTTGTCCTCCTTGGGCTCGACGGTGATACCATCGATGGGCTCCTTGGTGAGGTCGGCGAGCTCCTTGCCGATACGTTTGGACGAAGCCATCTCGAGAGGTGCTTGGTTTTGGCTGCTAGACGAACACTTTGCTATGCTGTGGAACCGTGGGCTAAGACTGAACAACGCCAGGAAGCGACGTGCTCTACAGTGCTGGGTTAGCGTTCAATGGAGACGGTGCGGGAGGAGGTGCGGAGGATGACGAGGTCGAGGCGGCGGGAGTAGAAAGGCGTAATTGAAAGTGCATAATGGAAGCTAGAAGCGCTCAGACCCAGCCTCGCGTGAATGTTGCATCTCTTCGAGTCAGTAACGTTAAATTAGTCGCAGTTACGGTCTGTGAGATCTAAAGCTGCTTGGAGGCTCGGCAAGCTCACCTCTGTTGTCTGTATGGCTCTAACAGAGTCAATTCGCCTCTGGTAATCCCTAACTGCAATGCGCTGAATTTATTTCTGAAAAAAATAACGAGCAGGCACGCTTTAGCGGTGTCAAGGTATAAATTTTATTAATAATATGATAATTTTCGATGAAATCACAAGCCATGAACACCGGAACGCGCCAAGACTTTGATAATGCAACGCGTGCTTGCAGCCAAGACGTTGCATCGAGGCCGATGTGCCCTCGACCTTGGTTGAGCCAGCAGTGGCTACAGTCACGACGCCGCTCTTTGCTATTGCTCAAGGCGAAAGTTGGCAGATGAAAGCGAGGCTGTGGATGGCTTTGTGAGTGCTGAACAGTGTCGGATTCAACAAGGCGTGGCAGTGCTTTGAGGGGGGGGCAGAGCGCAGTACAGGTCACGTTGCATATGGACAAAAGTTGAGACGTGCCCCGCGCTTTGGAGCTCATGTGCAAGTTCATTGATTCAAGCGTTCAGTCAACTCGATGATCCGCAGCTCGAGCTCAATGTGGCAAAGCTCAAGTACTTTGACTCAGGTTTGCAGGTGGGCCGGTTCCTTATAACCACACCTTGTTGCTGCTGCTCAAGAGCTCAAGATCTCCTTCCGCATCACCTTCAGTCATGTCTGCCTTTAACTTCAATCGATCCTCTGATGGTGTCGAAATCCTCAACATCCCAGGCGCGGTCGCCACCCAGGAGTATCTCGGTGAAACTGTCGGTCTAGGCTCTGGGAAACTCCAGGTTCTGCTCGTCAGCATCGAGCTGAACGACGGCAATGGTTCCGGCAAGCGGCCCGACTATTCAACCGACCTATGGCTAGTCCTTTCGATTGGAGATGACTTCTCTCTGCCCGTTGCAGCAACTCAGACTATCATCCCACAGCGCAACCCATCCCACAACGCATACATCTTCCCTTCTTTGGAGCTCGAAGGTGCTTCCATCAACATTGCACTTCCATCCTCCACCAGTCACTCTGATGTCTCCCGCTTCCAGCAGATTCTGTCTCAGTATGCGGCATACCAGGACGACGACCGTACAGACGCCGGTAAGATGGAGCTCATGGATGAAGACGGCAAGGTGATCGGCGTCGTGCAGGGAAACTTCACAGTCCACGAGGCGGATGCCATGTCAGACTCGGGCAACGAGAAGGCGCCTGTCCTCATCGATCTTCCCCCCGAGCCCACCAGCGACAGTGAGAAGCAAGATCTCCAAGTCGATGTGCTCTCCCCGGATGAAAAGCAGCATTGGATGATCCGAGGTGCCGATATGATCTCACGCAACATCATCAAAACCTCCGAGTACGTCGGCGGAAAGATTCAGGGCGCCGCAAATTCATACATCTCCAAGAACCCTGCCGCTGGCTCGTCTGGCTACTCCACTCCCAATAACGAAAAGGCAGACGCCTCTCAACCCCAGTCAGGCCCGGACCCGATCAAGGTTGGGCCCAAGACCCATGCTAGCGTTCGGACGCTCCACGAGTGGTCTGGCTCAGCGGTTCAGGTGTCCTCCAAGACGACCGGTGCGATCCTGCGTGTCGCCGGCGAAATTGGTGACAAGATCGGCAAGAAGACCGGCATCCAGCGCAAGGTCAACCCTGATGGCACATACGGACCGCCTCCCAAAGGCATCCGCGGATTCGTCAACCGCTCTCTCATTGCTGCCAACACTGTGCTCGACGGTGTCGATCAGGGAGCCCAGACTTTGCTTTACACCGGTGGCGACGCGGCCTCCAAGGTTGTAGGTCACAGATACGGAGACGAAGCGCGACAGGTGGCAAATGGCCTTGGCCGAACTGGTAAAAACGTCTTTATCGTATACAAAGATGTCAGAGGGGTCCGCAGAAGCGCGCTGCTCAAGGCTGCTCGATCTCGAGTCATGAAGGCCAAGCTGGACGACGGTCGCGAGGTCACCGTTCAGGTCGATGAAAAGGGCAATGCGGTTGCCTCGTCCATCTCGGAGCCAGCCGCGTCCACATCCAGGTCATCACCCGTCTCAGAAAAGTCGTCCTACGTTTCCGCATCCTCGGACCCACCTTCGTACTCCAACGCCTCCAGCACTTCTTATACCCTGCCGCCCCCTTCTCACCCTTCTGCCCGGCGCTCGCCAAGCCCCCAAAACTAGTCCTTCAGTTCGTGTTATAGTCATTTTGAAAACTCTTGATGCTCGAGATTGACGGGATTCCGCTGTGCGGAACTAGAAATCCGAGTGGTTTGAATCTTTGCATTGCGTTTGATCGTGTTACATGCAGAAGCCGCGATTGCGTGCCGCAAACGTGATTCTAAGGATGGCGGAAGCTAGGAAGGTACGGGGTATGGGTGGAGAAGCTTTTGTACGGCGCGGAATCGAGGGAAACCTAGGCCAGTAACCTCTCTGCTATCTCGCCCTTGTGCGTGTTGTGTCCTGTGGAGAAGAACAGCAGAGGCAGTGATCCTATTCCAGATGTTCTAAGCACATACTGGTTTCGTACGGCAAGGGGAAAAAATGGTTGCATGCTGGTGTTTGATGCGTGCGATAGAATTTAGAAACAGGTCAGAAGAAGAAGACCTGGTCATCGAGCTTGCTGACAGCGCGAGGTGGCACATATCCGAGCTCGGCAAGGTGCTTCTTGATGGCGTTGCCCATAGGCGGGGGGCCACAGAACAGGATTTTGATGTCGTCGGCAGGCTTGGGGAGGTTCTGCTCGATAGCCTCCTTGGTGACGAAGCCGACACCGCCCTTCCAGCCGGGAGGAGCCTCGTTGAGGAAGTAGTGGACACGGAATTGGTCCTTGTGCTTGGCAGCGAGCTCGTCGAGCTCCTCCTTGAGCAAGATGTCCTCCTCCCTGACGTTGGCGTAGATAAAGTCGATCTGCGTCTTGTCGGCAGGGTTCTTGAGGGCAGCACGGATGATCTGGAGGCAAGGGGTGAGACCGGTACCACCTGCGATCATGCCGAGATGACGCGCGAGACCAGGAGTGTAGCGCATCTGACCCTTGGGGCCCTTGACCGAGATGAGATCGCCGACTCTCATCGCACCAAGATACTTGGAGATGTTTCCCTGCTCGTACGACTTGACGACGAGGTCAAAGAATCCATGGTCGTCATCGGACGAGGTGGGAGTGTAGGAGCGCATCACATTCTTGCCGTTGATGTTGGCCTGGATGGAAATGTGCTGTCCGATAGGCAGACCGAGAATGTTGTTCTTGCGAGGGAGCTTGAAGCGGTAGAGAGCCGTGTTGGGCGAAAGCTTTTGCTTCTCCATTAGGCGGAACTGCTTCCACTGGGTGGGGTTGAGGACGGGCTTGGGCTTCTGCGAGTCAAAGTACAGCAGAGCTGCGACCGAGCAGATCAAGCCCACCACAAATGCCACGACAACGTTGAGCTCCATTGGGTTGGTTGCGGCGTCGTAGAATCGAAGAGGTTCGAAATCGGGAAAGACGTTCTTGGCCGCGTACTTTGTGATGGCAAGACAGACGCCAAATGTGACCAAGATGGAAGAGACGAGGACGACCTGCTCTACCAGGACCATGCAAACGAGTTGATATGGCAAGCCAGATATCTAGGGCGGCGACACGACGAAGGGTGGTGATGGTACACTGTGAAACGTTTTGTTGGGGGAGGATGAGCTTTGGCGTTGATTGAATGACGACTCAAAGACCTCGCCAGGCGTGGAAATGACGGGTGGATTGGCTTTGCGGGGCTACTGTACAGTAGTCTGGTGAGAAGATCTGCCGAATCTAGGATTTTTCGTGTGGCGCATTGCACTTTGGTAGAGCCCTCTTTGTCTGGCACTAGGCCCTGTCCAGCTCATCGGGTTCTGAGATGGCTGCACAGGCTCAGCTGAGTTTTCACCCGTTGACCCAAAAAGCTTGCCGTGAAAAAGTGAGCCGATCGACTCGCTTAGAAGCGTCGAGAGCTTCCTTTTTTGGCACGGCCGAAACAATCACCGGCCTAACATTTTCCAATTTGATTCGAGGTGGAGCCCAAAGCACAGACCATGAGCGTTGTCCGCTCCGAGGCGTTTTCTAGCCGATTCCAGTGAGATAACACGCGAGTTGGCCGTGTCTTGCTTGGCCCCACAGCACCGCACCGCACCGCACCGCACCGCACCGCACCACACCACACCACACCACGCCACAGAGACAAACAGGGTCGAGATCGGGAATCGGAAGTGCGGCGTCGACTCATATCATATTCGGCCTCCGCTGGGCTGTGTTCCACTTGCTAAGCAGCTGCAGCAAGCCCTCTCCAATCTCAGAGATGGAGGAGGCACAAAGGATGCGTGGGGAGCCATAAGTTAACTTACAGGCAAACACATACTGTCGCCTGAACCTGTGTTCGAGCATCAAAAGTCAAGTCACCGTTCTTTTCACCCCCACTTCCTCGGATGCCAGCGCACCATTAAAGGCCCAAGTGGCTTCGCTGCCAACCACAATCCCAGCATCCGTAACATCACATCCTCTTTAATCTAGTCACCACAAGCAAAGCAAGTCGACCGCCACAACATGGAGACGTTCTCCATGGGCCCTTCCAGCGCTAGAAAGTCGATGGAGCACACCTCACGCGCCGCTTCCAGCAATGGCTACTATTCTGACGGCACAGCTACCTCGGCAGCCGACATCTCGTCCTCCTTACTTGAAACTTTCAGGACCATCCTCACAGAAGTAGACAGCTATATCACACTCTACGAAGGGCGCATCAAGTTGGAGGAAGAATACATCAAGAACCTCAAGATTTCCCTCGAAAGACAGAAGGAGCTCGATGCCAAAGTCAACTCTAAAATCGTCGGTGATGCCGCACTCATGGCCGACGCACAGCGCTACCCAGGGCTCAGGCGGGCCTGGCTCGAGATGCGCCAGAACGATCAGCGAGAATTGGAAGCTAGATCCTACATGGTCGAGACTTGTCGCCAAGGTGTCCTTGTACCGCTTTTAGCTTTCCGTGACTCGCAGCAACGTATCCGCAAGCGTGTCAAAGAAGACTTGCGCAACAGTCTGGCCCAGTACGACGAGATGCGCAACGTCAGCCTGCCCAAGGTCCGAAGAGCATACGAGAAGAAGGCCGAGGAGGTGGAACATCTTCAACTTCAAGCGCAAGCGGTCGAGGACCAGCGCATCTTGCTAAGCACCAAGACGTCCGATCGCGACATCACCTCTTCCACTCACGGCCGCCTTCCATCGACTCCAGACTTGGATCCCACCGCCGCCACGTCACCCCCTTCTACCTTCTCAGTGGTAGCAGGCGGTGGCTCGAGCCTCACGCGACGCAAGAGCAGCCGACGTCTTTCGCGTCGTCATTCGAATGCATCGTCCAAGTCGCTTGGCGCTTCAAATAGGGGCGCCGAGAGCTCAGACGAAAGATCCACGCTCGGCTCACCCCCCACTAACGAAGCATCCCTTCCACCAGCCAGCGCTGCATCCTCAACTTCACCACCAAGTCCCAATCAGGAGAAAGCCAAACCCAACTTCTTTGACGTCTTCAAGTCGCGCGAAGGATGGGACACTGCTCGCAAAGAGGCTCCCAAGAAGATCGGCGCCCTCATCACGAGGATGCGAGAGGGCAGTCAGGCCGGCTCTGGCGGATACAGCGGCCCTGGTTTGGGCGACGGCGGCGCCTCTACGCCTTCTATGAGCGAAGCGCTCCTTGGAACATTCGGTGGTGGCGACAAAAATCCGTACAGGGCTACGCAAACCATCGCTGCCAAGCAGGCACGAGCCAAGCGCGAGGTCGAGGAGGCCGACAAGGCGTATCGTAAGGCCATCTTTGACCTCGAAACGCTTCGTTTGCGCAGGCTGAGGACGCTGAAAGCCGCCGCAGCGTCAGTGGTCGAATGCCGACGCGAGCTAGCTCACACTGCTCAAGCTGTCTGGCTGCAATCGGAGCACTCCTTGATCGTTCTGCACAACAAGGGAAGCGGTCTGCACCAGCACAGCGAGGAGATCATCAAGACTGCACTCGATGACTTTGACCAGGAACTCAAGTCAATGGAAGACAACCTGCCAGGTGTCAGAACGCTCGAAGACAAGAGAGTATCGTACGTCAACTACTGGCACGGCGAGCTTAAGAATCTGATCTTTGGCACGCCTCTAATCGACTATCCCCTCACTGTGCCATACCGGCTCAGCGACACTGTGGCTCCTCCCCTGATCGTGACAAAGTGTATTGACTTTATCGAAACGCACGCCATCAACCTTCCAGGCATCTATCGTATCTCGGCCAAGCAGTCGAGTGTTAAACAGCTGGCTCTAGCCATCGAGAAAGACGAGCTTGGATTCCAATTTGATCCCGCAAAGGATGAGCCGGCTGCTGTTGCCGGCGTGTTCAAGGACTACCTGCGTCAACTGCCCGAGCCGGTGCTCGCTATACCTTGGGCAGAGAGGATCAAATATACCCACGAGAGGGAGGAACACATCCGAACTGGATTTGCCATGTTGAAAGGCAAGATCCGTCGGTTGCCGCCCATCCACCAAGTCACACTCAAAGTCATCATTCAGCACCTCAGCAGGGTGGCCCAGCACGCTGACCAGAACAAGATGACAGCTGCCAACCTCAGCGTGGTCTTTTCGCCCTGCCTTCTTTCGGAAGCCGACCACGAGACCACGAGCGTGGCGGCCGCGATGGAAGAGGACAAGACAGTTGAGGACCTCATCCTGTACTGCAACGACATTTTTGATCTCAAGACGGCAGGCGCACCCTTGCTGCCGCCGATCTCTTCGACACGCGCTGACGAGCTAAGCAGAGCCGGGAAAAGTGCAGCGGATGCTGCATTTGCGGCTTCGTCGCCAACGGCCGAGAGCATCGTCGAAGCGCCCTCCTCGTCGGACTTGCCGATCACCGGTACGGCCAACCTGAAGAGAAGCAATGCCATCACGCCTGCTATTGCTGCGGGTAGCGAAGGTCCCGATCTTGGAGGGATCCAGGCGCATGCCCGACACGCCAGTAGTGGCTCCTTCACGGCCATGACGGCAGCTCCACAACTCGAGAATGTTGAGCCACACGGGAGTCAACTCCAAGACCAGACTACACCAGAAGCGGGGTCGCTGCAGGACCTTCCTCCTCTGCAGACCGCGGATCTTACCGCCGGTAGAGCCCGTGCGGTAGAATCGTCGGGCGGATCCAGCAGTGCCGTTGTTGTAGGATCGGAAAAGGCCACTGCATCTCTTCGAGCAAATCAACGTGCTAAGACAGATCCAAGCGCTCGGACCAACGTTCTTAAATCGAGCGACCACGCTAGCGAAGCAGATGTTGCGAAGACCGACAACTCTCAGGTTACACCCATCTCGAGCACTGGCTTGTCAGGCGAAGAGAGACAGATCTACCTGGCGGCTACCTCGGCCATGGCGCCTTCACCACTGACAGCCCACTCCAATGGCCCTCTTACACCTGGTCTCCTCACCCCCTCGTCGCTGCGGTCACCGCTCGACCACGTCATCGATTCGGCACAAGCATCGCAAGGCCATCCTACACCGACAATTGAGCAAGCCGACCCTCATCAGGACTCTCCTGTGGCCACAAGCTCACCCTTGGAACCTGAGGCCACACTCCACCGCTAGCTATTCTTTGCAACACTCACATTGATCCATCACTACTTATAGCATCGTGCCAAGATACCACCTCCGCATTCTGTAGCATCGCATAGCAAAGCAAACAGCACAGCATACCTTAACATCTCATTTTCGATCCGTATATGCGCAATGGCCTGGTCTAATCTGAGTTGGCACGCTGAGCGAAATCGTAGCACCCCATCACATATCAGCAAGGCGAATGCAGAACGGGACAGCTAGGCGTGCATGAGCATCTACGCATTTCCGTTGGCTTCATGATTGAGGGAGTCACTGGACAAGGCAGGAAAGCCTTAGAAGCACGATGAAAGAATCGGAAGCAGGGGTATTCTTGATGGAACACAATGTGGCGTTTATCGAGGTCGAGACGGAAATTTGCTGTGTTGTCAAGCGTGCTCGCAGCTGCAGTTCATCGAATGTGCCGATGCGAGGAAAACAGACCTGGAAGGGCAGAGAAAGAGTGTCAGTCCCTCCCACTTTGCAACTCTTCGGAGCATGTGACAGTAGCAACGGTAGGCAAGAAAAAGTAGCGCGAGCCGTGCATGAGCCGGATGAAGTTGTAACGACACGACATGAACGCTCGGATCTCTTCACCTCGTTCTATCACATCCAGGAACCCTGCGCCCATGCAGCCGTTAGGAGTAATGAGGCTCGGGAGTGTTCGCACCTCCCACGGTTTCCAGTGGCAAATTTATGCGGTCTTGCTTGGTTAGCAGCGATTGCAATGGCAGCTGTCTCGGACCTTCAGAGCAAATGTAACTACCGGCTACTTGCCCTTACCTTCTCTCATGACAGTGTTACGACCTTACGACATCAGGAAGACCTACGACGATAGACCGAATCACTACCGGGAAGATGTCTGAAGCATCTCGCCACTAAACAGCTCCGAGAACGTCGACAATTTTTGGGGCGAACGCAATCGGCCAGCCCTTGGTTACGCCAAGGCTGCTCACGGGTAATCTGATGGAAGGAAACGAGCAGTATGTTAGGCAGTTGGCGACGTCGCTTTCGGCACAGTACTCAGCAAGAAACGCTCGCGACTTCACAGTATCCAGCCACTTTCGATCAAATACTAACCCCGGCGACGGCAACGCAAGAACGGCAAACCATACGTCGTAGGGCAGGGCTGCAGGAGTTTAAGAAGTCCAGCAACGTTTCGAAAAGTAATTCTGCTCCTCGGGTTTCGCAATCACCACTGCGTCCATCTCAGCCGAGAGCTACTGGTAAGGCCTCGATCAAAAGATCCGACACTCCCCCCCACAAAAGGTACCGAAGCGCACGTGGGTCCAATCGCGGCATCATCGGGGACGGCACTGTCTCTATATTCTCGAATCGATTTTTCTCTTTCCGACAAAGGCACTCGCCTGAATCAGCCGTCAAAAACGACCATACGGTTCCGGTGTCAGCATCCGAAGGAGTTGAAGTAGCATCAAACGATGGAAGAAGATCGACATCTTGGTGGCAGCGCAGCCAGCAGTCAGGCGGAGATTCGAGCAACGATGATCAACAAACGGCCAAGTCGGTGCTGTCCAATGAAAGACCCAATCGGATCAGGAAAGGTGTTGAGACGGAACGACAGGATCGGCTAGTGGTGAAGGAGGTCTGCGGAGCATGCCGTCGATCATGGTGTCAGACAGACATAAGGGGAGCGCCATTTCCAGATCCAGGGTCCAGCTCGTTCAGTCGAGCGGACCAATTTGGGCCGCCCATCGACGCATTTGGAAAAGTCAAAATCGAGGCGAACGAAGGCGCAGCGGCGACACCTGCAGCAGTACGCATCAAACCCTGCACAATCTCAGAAGAAGCAGAAGCAGCAGCAGCAGCAGCAGCAGCAGCAGCAGCAAAACCAGCACCAGCGTCAGCACCGCGAGTCAAGGTTCCGTCAACGCGAAAAACACAGTCAGGCTCACTTCGAGCAGCGTTGAGCTTCCTCACCGCACCACTTGAAGCACGTTTGCGAAGCAGGAGCGAGTTCTTCGTCAGCAGCAGCAACAGCGAGAGCAAAGAAGAGCACCACTGCAAGAAGCCAAGAGGAAGTCGAATCAGTCTCTCGTTTCGCACGCGCTTACGCCCCACCGATCCTAGAGACGGCTGCCCGACGGTTCACGACGACACCTTTCGCAACCGTCAGGAGCTTTCGTTCGAGCCTTTCAGGCCAAGGCGACACAGAGTTTCTTGTGCAGTTGACCATTTCCCCATCCAAAGGGTCGGTAGCTGTGGTGACGATGGCTGCTCATGGCCTGACGGCGCCAAGAAGGGCTGCCAAATTGCAGAAAAGCCTCGCGCCCAAATTCATGATGATTTTTCCAAATCTGATCTGAAAGAAGCCGCTTCTTCATCAGGCTTGCATACGGGACACGGTTCGAGATCGAGGCAAAAGGCAGCGACGAAAGCGCAATTACAGCAGAGCACACGAGCCTTGACCAACTTGGGTTTTCAGAAAAACCCATCTCAGCTGCTGCATCTCCAAGTGGCCGATGCTTCTGAAGGGCCAGAATGCGCCTCCATCTCCGCGTATGGTAAGTGACCCTGGCTACGACTTCTTCGTCCTCTTCTCCATCCGTCGTGTTTCCTCCCAACCAATCCTTCGTTTCGACAGTTCAACTCGTCACCTTCGCCTCAGCCATCGCTTACTGACAATAACGCACTCCCCCCAAACCGCAACTTATCCTCATTCTGACGTCGGAAACCGTTGATCGCATCTCCAGTCGATCCTTTCTTCGCATCACCAACCAGCATCAGCTCGCCCGCGAGTCCTCGTCTGAGCTATCAAGACGGCCTCTTAAGCTCATCAGCACGCTATCAGCATCACACGGCTGTTCAGACAGCCCACAGGGTCGTATCTGTTCCGATTCGCTCGACTTCACCCAGACCTCATGACAAGCATTGCAGCCACAGCACGTATGCACATCCTCTTTTAGGCACTCACTCTGCCTCTGCGGGCACCAGTGCAGATCCCTCTTTCCGGAATCCCACACATCGCCACCATTTGGAAGCTGCCCGCATCCAGGACGTGCGACCTAAGGATAATACACTCATATCCTCATTCGATATCTACCAGCCCCATCCTTTCGGAGTCTGGCACGTCAATCGAGACGGCCCCACAAGCCTGCCCCTGCCTCCCAAGCGCTCAGCTTCGGCCTCCTTTGTTCGCCAAGCATCCGGGCCCACTTGCACTCTCACCAAGCACACCCGAAACGCGCACTCGTTGGGATCCCTTCCCGACCTTCCATCCGCCAACGTGTCTGCTCGACTCTCTATCGGCACCCAACGCTCTTCGCTCGGGTACGCCGACGTACGCACCTCGGGCTTTCCCTTCATCATGTCTGAAAGCGGGTCAGAGACATCGGACACTCCAGCGGCCTCGAAGCCAGCATCCGAGCTCGGCTCCCTTCATAGATTCAATGCAGCCTCAGATGCGGGATCGATCGCAATGAGTAGGACCTATTCGGACCAGCCGAGCATGCGCAGCTATGAAGAGAGCTCGGTCAGTGCCAAAGGGCCAGGTGCTACAATAAATCGTAGCGTCGGAGAACAGCTTGGCAGTACGCTACAAAAGCACTTTTCTCCATCGCCAGAAGTTGCCGCCTCGGCACCATCGCACCAAGACGATTTGCTGTCCTTCGTAGAGCATCGTGGCGCTCTCAGCGATCATGCCGCTTCAGCCTCGATTGGAGACGAGCACAAGTTCGACAATGAGGCCGAAGAGGCGCCAGCGATGCGACCCATCAGCAACGTCAGCATAGAGAGCGCCAGCTCACCGATCATGAAGATGCACCCGCCCTCTATCACTACGCCTTCCTTGCGCGACTTCCCGGTCAATGCCAACAACAATCCCAGCTTCGAATCTGTGCACGCGCCTGTGCGACAGCGCACCGACTCACGTCCAACCATCTCGCCCACGAATGCCTCTCGCTCCATCTCGACGCCTGCACCCATGCCGCTGCCGCAGGCGATGCAGGACCTTCGCCCTACGGTCAGACGCGCCCAGGGTCAACGTGCGGAGAGCGAGGTGATACGCAGCTGCAGCTCGTCGAAGCCATTCAGCTTTCCTCCAAGGTCCAATGCTCAGTACACGCCACAGGAACGCGCCAACATGCTTCACGCCAAAGCACCCCAGACCAAGAATGGCGGTTCTTTCATTCGTCGACTGATCCGCAGAGCGAGTCTCAAAGGCAACAAGTCGCAGTCGGTGGGAGGCACCTCATACTGGGCCAGCCCGGGCAAGACCCCGATCGCGGGCCCATCCGAGTTGGAGGATTCATCCGACGCCGCGACCACACCTCGCGCCGACAGTTTTTCATCGAGGGGCACCTCGAAAGAGCCCAAACCACGAACGAGCCTAACACGTCGTCGCAGCAAGTCGAAGGACGCTAGCTTCACAAAGACGTCAAAGACGTCTTCTATCTTTGCGCCGTTTCTCGCCCGGGATCCCTCAAAAAGCAGCGGTAGGTTTCGAACAAGGCGTGAAGACTCTTTCGGTCATCTCGGCCCGCTGCCACTCGACGACACCCCTCCTCCTTTCCCGAGAGATGGACTGCCCCTCAACCCCAGCTCGCCTTTCCTGGCACGCGATCCTGATTTTGCAGGATTTTCGCGCGCGTCTGATGATGGCGTCAAGAGCAGAGACTTTGCCATCGTTCAAGGGCCGCAGCGATCTTCGCCGGATCAGCAGGAAGCTACCGAGTACCTCGAAAATCCTCCAACGACCCGAGCAGTAGAGCCTGAGGCCAAGGAAGACGGCCTTGCGCAGAGACCGCTCTCGCACATGACCGATCAGACCGACAACAGTCTTGGTGTGGGTGTCGCTGCTGCCACCCGCAACAACTTCAACTTTCAAGACTCGCTCGGCCTCAACGAGCTCTCTGCAGCAGCAGGGCAGCGTTCAGAGGCATCAGACGCACAAGCCTCGTCGTTCGGTCACAGCCAGCCATCAGTCTCATCCGCCGGGCATTCGAATGCCACCGAAGGACACGCGCGGCCTCGCGCTGGTATCCCTCGCATCTGGCAAGGTCTTGAAGCCATCGATGGGGACAACACGATGCGCTCCAGGGATATCGACGATGCCGACGAGTCCGACGATACGCCACCCGATCATAGCCTTCCATCCAATAGGTTCGACACCGTCACCACCACCAGTTCGTTCAAGACTGCTGTTAGTAGCCTTGACTCACCTAGATCTGCTTCGACTCGTCGACAGAACGTTGGATCTAGGGCATCCAGGGTCAGTCTCCGTACACTGGACACACCGCTGGCGCGACATTTCGATCAGGGCACCAGGCAGGACTCGCCGCTCGCTGACCTCATTACCAACCTGGAAGGACGTCTCAGCATTCCAAGCACCGCTGGCACGATGGGCTCAGCGCCGTACCAGGATGCCACAGCCTCGCCCAGCAGCGAATTCCTGCACCTCGAAGCGGAGGAGGCTCACCCAGCTCTGGCCGCAGGACCATCGCCTTCGCCTCCTTTCGACGGACATGAAAGACAGCTATACTACGATGAGGTCCATGATGAAGATGACAATGCATCGATCCGCGCCCTTCCTCGCGAGACGCACTTGCCTGCCGCCTCTCATACAGCACTCATCGAGACGATGGTGCACTCAAACTGCAATTCCCTTATCGACCCGACGCCTCTGACATCTCATGAGGCTCACGACACAATGGGTGACGAAGAGCACTGGCACAAACGTGACACATTTGGCGGTTTGGACTCGATCCCTCTAGCGTCGGTCGAAGCGCAACAAAGAGAACCAACCTCGAGTGCGACTCGACCACCGCTGTCCCGCTTCTCCACTGCCACAGCTGGACCCGAGGACGAGGATCACCTCATCGACCGTTTGGACGGAGACGAGACGGAACAGCAGGAGGTGGTGCTGCCCGAGGTAAAAGTCTCCGAAATCGAGAGCCATTTGGCAGCAGTGGAAGCGGCTTTGCAGGACAACCGAGATGAAGGAAGTTTCGACCCAACTTCCCTGCGGCAGAGGATGTCGGACGCATCCTACGTCATGCACGCCAACACTTCTTCCGCGAGCATGCTTTCTCCCGACGGGAACTTGCTTTCAGCGCCGCAAGCACTTGACAGAAGTACCGACGACCTTCCGCTTCCTGGTGCTTGGACGCAGGACAGCTCTTCTTTCATTGTGAGCGACGACGGACGTCGTATCACTCTTGCTCCGGAATCGCATGAGGCGCTTGCGGATGCTGTGCGCAGCGTGCGGAAGGCCATAAGCTCTTCGCAGCTCACTGAGGCCGACGAATCTCGTACGGCCGTCGCCAGTCGGTCAGCCGACACGCTTGGTACGGAAAGCTTTGTTTCTGACGCCGCGGAGCCAGCCAGCGAACCGATACCGGCAGGTGAGATCTCGATGTTGTCTGAGGCTACGCCCGCTCGAGCCGCACGAAGACGACAGGAGGGCATGCGCGACATTGAGGAGGCCTACGGTCGCATGCTGGCTTTGGTGCAGTCATCAGCCATCGGCGTCACGCCTTCTCCGCAAATGCGGGTCGAGGAAGGTCGCCTCGGGGTGGAGCCTCCCCGTCGTCCTATGAAGCAGGGACAGGCCACTCTGGGAGACAACGAGTCCTTCAACTCCCCTCTGGCAAAGGCATCGACAAAGACAGACGAGCCACTGAGTCAAGCGGTCCAGTCCAAGCGAAACACGTTCGACAGCGCTAGCATCGGCCAGTCCGCGCGTAACCAGGCTCGGGCTCAGTCTATTGGTGAGAGTCGCACATCGACGTCACTATCCGGACTTATGGGCATACCGCTCGACCTCAACGCACAAATGCTGCGCCACGCAAGCGTTTCCTCGGTCTCATCGGCGGTTGACGTATCCAGAACCGAGTCGGTCGAGGGAGCGCCCGTCCGCAGGCGACCGCCATCCGATGCTAAATCGAGCTCGAGCCGGTATTCGCAAGCCCTCAGCCGAGACCACGTCGCTTCATCGTTGATGGAATCGGATGGATTCCGCAAGCGTTTTAGCAGTGACAACACAACCGTAGGTCGGGCTAGCTCTGGCGGCGGACACACATCACCCTCCGCTACCGTCAAGACGCTTGGCACCCCTCGGTCGTTCGCCACTTCCGTTTCGCAGCATTCGCTTGCCAACATGGTGCGTCGTCACGAGCTCGAGAAGGAGAGTCTGCTCGACACGCTCGAGAGAGTGCGTGCAGAGAACGCCGACCTGCACGCGCGCCACGACAGTCTTACCTCCGATCTTCACGCGGAGGTCACGCGCGTGTTGGAGCTGGAGCGAGAGCTTGAACGCCGCGATTCGCGGGAAGTCACATTGATTGGTCAGATCCAAGAGCTGGAGAACGAGCTGGTAGAGCTGCGCTATCTCGATCACCAGCTCAACACCAGCGCTGATCAGACACTGGGATCGGAGGATGGTGAAGGCTCTATCATGGATGTGGAGTTGCCGACGACTCTTCACTCGAGCTCACGCCTGGGAACGGGTGCCTTCTCACCGCGATTCAAGGCGGGTCAACTCGTCTCTCCTCCGCCATCGTTCTCTTCAGCGTCTGTGTCGGCTTTGGCCAAGCCCACGCACAGGAGCTCGCGTTCGGAAGCCTTTGTCTCTGACTTGCCTGGGTCGCAACGATCGACGTTGCTTGCGAGCAGAAGCCAGCTGCCGCGTGCCCGTCCTATCTCCTTGCTCAACGGACCCGGCGGCCTGTTCAGAGAAGAGCACGCCTCGGAACGATCGAGCCAAGCATCACCGCTCCCGACGCCGCGAAGCAGTAGTCTTCTTCGGGCGCACCGAACATCCACTAGAGCAGCTAAAGCGCAGCGGGCCTCGCCTACTTTGGTCGGCCTCAGTCTTCCCAAGGAGGAAAATGAGATGTGGAACATTGCCGACGAGCAGCTGCCAGAGATTGACGACGAGCTGAGCCCAACTTCGATGTCGAGGTCGCATCAACGGAGGCAGAGCTTGTCTGCGCAGGTCGAGACTTTTGATTCGAGACTCGGCGATGCTGGACACGGCGACACCAGCCACGAGCGTGATCATAAAGATGAGGAGGACCGAAACAACTCTGTGCCTTCAGCAATTCAGCACAAGACTGCTACGACGGCCTCGAGCAACGGAGGGACTCCTCAACGCGACGTGTCTTCGTCTATGCCGCGGTCCACGTCGCAGGTGACTGTGACGAAGAGCACGGCTACGCAGCTGCCGCGACCTTCGCCCACTCCCAGCAAGATCCCCACCAGTCGCTCGGTCAGCGGTATCTCCGACTCGCCTTCATACCGAAGCGTCTCATCGCGACTGCCACGACTTGGGCTCAAACCGAGCTCGCGCTACTCAACTACCGGCAGCGGCTTCCGCAGCGTATCCGGAGCTACCGACAAGTCGACCGGCTCCACCCTTTCGTCCGTGTACAGCACCATGTCCGCCGGCGCACCGCCGTCCCTCGGCTCGCTGCCCAGTGGTAACAACACGATGGAGGAAGAGATCCAGGCTGAGCTCGCACGGCTGGGAAACCCCCAGCCCTATATGCGATACTACTCGCCCCCTCGCAGCAAGATGATTTAATCTCAAAGTCTCCTGATCTGCATGATGATCTACTCAATATGCCCTTGATCCTTGATCACGATCGCATGATAATGATATCGTATTTGCACATGGGTATCGAATTAGTGTGACTATTCTGCATTGAAGGCGTTACAGAAGGAGGCGGGTGGGCATGCTCCGGAGAGATGCTGTGTTCGTGGCTGGCGTCTGGTGGTGATCTTGCCAAGAGAAGCCACTCGAGGCGAGAAGTTCACGGTTGAAGACGACTGTCTGTCGTATCATCCGATGCTGGATGGATGGAGATATTGCGATGGGAACGAGCGGCTTTTGCAATGATCTTTACGCGTCCTGTGGAGTTCCTCGAACGCCTTTGAGCCTCTGTTGCTTCGGAGGTATAGAAAGTCTCGTGTGTGTAGAGAAGACTCATCTCGATCCTTGGACTGTGGTGACAGCCGATACGCTATGCGCTGGCAAGCGGTCTATGTCTCTGAGGCGATGGATCATAATGTTGGATTGCATCCGTTCGCGCCTTCAACCTCGAACGCGCTTGCGGGCGCCATTAATGTGACGCCTTGTGATGGTCCTAGATGCCTTTAGACCATTGGAGAGATCAATTTGGTGCGCAACTCTCGATTCGTTGGCGAGCCGTTGCAGGTAGATCAGGAATGCTAGCATCACATAGAGGTCAGCTGTCTTGGAGAGCCTCGTGTTGGGCGGAAGATGGGCGCGGACGAGTTTCTTGATCAGGCTTCGTGCGGGGAGCTTCATGTTTGCGGACTTGCGTTTCGCCCGCAGCAGTCTGGTGGATTGGAGCCTTCAGATAGAGTGCGGTGGCAATGACAAAGTGAAAAAGAGACTATAGGTCAAGAGTGGATGACGGCGAGAAGGAGAGGTGATGGCAAGATGAGCGGACAAGTGACAGTTTCGGATAGCGCAACACAGGGTCAAGACGCGCCTTGGCCAATTTGTGCTGCTGCGCCTGCATCACGTGCAGTCGCCTGTCAAGAAAAAGTGGAGTAAGCTCAGCCAAAAGTGCAGCTGCAGAACAGGCGTGCTTGAGCCATCCTTCCCACCGACCTTTGCCAACAACACCAGCAGCACTAGCAGCACCATTAGCATCACCAATCTCAACGCATCCGGATCGGCCAGCCAGCTTGTCTGATATCTGTGGGCTACTGCACTCAGCTCAAAAGAGCATATTTCAAGCGCGGCCATGTCATCACAGGCCGGGTCATCAGGCTCAACTTCAGCGCTCAAGACGTCGAAGCTTTCACCTGTCGTTCTGGACAGTCACTCTTCTTCGGGGATCGGCAGCAACATCAGCCTGTGAGTCTCGCATTCGCTACAAGCATTTTCAAGATGGCTTCTGACCACTTACACTGACCTTCTCCCATCGATGCTCTTTCAACGCAAACAGCCATCCGCTTCCGATCCTCAATATCTCTGAGCACCTCGTGCGAACAAGACTGCAGAGTGACGATGCAGAACTGACAGGTAGGTCACATTCTCGGCGAGTCCCTGGTACGTGTGCAAGATTGAGGCTGACCTTGAATGGTGCCTCCCGCTAATTTTCAGTCTACGGTGTCCTCCTTGGGACACAGCAAGGACGAGATATTGACATTCAGAACTCCTTCGAAATCAGGCTGGATCCACCTTCATCGCCGACTGCGTCGCCTGCCATCAATCATGCTTTCCTCAGATCGCGCCAGGCACAGTACAAGCAAGTCTTCCCCGCTCTTGATCTTCTCGGCTGGTACACGATCGGCGATGTTCCAACACCGCAAGATCTCGAGGTGCACAAGCAGCTGCTCGCATACAACGAAACACCACTTCTCGTCCAGCTGCATCAAACAGTATCATCGTTCGAGAATGCAGAGGTCAACGGAGAGCTGCCGATCAGGGTATACGAGTCGGTGGTAGAGATGGTGCAGGGCGAGACGACCAACTTTTTCGTTCCTGCTGGGTTCAAGATCGAGACAGGAGAGGCGGAGCGTATCGCAGTCAACCACGCTAGCAAGGCCGGTGCTGAGTCTGGCGGTGATCATGAAAGTGCCAGTACGTACTTGCCGGCATTTGCTTCGAATTCACTCATACGTGTTTGGATACTAACGCTGCTCTCTCATCTTTGACTCTGCTCGCAAATAGTGCTGGCTAGCATCCAAGCACAACACAACGCCATCAGCAAACTCAACGATCGCATTCGCCAGGTGCTGATCTACCTACAAGCTGTCAAAGCTGGCGAAGCAGCTTGGGATCATGAAACGTTACGGCAAATCCAGACTGTCGTTGCAAACTTGCCGCGGACTGTCCTGCCAGAGCTTCAGGAGGAGCTACTAAGGGTGAGTGCTAGTCGAGGATTAGAGATGCTGTCCATTCATGATCGGTTCGCGATCTGTGGACGATCTCGATTGCTCTCTGTCGACAAAATCGGATCTCTTCAGCTGACCACCTGACCTTGATGCCCAACATGTGCTGCTCTTTCGATGATAGGAACACAACGACGTGCTTCTGACCAACTACCTCTCTGTGCTCACAGAGAGCCTTCACACCATGAACGAGGTAAGTACGGACGAACAAGTCCGAAACCTATCGCAGTGGCGTCCTCCGAGACACGAAAGGCTCTCGACTCCGTCGGTAGTCTGTCACCCACCGCACACGGCAAATCAATAGGCCGAAGCACCAAGAGATGTCCGTACTCATGACTGACGCGATCTCCGCTCCGCTCCCTCCTCGGCCTTCGAACTTTGCTTTCTTCGGGCATCTTCGGATACGACGAACGATTTCGCACGGCGACGATGTCTTAATGGCTGGTTCTCGTCGCCGGCATGGTTCGGTCAACACGACAGCTGACGGACAAGTTTGAAGTGGTCCAGGCTGGCGGAAAGGATGACGGCGGTGATGGCGGGCTGTTGGGAGTTTCGGCACCGGGAGCGCAGGGTCGCAGAGGCGGAGGAGGCAGGAGCTCGGCGCTGCGGGCTGTATACAGCTGATCAGGTCAACGGACATGAGGTGCTCTCACATGCTCGATCAATCTAGCCTCGTGTGTAGTCATGGTGGAGATCTTCTAAGCCACTCGGTGATTCACACAGGCTCGCGTGGCGAGCCCTCGTGATGGCGTGGCCGACATTCGAAACCCATCTGCTTTGCTTTGCATGTCGATCAGGAAATTGCACGAACTCACATGGCGGTGTGTTGTTGCAATAAGACGCAACGTAAATACGCAATCGATTCCATCACAAGCTCGGGGCCAAGGCCCTGACGTCGTTTGTTCCAGGCTCGGCGAAGAAGGTGGGGCGCCACACTTAAGGATCTGCATAGAGACCGGAACCGAACTCTTCGGTCACAAAGAACCAGGAGGGTGAGAGACAGCGATAAAACGTTTGTGGCTCTACCGGTCGGCGAAAGAGAAGGGGGGTTCTTCTCGCTCAATAATCCCCGGCTTGCCACGGTGAAGAAGCCGGGTGCTTGGGGTTCCATAACTTCCCTCTTTCACCCCTAGAAGCTTGCACCGCGGCTCTTGATGACTCGAGGAATTGGACCGGGTGGCAAAGTGCAGCGGCGGCGCGGTGATCATTGCGGAGTGGAGACCGCGTCGAGCGAGCTTAGATTAGATCGTGACAAGGCGGTGGTTGGTTGCAATTCGGGCAAAAAGAGCCGAACAATTAGGCAAGAAGGCGTGCGAGAGGCCGTATTTCCCCACCTCTCTCTACACGCCTTGACGAGATTTGCAGGCATGAAAAGTTTGGCGTGGGCCCCACCAGGGTCTAGAACTTTGGAACTTTTGGATTCTTTGTCGTTCCCCACCAGCCAGAGTAAGCCTAGCTGTCTGAGAAGCCCCGCAAATCGGTCGAGAGCTCTCGTCACGCTTGGCGAGAAGGGCGTGGGAAAGATGCTGGGGCATGGCAGAACATACATGTCTAACTTAGTTGCTCTGGAGTATCTTTGGGAAGCAGCGGCCATCTCGAGAGCATGTGCGTCAGAGACACAGCTTGAGAGGAGAAAAGTGGGGAAAGCAAGGAGCAAGAGGCCTGACCAGAGCTGCTCGTTGTCCCTTTACGCAGACGCCTGCACACCAATGCCGAGATACGTCCAGCACCAGCGTTGCTTTTCCCCTTGTGCGGTCAATCAGGGGGAGCCGCAAGCGGTACGACATGCGGCGCACCTCTTGCGGCCCGTGTATGACACTGGCACTTCCTTAGCTCGGGTAAAGAGTTTGCAGGGAAAGGGAAATGCAGGCCCCACCGGCTTTTGAAAGCACTCATTTACAGTGACCAAAAGCCTTGATACCCTCGCATGGAGTGCGTGCTTTCATGTTGAATGTACCGCTTTGAGCCCAGTGTAAACCGAACGCTTTTTCGACCGCGTGGCGTTTAGAAGCGAGACCTGCCAGCCTCAAATTGAAGACACGGCTGCATTATAAAGTAAAGAGGTGGAATTAGCCTAAATTGAATTAGTGGCACCATTTCAAGCCCAAATCAGGGGCACCTTTTCCAGAGCCGATGCTGAGCTGACTCCAAGGGTTAATCTTTGGTAAAAATATATATATATATCAGAAAATTCTGGCGGCTTTGTGCTTGCGAGATCCAAGGCACAAGAGCGCATCCAAAGCTTTGCCATTCGAGACCTTGTGCGCGGTGCAGCCTAGAAGCTCGCTCGAGACCCTCTTCCGACTTTACTTTTTGTTAAGCGGACCTGACTCAATTCACATTTCGGACCAGGTTCGCCCACTGCAAAAGCGACCCACACTGTAGCAGTGCTTGCCGTTGCGACTGCTGCTGTAATTGCCTTTTCGTCCTTTCGAGTTGCCCTGCAGCCACGGCACCAATCACGCCAATCTGGCTGTCTCTGTCTGTCTTGCTGAGTTTGTCTGCGTGGACTAGCGCGTCTCTGTTGGTTGCGGAGCACTGCAACTGAACCTAGACCTCGACCCAAAGTCGCTCAGCCCTTTTCCTTTGCTCTTCTTGACGCTTCACGCTTCAAACTCGAGTTGTGTCATTCCTTCTCGTGCTGTATGGCTGCAAAGCTGGCTACCTCTGTCCTGTACCTGCCGTGCCACCGTGCCGTGTGTGCGTGGAAAGCAGACTGCATTCTAGCGTGGATCCAAAGTGCAATTAAGTGCCTGTGGATTTTGCTTCTTTGCTTTCCAATTCCCGATAGAAGGTTCGCCTGGCACCCACTAGATTTAGGCCCTTTCTCCCTTTTTCTTACTGACCCACCTCTCCCCCCCCCCAAAAAAAGAGTAAATGGCTCGAATTCAATGTCGAACCAAACGTGTGTCTCGTCCTCTGTGTCCACCACACTCTCCTCTGAGCGTGATTTCGGATTTGGGCACCTGTGTCTCTCACTCGGCTGCTGCTCGCCCATGCACATGCCGCTTTGGCTTGCCCTCCGGTTTTCTCAGCCAAGCTTGCGCCTCGCTTTCCACGTCTCTGTGTGCTCCCTTTGCAACCCCCCGCCAACGGCTCGCTTCTTGTCTTGTACTGCGCTTGCATGCTATGCTATATCCTTTCCACTCTCCCTGCTCACACGCTGCAGTGTCTCCGGCTTTCGACATACCATACATTCTCTGGCATTTTCAACCTCCTCCGTCATCCTAGACCCGTCTCGACCTCGATCCTTTTTTTTAATTTGTTATTCACTCTGAACAAGTTCTCCCTTTGACGGCACCCTCACGACCTCAGCTTCCGTTCCCTCGCACCGCCGCCTCCTTGATCCCTTACCTCGTCGCATCACCACGGCATTGCAACCTCGTCGCATAGCGTCTATCTCCGCTTGTCCCTCTGTCACCACCCTCACTCCATCCCATCCCATCCGCACCCCTATACCCGCTTCCTGTTCCCGTTCCAGTCGCACATAACAACGTTGCGCTCGACGCACTAGACTCGACACAGTCCAACAAAGCCTACACCCAAGCGAGCCCAAGACATCAGCGACCTCTTCTCTACCATTCTTTCCAATCGTTGCCGTCTAAGCTGTTCTCCTTGCCACCCATCACCTTCTGCACCGCTGCGTCCACTCTCGATGAGCTAACCTTGCTGCGTGCAACCATTACAAACACATACGACATCCTTTGACGCATCTCTACCATCCTGCGCGCAACATCGCCAGAACAGCAGCCACCTTGGCTTCCCAGCATCAGCTGCACTTCTCAGCACGAATCATATCGTATCAGCTCGCGCCTAGCGCCCTTTGTGCTTGACGTGCGCCTTGTTGTCCCTTGATACGCGCGTCCAGTCACACCATTTTCAAACGAGAAGCGGTCATCTCCGGCTCGGAGTCCAACGTCATGTCCGCCGTTGCGACTCGTAGAGCCTCCTTGACGCCATCTTCTCCAGCTTCACGTCGAGGGTCTTGGGTCGACGTTCCTGCAGGCAGCGCACCCTCATCGCGTCGAGGCTCTCGTGTCGACTTGTCCATCAACACTTCACTCGCCACCACTTCTTCCGCCGCCGCCGCCGCCGCCGCCGACTCTTTTGCAGGCCCTTCGCAGACCAAACTTGCCATCGGCCAACTCCTCACCAACCTCTCCCAGGTGTCAGATTCTCCAGTGCGAATGTCTTCACCCGAAGGATCGCCCTCGCCTGTTTTGAGCGATTCGCACGGCATCAAGCGCAAGTATAACCCAGATTCCGACTCGTCGACCGCCTTCAAGGTTTCTGCCGCTTCCGAGATCCAGCTTCCGACCGATCCCTTGCGCCGAGCTAGCATCATCAACCTCGCCACTGCCGCCGCAGCCGCAGTCTTGCAAAGCCAGGTTGGCCAGCGTCGCATGTCGGTTCATCCAGAGCAGGAACAGAAGCGTCAGCGCGTCGAGCAGCTTGGTTTGCTCATCGAGCAGGCACGCAAAGCCAGCATAGGCAGCTTGAGCCACGACATTACCCGACACGTCGAGAGTGCCTCTCAGAACGCTGCCATCGCCACTGTTCTGGCCAACCACCTCGGTCTTACGCCTCAATCGTCGCCTGCTTCGACACCTTCTGCCGGTACTCCCATGCCCTCCTCCCCTGCAAAGGCGCCTGCTCAATCATTGGCCGTGCCAGCGACTCCGACTACGCCCAAGAGCCCCCTCGCTTCCGAACCGTTCACGGCTGCTCAACAATCAGCTGACGAACCCACGGCGCAGGACGCCGTAAACACATCCAACAAAGCAGCTCATGACGACAGCAAGGCTGTCTCCAGCCCAAAAGCAAAGCAGGCGCCAGCGCCTTCTTCACCAACCGGCACGCCCTTCATCACTGTCAACAGCACTGAAACCGCTGGGCCTTCCAAGTTGCACACTCAGCATGAACGAGAGTGGCAGTCGACGGTATCTAGCGAGGGTTTCTTTGATGAGGCCAAGGAAGTTGCTCACACCTACAGTCGCTTCTATCGCTTTGAAAAGGAATGGGCTCAAAAAGCGCTCGAACTGGAGCGACGCCGCAGCTCGGTCCGTATCGACCCCCTCTTCAACCCCAACCCGACCTTGTCTCCGCTGGCCGCAGACGCATCGCGCGAGGGCAGCGAAGACAAGGCACGTGGCCCCACTTCGCCGAAACAGCACTCGGCGCCCGAGTCTCGCGTCATGTCGAGACGAACTTCGCCGTTTGGTGACTTTTCCACCGGACTCTCTTCGAGAACGCCGCACAGTGTCCCAAGCGGATCCTTCTCCTCATCCCATCGTAGCTCGTCGAGCAGTCTCGCCAACGTCCTCTCCAACTTTGCCGAGCTCATCGAGCATCGCCAACGCTCGTGCTCTGGGTTGGAAGCACTCGCAAAGCAAGCCAAAGAGTTGCCGGTAAAGCGTTTAAGTCAGCCCAATCCGCAGTTCCGCACCACCTTTGGCGAGTTTTCGTGGGCAAGAAAGGCGAGCGCCGGGCCAGCAGCGTCACGAGCGACACCGGCTTCGAAGACCATCAACGAGGGAGATGTCGACTCGGATGCCTCGTCTACCGCAGAGAGGGATGAGGGTCCAGTTAGCGGCGAAGCAGCAGCGACAAGTAAAGCGCCCGCTAGACCTGCGCTCTTGCAGGTCAAGTCGGAGAAAAAAATCAAGGAAGAAGCGGGCATTGCTGACTTGGAAGGTGATGCACCCGCTACGCCGCGGTCCACCATGAGTATCGCTAGCATGCTCTAACCCCTCTCCCCGATCATACCCCTATCACGTGTGCCCCCGCGGCTCAATCATCGAGACTCCCAAGCCTGAGCGCACTTTCCTCGCAGCACTTTTGTTTTTCCACTCCATCCCGTGTACTTGTACTTGTATCCACCCTTGCACGCCGTCGTGTCTCTGCCGTTTATGCGATATCTTGCGTAACTTACGTTGTTGCCCTGTGCGTGTCGCGCCCACTTGGTCGTTCCTTTGTCTTGACTTCGAGTGTGCCCCAGCTGAGTCGCGTGGTGGCTGGACAGACCATCGCTTGTTCCTTGCAGCTGGCGTCTTTACCCCGAGCTTGTCGGTCACGCTTATCCTTTCTCACCCTACACCTATCGTCGAGACGGCACAGAACACGGGCAAGGCTAGACTAACGTAACGTTGAGTCACGGTAACATAGATTCATGCGAATGGTTTGCGATCACCTAACGAATAGCGATATACTGGGACCTCAACTACAACCTCCCCCGCGGGGCGGCGGGAGCAGGCTTTAAGAACCCATCAAAGTACTTTTCGATGGCCTCGAACCCGGTCTGCCCCTGATCGATGGGCGCCACCAAACCCACATAGCCATCTGGCCTGACTACGACAATGCCACCATTCTCAAGCCCCCACTTGCTATGCAGACCGCCGACAAACTGGTCATCCAGTGTGACCTTGTATGCGCCGTGGCCTGCCTCGATATCGTCGCAGTAGAGCATGCTCTTGAGCGGTCCCAGATGCTGGATCTGCTCGAGCTCAATATTGAATCGCTGGGTCTTGACGATGAGAAGGAGGTGGAAGAAGGGGTTGGCCTCCGATGCAAACCCGTCCGTTAGACCGGTGTTGAGCGAGTTGGGGAGTTGGTGGTACGCACGGTGTTGGAGCAGCATCGCGCGCTGATTGGCACGGAAGCGGTTAACGAACGAGTGCGTAGAGGCGAGGTGGCTGGCAAACGCCTCGAGATGGCGCATGTTCTTGCTGAGGTCACCTGCACACACGTACAGCCTGAACCCACCCGGCGCGGTGAACTGGATTTCGTGGATCATGCGCACCGGCTGCGAGTTGGACCACCTTGTCGCCCACGCCGGCTGCAACCTGCGCCCCGGCTCGAGCTTGTCCGTAATCTTGGCGATGCCGAGCTTCTTGGGATCGCGATAGTTGAGCACATTGTCGGCATAGAGCACACCAGCACCGGTGGTGAACGCGGCATTACGGCGCTGGATGTTGATAAAGTGCTCGCGCTTCTCGGCATCGGTCATGGTGGCTACTTCGGGGGTGTTCTTGGGCACCTCGCCAGAGAAGAGCGCCGAGTATTCCGAGTCAAAGTCGATGAGCTGCTTGCCCGTGGCGTGACGCTCGTCGTGGTAGGTTCCCAGCAGAGTATCGGGATCAGCCAGACCCTTCTCTACGAGGTTGATCCTCCACGCCAACGCCTGCGAGTCAATGATGGCAGTGTTCATACCCTGACCAGCCTTGGGCGAGTGGGTGTGGCAGGCATCACCAGCAAGCAGCACACGGTGGCCAGGGAACGCAACACCATTCGCCGTCTTGCCCGCAGGAAGCGAGTACCTCGAAATAAGCCTCTGACCAATGGGGTAGCAGGTGAACCACTCGACAACCTTGAAATCGAACTTGTACGGGTACGCAATCTCCTTGATCGCCTTCATGACCATCTCTGCAGTCACCTTGTCTCGCGCATCGAGCGCCGACTCCTTGCTCTTCTCTCCCTCGAGCCGGTTGACTTGAGTGTAGCATCGAATGATGGGCTCGCCCTTTTCGTTGTTCTCCCTTGGGAAGATGTAGAGCGCACCGTGATTTTTGGAGTGGATAGCAGCGATCTTGCGCACATCAGGGAAGTTGGTCTCTACCACGCAGTCGAGCGCAGCCCAGAGCGTGTCGACCCAGTCACCGTTGAAAGTAAAGCCGTGGCGATCTTCGAGCGTCTTGCGCAGACGGGACCTTCCACCGTCACAGCCGACGAGGTACTTGGTGCGGATGGTCTTGGTCTCTCCCGTGGGCTTGATGATGCTGATGGGGGCGCCTCCTTCGTTGGTGGACTCGAGAACTGGCTTCATTTTTTCGAGGGTGACAGTGACGGGGTATGTTGGGTCATCCGTCATCTCGAAGTTCTGGTAAGCCCAGGGACGGGTGACGCGCTGGCCGTGTCGCTCCATGTCCCTGAGGAAACCGCCCTCGATGAGACCCTGCTGAAGACCTAGCGTGCAGTTGTCCTGGATCTCCATATCGGTGGGGAAAGACTGTACACGACGTGTGCGCTCGATACCGCGCTGGCCATCCGAGCGGGGGTCCCAGAAAGTTCTCTCGTACGATGGTGCACTGCGTTCGAAGAACTCTGATCCGAGAGGCTCCATGTTTCGGAGCACCTCGATGGTGCGGGGCTGGATACCGTCAGCACGTCCAGCAGTGGTGGGCTCGGAGCGCTCGTCGATAACCAGCACGTCGAAGCCACCGAAACGAGCAAGAGAGGTGGCGAGCATGAGACCGGCAGGACCAGCCCCGACGATGGTGACATCCCACGAAGTGCGGTCAATGTGCGTGAGGGGATCGGGGTAGTTGTGGGTGCCGTGGGCGTGGTGACCACCCGCCTTGGCCTCCTCGACCGCCTGTCCCGGTGCTGAAAATGCTTGTGTCGGCATTGCAAAAGTGTGTGTATGCGCGAGGGTCCGAGCTTAAGTGTAGTAGACCGTGCTCCTTCCTCGTTGGTGGGGGCAAGACCAAGGGTGAGATCTACGAAAGGAGCTCTTGTGCGTGTGACTGAAAGAGATGGCCTCTCGGTAGCTTGATAGCAGTGTTGAGGAGGAAAACGTAGGATGTCTTGTCTAGAATAGGTGGGAGAAGAGAAGCGGATCTCTTATACCTCCCAGCCAAGGCGCTGTCGAAGTTGCGTAGCGGTGAGCGGGTCAGGCGTTGGTATGGCGTGCATCTGGAGTTCACGGCAACATTGAGCTTCGAGCTTGCTAAGCTTGCTAACCGTGGCTTGAATTCCGTCGGTCGATGCAGGCCGATGCAGCCACGGTGGTTGGGACTGTGTCGCACCAGAGCGGCGCTTTCTCCACACTCGAGCCACAGAGTATTGACCGACCGAAACTCTTTTCGACTCGAGCGAAGCGCAACACACGGATTTGACGGAGACGTTTTTCCAATTTACGATTTCGCCCACCCCACCCCACCCCACCCCACCCCACCCCGCTCCTTGCCCTGTCTAACAAGAAGGCCAATTCAGACAAGCACAAACATAACTTGCACTTGGCCTGAGAGCCGCGCTTTGAAAAATCAGCTTTCGGACTCTCAAATTTGATGAGAGCCAGGTGTCTTGCGTCCTTAGCCTAACCATTGCCGTCCCGTCTTTTCCGGAAGCGCTCTGCTGCGCCTTGCTTTCGACCATCGTGTCTGCGCGTTACACGGTCAGATTCGTCGTCGACCTCCAAATCAGCAACGATGCGCTTCCGGCCGACGCAACACGCTTGCTCGCACAGAACAAATTCCATATCGCTGCAGATGAAGGTGACGGGGCGTAAAGTTCACGCTGTGTATATGAGCTTTCTCGCTTAACTAAACTTTGCTTCTTGACGGCTTTAACATTCGTCCGTTGCTTTTCTGTCCGAACGCTGGTTGCAACGACCAAGTTGCATGCGTGCTCGCTCGTCAGCTTTCCTGAATCTACGCTCGCCGTATCTGTGTCCGTCAGTTGATGCATTGAATGGTCTGATCGTGCTGAGGCGAGCGATCCCGATACTGACCTTCCTGCTCAGATCGTTGTGTACTTATACTTCGATGTGGTCACAAGGTCTCCCGCACACTGCTGCTCGTTGCCTTCTTGTGCAAGCATTCTGTTGATTATCGTGTTTAGAGGTGAAGCGGTAGAGTACATTTTTTGTTTGCCCAGCTCAGAAAGCCCGAAAACCGGCAGCTGGTCTCCCGAACGAGTCGTTCTGCTGCTGTTCACGTCGCTTCTCCTGTCGGAAAGCGTCCTGCTCTGCCTGTCGCTTCAGTGTCCTCGAACGGGCCGCAAGAGCTTCGACGTGCTTCCTGCGAGCCTGTTGTAGCGCAGCCTTTGCTTTGGTGGCTTCCGCCCGCTTCGATGCAACGACGGTACCCGTCTTCTCGTCCAGATTCACGAGAAGCGTGTCGATGATGTGGTTCGAGATGTACTGCTCATTGGCTCGCGTCAAACTGGCCGCCTGAGCAGTGGCAGTCTGCAGCCACTTGGTCGCAAACTCGGCAGCCTCGATGATGAGCTGGTTGTCGATCCAGATGCGAAGCAACACGTCGCTGTTGCTTGTTCGGCTGAACCACTCTGTCAACCAGCTTGGTGTCACAGCGTGATCCAGAGACGAGGCTCGAGAGAGCACCACTCGGTAGTACTTGCCATCCTCTTCCGAGTCGTACATCTCGAGATGGTAGCGCACGTACCTCCAAGCCCGATCCGCAGCCGAGCCTTCCCAGCTCGCCGACTTTTCCGACAGCGTCAAGTACACCGCTTCGGGCTCAAGCAGATCCTCGTCCGCCTCCTCCAACTCGGCAATCTCCGGGTGGACATGGTCCTGCTCACTGCCAGCATGGCCATTGACGGCCTTGATTCCGAGCTTGCGCTTGGCTGCATCGCGGTCCAGCTTGGCTCGCGAAAGCGCCACCGCCTTGATGGTGAGCGCCGAAAAGATGGGCGTCATGTCGACACCCAAGCTCCACGCCATGTTGAAAGCCGAGTCGAACAAGTCGCTGTTGACAAACAGGAGCACAGCATCCGATGGTCGCAACACTGTGGTCGAGTAGGTTAGGTCCGGGTATCGCTTGACCAATTCGAGTCGTGCTAGTGCGAGCGTGTATTCGCGGCGCACGTCGTCGACCGAGACGACGCGGATCTCGCGGACGCGATGGCTGTAAGCCGAAGCCGGGATATACCGCGTCAAGCTGCTTGTCTGCTTTCCGGCCGTTGCGCCCGTGCGGACGGATGATGTGGGTTCAAAGAGTGATTCAGCGCCGTCATTGGCCTCACCGGACTCATCAGGCTCAGCGGCGTGCGCGAACCACGCGTTCTCATGTTTAAGCATGGTCAGAGCGTTGATGGATGCCAGGTAGCTTTGCGCCTGCTCCACCGCCACGACCATGAAGCGTTCCATAGCGTCGAAGCCATCGAACCCGGCGGGCCCCGACCTGTGCAGCTCGCCGAGTCTTTCAGCGTGCTGGTACATCACCGCACCCGCCGATTTGAGGTCGCCGCGGAAGATGTGATACGAGTACAACACGGCGTAGTAATTCGGTACCGACAGCGGGTCCGAGTTGCGTGCCTTGAACGAAAGCGTCTTCTCCACCTCGCTCTGCAGACCGGGGAACGTGAAGTGGAGGAGGGGTTGGATGTGGCCCTCCTCACACATGACACTGACCAAATTGCGCAGACAGTCTTTACGCACACCCTCGTACGGTGTGGCCATGACGGTGGCGTATGCAGCCTCGAAATCGTCAAGCGCCAGCTGGCAGCGGAAGATCTTGAACCATACCTCCTTTGGTGCGGCTGTCTTGAGTGCGCCCGCTTCCGCCGCATCACCCAATGCCATCCTGGCTGGTCGATCGTCTGCATAGGTCCCGACAGCATCGACGCTCGCCTGACAAAATCGGATCACATACTCGATCGCTTCGAAAGGCTCGAAGAACAGAGCCACGTGGCGATAGTATGCAGCGACGCGCTCCTCTCCTTCCGCAGCCACAACAGCGGAAGGAAGCAGCTCAAACAGCCCGTTTGCGGCGCGGCTACCCAAGTTGTTGTACAACTCGAGCGCGCTGACCACTTTCTCAAAGGACGCACTTGCATCATCGAGCCTCTGCATCTGAACCAGCGCACGTGCGCGCACGTATTCGCCGGCTGGTGTTTCGGGGAAGCTCGAAAGTAGCGTTTCAGCTGCCAGCGGGTAGCCTTGCACTAAGACCGCAAAGGCGATCGAGGTGTGTCGGTCGTTCAGATAGGGCAGCAAAGGTTTCCGACCTGCGGACAACGAATTACGCAGATCAGTGATACCGAGTGACCACAGGCTTCTGAGCACGGCGGATTTGATCGCAAGACTCAGAGCATCTTCGTCCGCAGATGCACATGGGACGCCCAGCAGCCCGTCGCGCACACACTGATGGAGCAGCGTTGGTGCAGCGAAGTGGTGTGGCTCACGGCTCTTGCGTCCGGCCACCGACATCTGATTGAGCTTGGCCACGATCGAGTCTGTTTCGGCGACACCATTTGCGCTGCCCGTTACTTGAACAGCACCGTCTGTTCGTGCCAGCTGCAGCGCACCGCTGAGTGACTGGAAGATGCTAAGTGCAGCAGCAATCTGGGTGCTTTCGTTGTCGACCAAGTCGGCCATCTTGTCTTCTGCTGCTAGAGCTGCGAGGAAGAGCATGAAGGAAACTGCGAGGCGGTGGCGAGATGCAAGCGTCTGGACAAGTGCGTCTGCCGTCAAAGCGGAACCAAGGTCTGTCGAGGCAACTGGCGAGGCTGAAGCAAGATTGTCGACATCGCTGGCAGTCTCGCTGAGCAGCACGGTCATATCTGTCAATGTGCTGTTGAGACTGGCGCCAAGCTCGGAAGCGGTGCGGGTGACAATCTCGCGGGCTTCTTCTCCGCCGAGCGCCGCAAAGTTGTTTGTCCAAACATCAGCGATTGCTTCTTTGAGCGAGATGGTCAAGGGCTCCGACAACAGGTTTTGCAGGCCGCCAGCAAAAGCTTCCAATTCGGGTGCTGTGAAGCAAGCGGACAGATCCGAGGCCGATTCGAGCAAGGTGAGCACCTCCGCTACGGTGGCGGAAGTTTGACCGAGAGTAGGCAGGATGTTGGTAGGATGCGAATCCGCAGCGTGGATGAGAAGGTTGCGCTCTTCGTGGGCCAATTCGGTGGCTGAAGTGATACTTGAGCGCAGCTTGCTTGATGTTGCGAAGAGACTCCTTTGCAATCGTTCAATGATGCTTGCTTCGTCCTCGTTGACCGGGAGCGCAACAGTGTCTCGGCTAACGACCAGAGGAGCGATCGCATCGCCCCGGGACACTCCCCCGTCAAGACCAGAGGCTGGAAGTGCCAGACCAATTGGCCATCGCGCAGACGTCTCAATCTGCTCGGCCAGTCCGACGAATCGCATCCATTCGCGGACGCGCGAGGCGTACAGCTTTTCGTACATTGGACCCCCTGTTCGTGGATCATTTTCGAGCTGGCATCCGCTCGCCACAACCGAAGCAACCTCGTCCCGCAGACTTGCGTACAAAGTTGAGGGCTGATGGGAAGAAGATGAAGCCGCCTCCTTGTAGGTGGAAAGCGCGAGACGTAACGAGGCTTCGGAGAAGCGGCCAGGCTCAAAAATACGATCAAGGAAAATGTCGACAGCATCGATGACCTCCTTCGTCGCTTCGAGCGTCGCTTCAAAGTCTTCTCCGTGCAGAGGTCTGTAGATGCGCTCTGACGACACCGTTCGCCAGTCGTCCTTGGACAAGTCCTCGGTGACGGAGCGGACGCTGATTGAGCTTTCGTCCGGATTGGCAGCCTCGACACCCACCTTGGCGTATTTGAGCACTGGACCAGCGCCCGCATCCCAGAGCGCCCACATGACCCAACCATCGCCACGTTCACCTTGAGGCGTGAAGACCACATCTCGCAGCTCAACGTTGCGGCCACGCGTCTCAGCATCGCAGCGCTTCTGCCAGAGAAGCGTAATTTCTCCAAGACCACCAGAGGAGCCCTTGCTGTCTTCAAGCTCGACGCCGTACAATGCGAAGAAGTTGCCAGAAGGAGGCGAAGCTGGAACGTAGATGAGGACGTAGAGCGCGTAGCCATCCCTGTCGTCCGGACCGGGAACGAAGACCTTGACGAAGGGCCGCGAGACTGTGCTAAAGTAGGCATGTGTGTCTGACGTCTCGAGCGCGGATGCGCCTTCATCTTCGGCGACGACCAATTGCTTTTCGTTGGACGCAATCGAGTCCATCTGCAAAGGCAAATTGATGGTGCGGATGCAAGAATCGGCCAAGAGGCTCCATACTCGAAGTTTGCGGTCGCGACTAACGGCAAATGCCATGGCGTTGCCAGTCTCGCCCGTGAAGACATCCAGCGACAACGCATAGCTAGGAGACGATTCAGAGTCGGAGATAGCGTTGGATCTGCCAAAGAAGCGAGAGACGCCAGAGAGAAAAGAGGTAGGTCGAAGGACAGTCTCTTTCCACGCGCTGCCATTAGCGTCTCTTGAGCCGGACCCGGTGCGGCTGAGCTTGATAATATTGCCGTCTGCACAAGTGACCAGAGCGAGCCCAGAATCGACGACGTAGAGTTGAGCTGCGTTTGCCGCACCACGAATCGACGCAGGAAGTACAGAGTCCGAAGATGCAATATGCTGGATGCGGTATTCCGAGGACCAGTCGGACGCAAACCGGGTGTCGTGGAAGAGGTTTGGCGCGGCGAAGACGAGTCGATAGAAGAAGCCCGTGGTCGTGACTGCGATCACATACAGTCGATTGGAGGACGGATCAGCAAAGAGGCCTAGACCTGGCAGTAAAGGAGCTGGAAAGAGGAAATTTCGTGCTGGTTCGCATGCCAACTTGGGATTGATCGATGTGGCAAAGGAGTGCTCCTTGGCAAGCGTTCGAGATGAGGGACCTGCGGCAGCCGTCTGGTCTTCGAGCGTCGACCACCGAAGCTGCAGCTCCCGGCCCCCGGCGACGACACGAGCCAAAACGTATCCACCATCGAAGCGGTTGGATGACGATGACGGGAAGTAGAGACGAGCGTCGACGGCATGATGATTGGCCACGTTGACAGGCTCGGGCTCAGTCTCGACACCTGGGTGTTGAGGAGTCGGAACTGCCACTGTGTCGTCATCCTGAGAGTGGATGCCTAGCAGAGAGGCCGGCGCGACCAGCGATGCTGAGGCGAGCTTGTATGGGGTGTATGGCAGCGGCATGGTAGGGTAAGAAGAGGGTGCTGTGAGTCGCACCTCGAAGACTGCTGATGATACGCGCTTGAGTCCAATCACTGTCCAAACAACCTGGGTCTCTGTCGTGCAAGGTCGGCTAAGGGCTGTGAGTTACGTCGACACCATTCGTCAGAACGCGAGCAAGACGTAGACGGTGTTGAAGGGAGTAGGTGGATGTGTTTGCCCTAGTCTGAGCCTCTTGAACAGGCTGTGAGGACGTCCAGCGAGCAGGAATGTGAGGATCGAACCAGACGAGGATGCTGGAAAGTGTCAATGCCGACGCACGGATGGAGAACGAGTTTCGGGAAGCACTCACACTCAGGAAGACGCACAACGCAGCTCTTGGGGATCTCAAAAATTGAGGATGCACTGCTCACGTGAAGATCGGGTCTGTTCTCAGATCGCGGACGCGTGTCATTTTGGTGGTGGTTGATCTTGTCTTTTCAATGAATTGCTCACAAAGACGGCCTGACATCTACTATCGCCGCCCTCAGATTTTGATTAGCACATCTTGCGACGTCTTTCGCGCACCACACACCAAACCCTGTAATCAGGGGGGACAACGAAGGAGAGATGGCTGAGGAGAAGGAATGCTTAGGATTAAGTGAAGATGATGAAGATGACAAGGGAAAGAGATGAGAGTGACTGAATGGATATGTACATCGAGACAGAGAATGGAGGTTGCGTTCGACGCAGAACACGCACGCGAAATCAGAAGTGACTTGCACGAATGGTACGGAGAGGGAGAGGAGAGGGATGAAGCGTGAGCGCATGGGAGATGAGTTCGTGTGCCAGGGGGAGGAAGTGTGTGTTGCACGTTTCTAGAGATAACGGAGACGAACAGAAAATTGAAGCAGCAACGGAGGGGAAGAGAAGTTGGCAATGAAATTCGATGCAGGCCAAGCCACATTTTCTAGAGGTTTGAAGCTAGCGCAACAAGGACATCGAGTTGATGTTAGCACCTCAGAAGCGTTATGTGCCCCTAGCTGCTCGGAGAAACTCTTTCAAGTGGGGAGGGAGTTTCTCGAAGCTCGAAAAGCGTTCGCTCCTTCCGTCAGGATGAAGGCGGTTGACGACCAGATTCCCTTCGTGGTCAAGCTGCCACTGATCTTTCTTGCTGATCCAAATCTCCTCAGGACCCTGGCCTTCGTAGTAATGTTTGGAAGGTCCGCTTCTATGATCAGCAGACGCGTCCAGATCCATACCAGCGTCTTGTGGCGCCTTCTTCCCTTTCACGACCTGCCGGATGTCGGGGATTGCCTTCTCTACCATTTTCTTGTCCTTGGTGCTGAGTTGATCCCAGAACAAGAGGTTAGTAGCTTCGTCCGGATTTTTACCGTGCAACGGCCAGAATTGATAACCTTTGACGTCTCGGTAAACCCCCCAGCCGTTTCCTGACCAGAAGTAATATCGAAAGTAGAAGTTCCGACCCGGTAGCATGTACGGTTTCCAGTCGCGTCCTCTAAATAAGGGCCTTGGTGGAGGCTTCTTCTTCCGAGCCTCGTTACTTGGCCCTGCTTCGGGAGAAACACTTCCCAGGTCCTCGTTAGCGATAAGGCCTCCCCGTTCATCATCAGAGAGAGCGCTTCTTAGAGTTTTGTCACGATCTTCCAAGGATCGCTTGCGAGGTGAACCACGACGAGAGATCCCAAGAGCCTGATTGATTAGGTCCTTCACTTCATTACCTTCGCCCCATAGATATTCTTGCAGGTGCTCAGGTAGCTCGGACCACTCAACGAATTGCGGGGCTCTGTTCGGATGCTCCCGCTGGAAAAGAACTTTCCCATCGACGCCTTTGTGGATGTAAATCCTCTCCGCTGGTCTTCCTGGGTAGTCGTAACCGGCGTCCCGGATACCGGGTTCGCTAGCAATCTTGAGTCCCCTCCCTACTGCCACCTCCGGTGGGATCTTGTTGTGTTTGGTCAGCTCTCGAACGTCCTTAAGATCATTTTCAAAGTACTGCCTGACCTCGTTGGGCAACTTTTTCCAGGACTTGGACCCTGCAGCATGACTTAATCGTGGAGGCAAGATGTGGAATCGATACTCGCCTCCATGATAGGTAATGGTGATCTTCTGTCCCGGATAGTTGACAATCCTCGGCCCCGACGCAGGTTGACGCTCCATCCTTTTAGTCAACAGGAGGCTGGCATCGCTATCCGTAAAGTGGATGCGTCCCTTACTCGTACCGGCTCCAGTGGGCATAGTGCGTTCCACCAGCTCAGGCGATGGCAGGGACCTCCGCCTCGGAGCACGAATGATGGTACCCCAGGGAAGAGTTTCGTCTGTCCCAGAGTGCCACTGCAGGAACCTCTTGATGTGTTCGGGAAGGTCTTCGTATTTGGCCCACTCGAAATGCATACCGGGTAGCCAGCTCTTCTTCAAGTACCGGAACTCATAGCGTCTGTCCCCCTCAGGACCACCAGGGCGTGCCTTGCTACGAACCCGGATGTCATATACTATCCGATCAGGGTAGTAGTAGCGCCCTTGCGGATCCTGAGGACTTTGGGACACCTGGAAGTTCATCTGTAATTTGCTGCGGTCCCACTTGTTTTTGATAAGTTTTTCCACGGCAGGGATGACCTTGAGGACATCGGCCTGCTCCCGACGCGGCAATTCGTTGAATGACTTGGGGTCGTCCGGGACGTCCGTGTTATGTGGGGATCGCCAGCGACTGAATTTAAGGCCACCTTCAGGATCGAGCGACACCACGTAACCTTCACCCTGATATCGGATTGGAGCATGCTCTGTCCATTCCGTACCCCTGCTGGAAGGCCCAACTTGAGGGCTTCGCTTGCGCAAATGCACTTTTCGAACAAGAGCCAGAGCGTGATCGGCTTCTTCTGCACCTTGAGCGAGAGACGTTTCGGCTTTCTCGAGCATCGTGTCTTTGTCCCGATGTGGACTGGCCACCTCTGTGAGCTTCCTGCCCCCGATCAAAGTGCTCGCGCCAGCTTGCATTCTTGCCTCGACTTCAGGACCGAGTGCGCTGCTGGCAGCTCTGACAGCTCTGGCAGCTTTGGCTTTGGCAGCTTTGGCAGCTTCGGCAGCTTTGGCAGCTCTGAATTCATCGAATTTCTTTTGCCAGAACCCCTCATTCTGTATAAATTCCTCTTCTGTCGGTTCCGCTTTTCCCTCAAGCCCATATATGTACCGTGCCTGATCGAATGGCTTCAGCCCGTCGAATGCCGCCAGCTCTTGTTCAGGTGTTGCACGAAGTTTCCGACGGCGCTCCTTCATAGGAGCGTTCTCTTGTGGATCAGGCTCGTAGAACGGCGTGATCTCGATCTCTCCAGGCCGCTGACCCAGCTTGGCGAGTCTTTTTTCTTCAGCGCGCTGTTGCTTTTGCCAGTTGCGCTCCTCAGCACGCTGGAGGCGCCTCTGCCATCCGTCATACCAATACTGGTAGAGGCCCGTAATCTTCTGCCTAAGTTTGAAAGAAATGCGTTCGCTGAGAGGCAAAAGCGGATTGACAAACTCGGGTATTCTGCGGAACCCTGAGCCCGAGTCTGCAAATCGAGGCGCCTGCGGGTACTCTGGTCTGCCACTTGCGGTCCCCCCAGACCTGGGTACGGACATTGCTTGAGAGTCTTGAACTCGCGGGTTCGCATCGATAGCTTGAGGCCCCGATGCCGCACCATCGTCAGAAGCCAGCACAATCTCGTCGTCAGAAGCCGGCACAATCTCGTCATCCGAAGCCGGCACGATCTCGTCAACCGGCGGAGCGGCTGAGGAGATGGTGAAGAGCAAGAGGCAAGTAAGTACACCAACGAACAGCCACCAGGGCTCTCGTCGGTTGCTGCGACCAGTCCAGCGCATTAGTGCTGGCTTTGAAGGTTGCTCTCGGCTGAAAGATTTCGTTGGAAGGACAGAAGCTGCGCACATCGACAGGCGGAAAAGGGGGAAGGTCAGATCCGCATCATGACAGGGATTGATCACGAATGCAAATGTGCGACACTTACTTTATGGACTGCAAGAAGTTGGGTGAAGCCTACGTGTAGCGATGAGATCAAGGGAGGGTGGTGATGGGTGTGAGAGTTTTCGTGGGGGGCAAGGCTTTATACGATGAGTGTTATTGATCCCTTCATTCTTAAGTTCCCGGTGGTTCCCTAGAATAGCTGAACATTGACATAGGGTTTTCCTGGAGCCTCTGGCACTCGGTTGTACTCGATCCACACAATCCGCTCTTCAGCAAATGAAGTGGACAGCCCACGAACTTAGCTGAACCCGCCCCACTCGTCTTTGCCTCGAATCAGATCGGCTCGTGCAGGCACACTACCCTTGGCTGTGCACTCAAGGTCGACGTATCGTTACCGGCAAGGAGTATCTCATCGGTGACGAAGCTGTCTCGGTCTTCTATAACGCACATTGCTCTGGAATCAGACCGGCAGGCTCAATCACGTATCATAGTCAAAGTCAGCACCACCTCATCATTCTTGAGTCTCGGCAAGGTGGGGTGGACCGTTCTCGACTCTGCGTGCTGCCGTTCTCACGGAGACAAAGAACTTCCCAAGACTCCCACCCAGACACAAAGCTTGGGCTTTTGTCAGACTACGTATCGAGGTTCAGCGGTGCTATTGCCACTTCGACAGCGAGCTTCAAGGCTTGATGCATTGTTTGTGGTCGCTGGCCGCGGTCGGGCCATGCAACGTTCATTTTTCGCCCTTCATGAAACTCGAATGGTCATCCTCGAGAGGTGCGCTTTGTCTGGCTGGACCCACCCACCCTAAATCTCACTGCAGTCGTTTTGTAACTGCTTTCCTCTCAGGACATCGAGTGGGCGGCCGGCAGCATTCAAGTAAGTCCACGAATTTGATAGATCAATTGAATGTAAACAGGGCCAAGCGACAGAGGGTCAGGAGATGAAGTCTATCGGAATCGGAACCCGATCTGAGCTGATGGCTTCAAAATTTGAGTGGCTCAAACTGGTAGCCTCCTGCCTGGTAGAACTTGCTTCCGAACTCGACCCAGGCGAGACGAATGGCGTGCAGGAGCGAACTGAGACCCTCCATGCAGCACAAAATGGCGATCGAAAGGCAGAACCAAAGGGCAAAGGCAAAGACGGTCGCGAGAGCGCCCAGAACGCCAGTCATACCAAAAACGTTTTGGATAGTCATGGTCCACAGCACCTCGGAGAGCTGAGCGTGGGCAAGCGACAGAGCCCAGAGACGGAGGTAGGAAGCGGTGTTGGAGATGCATCCAAGGCAGAATTCGATCGTGTGAATGACCTGGTGAATCACCACCTCACCAATGTTGAACTCGTGCTCCTCTTCCATTTCTCCATCACCGTGACCACCGCTACCATGGCCATTACCCCAACTCTGAGTGAGTCGGCTGTTCTCGTCAGCGTCTTCGTCGTCATCACCGTCGCCATCGAGGCCAAGGCCTCGCGAGCCGTCGTTATGTCCGATAGCGCGGTAGCCCTGGCCCTTGGTCTTCTGGTGCTCCTTCCACTCGATGTATGGAGTAAAGATGAGCATCCAGGGGACGCAGATGAATGCGATGAGCAGCAGCAGCGTCTGGACAAAAGCCTGGCCCGGGTAGAGCTCGGTCTTGGGATCAACGTCACCAGGCTTAAGGAACATGTAGATGAGCATGTTGAGCAAGCCAGGCGGGTTGTTGCGGAAGACAGTGCCATTGGCATCGGTCTCGTACCAGTCAATGGACCACTTGTAGACGATGGCAAAGACGAGATAACCAAAGAGCGACTGCATGAAGAGCATCTGAGGTACAATCTCGGACCAGATCTTCCACTTCTGACCAAAGCGGATGAAGTTGGGAACGTTGAGGAGGATGGCAAGCGTCATGTGGAAGACACCGAGGATGACGGACATCTTCATTTTGAGCGAATTGGTGAAGACGAGCGCATTATCGGCGCCATGCCAAGTGGGGTCGATACCGATAGCATAGACGTTCCCATTGGGAACGGCCTCGATAGTGCCGTTCTGGTGAGGCCAATCCCAGCCAGTGTGGAAGAGATGCATGCTCTTGCTTCCGATGTCGTTGTAGAGGAAACCAGTAAACATGGAGAAGACACCCATGAGCAGCATCATATAACGACCGTAGAAGAACATGGTGAAGATCTCGTTATCAACCTTGGCGAGCTTGTGTTCAAAGGCGCACATGGTCAGGGCGGCCAGCGTCATGAGGAAAGCGTGGAAGACATCACCAAACATGACGGCGAACAGGAAAGGCAGGAGGATGAAGTTGAAGAGACCCGGGTTGACCTCCTTGTACTTGGCGATACCGTAGCTGTCACCGACAGACTGGATGGCCTCGGTGTACTTGTTGGATCGCTGAAAGGTAGGTGGTGACTTGTTGGTGCGAAGCTCCTGCAGCACAGCCGGGGCGCTGGTGCCGGCATTCTCGGTAGCTCGTCGAAGAGCAAGCTGGATCCGACCGAGATCGCTGGAGGGGCACCAACCTTCGGCGACGAGCGTCTTGCGACGGTTGTCAAAAAGGAACATGTTGAGGGTGGAGTAGATCAGCTTTTCCTTGCGCACCACGTCCTCCCAGGCGCTGAGCACCTCGGCGATCTTGACGAGTTCGGTGCGTCGGGTGGCGCTGGTCGAGTAGAGGACATTGTTGAGATCCTCAATACGGCTGAGGACCTCGTGTAGGCTCTCCTCACGACGATCAGCGTTGCTGTCAATGGGGTAAAGGGTACCTCCCATGCTCTCGCTGATCTTTCGGATCTTGGCAAGGAGCTCTGCACCGTGGGCAAAGATGATGAAGACGTTCTTGCGCACAGGCTCCTCCTTGGTCGGATCATCGAAAGCTTCCTCGATTTCAGCGTAATTCATGTAGAGGTTACCGCGAAGAACGCGCCAGAGGATGCGCTCGAAAATGGCCATCTTACTGCGGTCGATCGTTCCGGCAACGAACTCGAGGTCGAAAGTGCCGTAGCTGTTGTCCTCGCCGCGCGAGGTGTTGAAGGCGTGAGACTCGACATCATCAAGGAGTGGGGCGTTGGCATCGTCGACGGAAGCTCGAACGGCATCCTGACGACCCTCTGCCTGGTCGAAAAAGACGGCAGTCTCACGAAGGACATGTTTTGCCTCCTCGAGCTCCTGCAATCGCTTCTGGAGGGTTTCGTAAGAACCGTTCATCTGGCCAAGGCGCTCCTCGTGCTCGCGCAGCTTGACGGACAGCTCATCCATAAGCTGTGGGCGGCGACGACCATCGGCGCCCGCACCAACGCTAATGAAAGGCAGAGCACTTTCGAGCGGTCGAACAGGAACGCCTTCCTTCTCCATCTGAGCATAGAGGAAGCGAATACGCCTCTCCATCTCGTCCAGCCTCCTGATGTCGGTAACGAATGAGCGCTGGAAAGGCGAAACGTCCGGATTGAGATCTTTGAACATAACATTTCCCAGTTCTCCAAGCTCCTGAACAGTGGCGTGAGCAGTCTCGGAGGGAATGTAGAGCTGGATCAGCGACATGGTCGCTGACCTGAACAAGCTCTCCTCCTCCGGCATTCTGGCTACGGCAAACGCTTGACGTGCTCTGTCGAAGCAGGCGACGATTTGCTGTTGGGACGCTGAGGTATCGAGAAGCTTTGGAAGGTAGCAGGTGGATACCGGCTGAAGTGATGAGGTGATCGAGACAAGGAAGATATTGAAGGCGATGAAGATGAGCCTCAGGAGCAGTGAAATGAGAAAGGCCTGTCCGCACTCCCTCAGCCTTTCGATGTGTTTTTGGGCAATTGCGTGATGCAGGGGGAAAGTGGCTAGAAATCCAGAGGAGACTTGAAATGACGAAGGCCCATTACTGTACGGGCGTGTGCTCAGTCGAATACAGCGTTGCCACGGACCCGACTTGGCAAGCACAGCACGGAGAGCAAGGGCCAACTCCAAACCAAAGTCTGACATTTTCTATTTTTCGAGTTCCTCCACCTCGACATCTTGCGAGAGAGGAAGCAAGGACCCTGTTGCTCTCATTCTCGTTCGATGACCATATCACTACATCGATAGTAACAAGCTGGTCGCGACGCCTGCTCGCGGTTCCATCAAGGACTCAGCGCATCTAGACGAGCGGCTGGTTCCACCATGGCAATCAATTGCGAGGCCGAGTCCTCGGATGCTGCGATGAAACGTTCTCGTAGGCATCGATCTTGCACAGCTCGCCGGCTCAAGGCTGCCTGGGCATCAGCGTTGCTCCTTTCAGCAACAACAACCGGAGTCGGCGCTCTCTTTGGAATAGGAGAGAAGCGCTTTAAGTATGAGGGTCTCATCAATGCGGGGAGTCTTGGTTTGAGTCAGATCAAGGGACAAGTCGCTGCCTGGGGCGACTGGAACGGCGACCAATTCCTCGACGCCATCGTCGTAGATTCAGATCGCCAGACTGCGAGCATACATCTGTGGGATCACAACAACTTTGGGTATGAACACGACGCTGCAGCTGCGGTACGGATTGCGTCCGGGCAGAAGATCAGCAACATTGTCGCAGCAGACATCAACTATGATGGCAGACTCGATCTGCTCGTCATGTCTCAGAGTACTTCAAACTCGTCCAAACAGCTCGCGATGGACGTTTTTCTTGGCAAGCCGGACGGAAGTGGCTTCGAGTCAATACCCCTCACTGTGCCACCCTCCATCCTTGCACAACCCATCTCTATCGATGCATTTGGCGACATGCAGATGGACCTGCTCGGCATCCCCTTCACCAACGCTTCGGCTTCAGGCAAGGATGCATCGGATCTCAAGATCTGGCGAAATCTGCTGGCTGACTCGTCCAACACCACAGCTGCTTTTGACATTGCAGACTCTCCACTCGTTGATGCTGCCAAGGCACCGGCCTGCAAACTCGCAAGTCCTCACAGCTCCGCCTTTGTCGATCTGAATGGCGACTGCCTAGCGGACCTTTTCCTCGTCTGCTCGGAAGAGTCCTTCCTCAGCTCCAAGCTCACTTATCAGATCTGGACAGCGGTCAAGCCTGACTCAAAGGGTGCAAGATCAGGCTTCAAGCTAGCTTCGACTGGTCAGCTTCCTGCGGGCACAGGAGCGTTGAGTTTCGGCGATGTTGACCGGGATGGAACCATCGACGTCATCTTCCCATCCTGCGATGGCAGTGGCGACAGCTGCTTCGTCAACGTTGCCTTCAATCGCCAGATACCACTTTGCTCACCTCGCATCGATGGCTTCTTCGGCGGGGGACCTGGCTACGGTTCTCTATCCGTTGGCAAGAACGTGTACGTACAGGCCAACAGCTCGAGTGCGAGTCATAAGAAAAGGAAAGCGGATCGACAATGCAGAGAGGCAGAGGATCTCTGTGTAGCGGATGACGACTTCCGCATCGACTTCACCATCAGCAAAGACAACTCCAATCTGTTGCGTATCCCGCTCGACAAGCTGACAGGTGACAGCCGCATCCTGTTGAACGATGCGCTTGCACCATCTTTCCTCACATTGCCGAATTCGCTCCACTTAGGAGACTACAACAAGGATGGATACCCGGACCTGGTGGTTGTCACAGTCCCTGACCGAACGACGTCGGGGGGTCGCAACAACATGCGCGGTACCGGCGAAACGCGGGTTCATGTTCTGAGGAACCTCGAGTGCAGCAAGGTCCCAGCAAGTGAAAAGGCAGGCCTAGGCTGCTCAACAGACCGACCAGAGGGACGAACTTTCATCAAAGTCACGGCCGGAGCCAACGCAATCGAGGTTTTGAGGGATGTGCGCAGCGCCAGCTGGCTGGATATTGACGAAGATGGAACCCTCGACCTGCTGCTGCAGCGCACTCCTTCCACGTCTGACGGCATGGACTCAAGCCGTCGCATCACTTTCATTCAAAACAATTACTTTCATGACTCTTTCTTCCTCAAGGCCCTCACGCTCAACGGCGCATGCCAAGGCTTCTGCGAACCCAATGATGCGCCCAAGTTCCGACCATGGGGCACCAACTACGGCGGTGCATCCTACAAATTCACAGTTCTCGACCCCAATGGCGTTCGAAGAGCCCAGCAGGTCGGCCAGCTACCACAGACTGCCTACCGATCGCTTCTGACGCCGTACAGCTACTTTGGTCTGGGAAGGACCAACAACTACGTCGAGTCGCTCTTCATTGGCTCGACACGGCGGCAGAAGGAGCATTTTTTGGCGTTGGAAGGCGTCATTCCAAACAGCCAGGTCGTGATCAACCCTTGGCAAGGCGGTCGAGGGGGTGAAAACGAAAGAGGAGGACCGGAGACGTGGACCAAACAGCTCTATCTGCATCCGGGAGATTGGATTCCCTGGGTGACTGTGGTGTTGATCACCACGATTGTCGGGCTGGCCATCGTCGTGATTGTGCTGCACGTCAATGAGCGTCGAGAAGATGAGCGCGAGCGAAAGCGCGCCGTGCATGCTATCAACTTTGATGCCCTGTAATGGCATAAGCCCCTTCCGCACTATATGAAACACTCGTAGGCAACATCCAGTGATATAAACGTGGCGATTGCCGTCTTGGTACAGGGGACGAAGGCAATCACACAAATTGAGCTGCGGAAGTTGGTGAGAGCTGTGGCTTGGGTTTGGCCGTGTCGCGTAAATGAACCCTTTGAGTGCTTTTCTGCTGTCGGGAAGACTGTCGCGCCCACGCGTTGTCCCGAGCAGAGCAGAGACCAACACTTTTTCCGTTTCAACGTTTGAGCTTACACTTCTTTATGTCTGCTACCTTCCCCTGTAGCAATAAGGTTCGCAAACAGCGTCCACCACAGCAAGGCTCAGTACTGACATCTGCGACATGACGGCTCCCGTTGCTCGATCCAGTGACCCCTCGACAACAAGCGAGCAGACTCGATCGATGCGAACCAGCGTCCTGATTCACCCCGACACAACGCGCGATGGCCGCTTCCTAATCCTCCCGCACCCCCGAACCGCTGTCCCCACATACTACCTCTACTCCGATTCACACAACTCAGCATCTGCTTCCGCCTCCACCTCTGCCGAACTCACCAGCAACTCTGGTCTGGGCGAGCTCTTCGAGCTCTCCACCCTGAAGGATGGGAGATACGATCGATCGTGGATGATTTCTGGCTTGAACCAGGTGATTGCTTCTGGGCAATTGGTGATTTTGTCTCGGGTGGATGTGCGGTTTGTGTTGGTGTCGATGCTGTACTGTGCGCTGGGGGATGGGAAGTTCCGGTCGCACGAAGATACGTTTGAGCAGATCGCACTTGCGCTACATGGGAGGCGGAAGGAAGAGATGGTGGAGGCGATTCAAGCGGTCAAAACCAAGATCAGCGAAGCTGGGGCCGGGGCGGAGGGTGAGGAGGATGGTGTGCAGCAAGAGTGGACTGATATCGTCACGTTTGGGAACTTGCTGATAGTCAAGAAGGCGCTGGAAGGAGTTGCCGATGTACAAGGTAAGCGCTCTTGTCACTTTTCTCGGTTGCTTGTAGCATACAAAACTGAGAGCTTTACTGACACTCACGCTCTTCCAACTTGCCCACAGACCTCCCAAACGGCGAACAGGCCTATCGTCTCTCAACATCCAAAATCTTTTCCATCCTCGACAACAAGCATGACCGTCTCTCGCTCAAATCCACCTTCGTCGCATCCCCAAACATGCTCGGACGCAGCTTCGAACGTAGATGGCAATTCGACTCGGACCCTTCCGCCTACCTCACCGTGGGAGAGCAAGATGCGGATTGCAAAGAAGCGAAAGAGCTGCGCAGAAGGATCGCGGCTGAGATCATTGCAACGAATTTGCCGCCTCAGCTGGCTGCAGAGTATTTTGCTCACCTAGACATCGCGGTTGAGAAGTAGCAATGCAGAAAGCGAATTATGCATGTATATTCACCACTGGTCAAGCCTGATCAGGGACCGGCCAAAGGGTCCGTAAAGTTCACGCTGTTATGTGGTCTCATGCTACGTCGAATCGATCTGTGCACCTCGTCTCTAAGCCTAGCGAGGCTCAACGAAGAGCTGGACGGTCACACCAGTCAAGGCATTATCGACTATGTATGTTGCATGACAAGAAAAGGACAGGAAGAAAAGTAAAACGGCAGAAGACAGTCAACTACGTTTTGCTGCTGGCCGATCATCCCGCCAACAAAGAAGGAAAGATGCGAAAGATGAACAGCGCTCGGATTTGATGTGTAACGCAATACGCATCAACGCTGGAGGTGGTCGGCATAGATGTTGGCAGCAATCTCGGCTTCGGCGCGGTCGCCGTTGGCAAGAAGCTTCTCCTTGTTGTAGAGGAGCTCCTCACGGGTCTCGGTCGAGTACTCCATGTTCTGCGTCTCGACAATAGCATCAACAGGGCAGGCCTCCTGGCAGAAACCGCAGTAGATGCACTTGGTCATGTCAATGTCGTAACGAGTAGTCCTTCGTGCGCCGTCCTCACGCGGCTCGGACTCGATGGTGATAGCCTGGGCGGGGCAGATGGCTTCACAGAGCTTGCAGGCGATGCAACGCTCCTCGCCGGTGGGGTATCGTCGCAGCGCATGCTCGCCACGGAAACGAGGGCTGAGCGGGCCCTTCTCGAAGGGGTACATGATGGTGTAAGGAGGGCGGAAGAAGTTCTCGAGCACAATCCACATGCCGCGGAGAATCTCGGTGAAGAAGAAGAGCTGGCCGGCCTTGTCTAGCGCCGAGGGACCCTTGGAGTAGTCAGGGTAGACGGGGGCGTCGCGGACCTGCTCCTGTGCGGATGCGGCGGTGTAGGTGGCGGTCTGGGTAAGTTCTGGTGATGGCGCACGGCCTTCAGGGATCTGTGTGGGGCCAGTCTGGGGGGTGGCGAGCGAACGGGCGATGGAGGACGAGAAGAGGCGCGCGTTGTAGAGCGTGGCGGATGGTGCGGCGGTGGCGAATCGGAGTGGCGCAGCTGTCGAGGACGAAGCGTACGATCGGCTGGCAAGCACCGCCGAGCGGAGCAAAGACCGGTTCAACGAGGAGGCCATGATGGATCTAGGAGCAACCAGAAGAGATGCGGATGTCAAATGCAGAAGCCGGTAACGAAGTCGAGGAGAGTTGAGCACTGAAGCAATATCAGACCACGCTGATACTGGAAGATGCTGCAGGCGACAAGTCGTGGTAGTTGAAAATGGAGAAGGGGCGATGTCGAGGAGTGAAAGGGGAGGTGGTAAAGGGTTGAAGGTAAGGTTCATGTACATTGCGACGATGGCTGACCCGCTTGCTAATACAACTCAGTCACTCAACTCACAGACAAGTCAAGCCTGTGTCGAGCGCTTCCACCAAAGAGGGTGAATGATGGCGCGGAAAATTGCAGCGGTGGCTGAAGCTCAGCAGCAGCAGCAGCAGCAGCAGCAGCAGGCGGCACAATCTCTTTCATTCCCTGACTTGTTGCTGATTTCAAATCAAGCTGTCTCGCGCTCAAACTCGAGCATCTCCAACCCGATCCACAATGAAATTCAAACTGGCGTTGGTGACCTTTCGAGGTTGTATTCCGACTTGAAATCAGTGCGCGCTCAGACTGAAAATGGAGACTTTTGCTAAAGGCGACCAATGACAGTCGTCTGAATTGGTCATATCCTTACCCTTCCTGGTTGAATCACGAATCGGGAAATTAGAGCGTTTGGCTCGAGGGCTCTTTACGCACGAACGATACAAAGATATACAGGCTTCCGTGTTGCGAACAGGAAGCAATCGCGCACTGCGCTGGGCTGGGCCATCCAAGCTACGTTAATTGTGGATCAAGCTCATCCACGGTTAGGCCTCACAGTCAGTCACTTGCTAGCTGAATTGTTAGAGAGTTGTGGGTCATTGACACCCATCACATCTCCACCTTTCTTCTTCTCCTACCATCGTCTTGGTCTCGTCTACTCTGTACCTCCCTACGGTCACTTGTTCAATATGGCTGCCCTTCGCACTTCTTCACGCTCGCTTCTGCGATCTGTCGCCCCCGCCGCGGCTCGAGCCAACGTCATCGCTGTCGCCAGCAGCTCGTCCAGGTCTGCAACACGAGCCATCTCCACCTCGGCAGCTCGCTCCTCCGACTCGCTCTTTGTGCACCGCAACACCGACTACAACAACCCCGACATCCCCTTCGAGTTCACCGAGGAGAACCTCAAGCACGCACAGGAGATCATCTCGCACTACCCCCCGCAGTACAAGAAGGCCGCCGTGATCCCATTGCTCGACCTCGGCCAACGACAGAATTCGGGCTGGGTCTCGATCTCGGTCATGAACTACGTTGCCAAGCTCCTCGAGATGCCTCCCATGCGAGTTTACGAGGTCGCTACGTTTTACACCATGTTCAACCGCGAACCAGTTGGAAAGTACTTCCTCCAGCTCTGCACCACCACTCCCTGCATGCTTGGTGGTTGTGGATCGACAAAGATTCTTCATGCTCTCGAGGACAAGCTGGGGATCAAGGCGGGTCAGACAACTGCGGACAAGAAGTTCACGCTTGTTGAGGTCGAGTGTCTTGGTGCTTGTGCCAATGCTCCCATGATTCAGATCAACGACGACTTTTACGAGGACCTCACCCCAGAGTCCATGGTCAACATCATCGACAAGCTCAGCAAGGGTGAAGCCGTCAAGCCCGGCCCGCAATCCGGCCGTCACTCGTCTGAGCCTGCTACCGGCCGAACTGCCCTCACTTCAGAAGTATGTATCCAACCTCATCGTCGATCTGCATTGAGATGCCGCTCGTCTTGTTCTAATTTACTGATCCACACGTTTTCTTGTCTGCATTGCACTTTGATCACCATAGCCTTACGGACCAGGCAAGTTCTGCGTTCCCGAGTTCGCTTAATGTCGCGCATTTCCGCATATGTACCTGTTCCTGCGATACGGCATTCACGCTTTGTGCTAGAATCTTCAATACCATTCAGAATTCCCGGCGTGTCTTGTGATATTGGAGGGCTTCTTTGGATTTCAGCAAGGACACAGACCATAGGAGTTTGCTTCTCGGCAGAATGCGAAAACTAGTCTCGCCCAGGTATGGGATCCAGGAAACTCTGCGGTTGCAACACAACTGAGGGGAGATTGTTCAAGCAAGCCTGCGACAGTCAATTCAGCAGGTGCATTAGCACACACGCAGGCATCCTTGGAAGTGACACTAAGATCGTATGGCAAATCTAAGGCACGGTGCCGACAGAATGAAGACAGTTACATGTGAAGGAAACGTTTCTACAGTGGTAAAGTTGACCGAAAAAGGATCAGGCAGAAACCATGAGCGAGGCGAGGCTGGCTTCTGTCTGAACGATGTCAAGCGCCTGTTGTACCTCGAGACGTTTTCGCGATGCAGCGAGCCAGTCCGAGGCGAGCAGTTTTGGCCAGCCCTTGAGCTGGTTGAGTTCTCTGGTGGCCGAGTCGAGGTCCTTTCGGTCGAGGTAGTACTCTGCCCTTGCGAGCACCGATGGTACGTCCTCACCCTGAACGAGACCCTTCTTGTGGAAGAGGAGGGGCGAGAGCGCTGCACTGGCGAGGTGAGAAAGCACACCGGCAGTCTCGGGTGATGGCACGAGTGACACTTGACGGACGCGAGGACCGACCTTGTTGTCGAACCACTGCTTGAGCGTGGTGAACGACTCAACACCCGTGTCGGCAGCACCGCTCGCATCGAGCGCCTCGATGGCGACAGAGAGAACGGGGTCATCGCGGGCCTTTGAGGTACCCTTGAGGACACGCAGCTGCTCGGCGAAGGGACGCTTGATTGCTGACGAATCATCGAGAGCGTGCTGAACGGCTCGTACTGCAGTCCAAAGCGTGTGTACCGACACGTTCTCGTCAAGCACGCTGCTGTTGTCCAAGCTTACTTTCTCGAGACTCTTGAGCTCAGTTGCAAGCTCGTCGAGCTTGGCCAGACGTCCTCCACGCTCTTCCTCCACTTTGGCCTTGATGTCCTTCATCCATCGCCGCTGCAGCTCGATACCCTGTGCAATGACTTCCTCCTTGAGCCTCTCGTTGATGATCTGGCTCTGCGTGGCGAGCTCCTTCTCGAGCTTCTCCTTGAACTGCTGCATCTGCTTGGCGCGCTCCTCCTCGAACGACTTTTGCCAGTCCGACTCTCGGCTCGAGAGCTTGTTGGCTGCCTCTTCTGCCTGCTGCGAGATCTGAGCTTCATAGTGCTTGGCCTGTGCGGCCAGGCTGTTCTCGACGCGCTTGGCCTCCTCGCGCTTGATCGACTCGAGGCGCTGGCTCAACTGCTCGAGGTCGATCTGTGCGTTCTCGAGGACACCCTTTGCCTTGGCACCGGACGATGGAGTCTCCTTGAGGAAGGTGGTGAGCTCGTCAATGGTGCCAGCGAGCTGGGCGATCATAGGCTCGGATCCCGAAAGGCTCTTGATCGAAGGTGCGAGCAAGGGAAGCTTGGGTGCCTCGGGGTCGGGGCGCAAGCGAGCGGTGGGCTGCTCGGGTGCCTTGAGACCTCGATCACGGCGAGGAGCAGCATAGCCTGCAGGAGGCTCGTGGTTGACGGGAAGCTCGCCAGTGTAGGTCTCCTTGATCTCCTCCTTGGGACCTTTGCCAGGAGCAGCGCTCTTGGAGGGAGCAGCCTTTGTGTTGGCACCAATGTCGGTCATGACCTGGATGCTGTCGACAGCACGCTGGAGCACGTTGCGGCCGTCCTTTTTAGCTTCTGCAGCCTCACCACGAATGTTAGCCTCGGCCTTGTCGGCAGCGGCCTTGGCACGGTTGAGAAGCTCCGAAGTCTTGTCCTGAACAGCCTTGAGTGCGGACTCACCCTCCTCCCCAGCCTCCTCGGCACCTGCCTTGGCCTTCTTCGCGAGCCTGTCTGCCTCGGCCTTGGCGTTGTCACGAGCCTCGGCCACCTTGAGTCGAGCATCGCGCTCCTCGCCTGCACTCTCGCTTGCACCTGCATCGCCGCTGAGCACACGGCCGACAGCACCGCTGACGCTGCCGTAGGCGCTCTTGGTGACGTCGATCGCCTTTTCTCCGTAGCCTCCGAGATTAATGTTCTTGATCTCCTGGCCTACATCGTGTGTGTCGAGGTAGTCGATGATGCGCTCACCTCCCGGAACGCTCTCGACGAAAAAGTCCTGATATCGGTCGTTGTTGAGTGCTGCTACTGTCGAGATACCGTAGAAGAGGGTGGCTCCGAGGGCGGTGTACAGCAAGAAGCGGCCCGTTCCCGATCTTGAGCCGCCATCAGCAGCAGTAGCGTAGGATCGGACACCAGCGGCGCTAGGGGATCGAGCTACCGAAGAAGGGCTAAGTGCAGCAGCTCGGCGCAAGGCGGCGGCGCGATTCATCATGACGACCGTTGTGACGCAGGCTTGTTTGCCTCTATATCAGTAAGATGGTCGAACAAGTAGCAGATGCCGTAAAGTGATGGTCGATATAGGATAGCAGTGGTGTCGGGATCAATCGAAAGCTCGCGGATTGGGGTGTCGATCGGCTTGGGTGGTCGCTGGAAGAGTTGTGGAGGACTGCGCGATTCAAGAGAGCGTTGACGGACGAGACAGGCTTTGGTGCCCAAAGCATCGATTCAAGAAGAATTGCCTGCAATCCAACCCAAATTCCACCGAATCGGGCGTATGGCTCGTCCGCATCGACAAAGGCATCCTATCCTGTCTCTAGCAAAACCAAAAGGAAACTGACAAGGACAGCTAGCTCGCTTCTTGACAAGCAAATACAATTTCCTTAATTTCGGAACTGGCTGTCGCTCCCAGCCTTGACTTTCCAAGCTTGTATTCACACTGCCGTCATCGAGAAAAACACGGGGGACAGCACGATCACAGTGTCAAGTTGAAATTCCAGCGTTCAACTCTGAATCGGGGTCGTGGCTGCAGGTCTACAAATACTTGAACCGGAAGGATCCGTGAACCGGTCGCGAACCCGGATCCGAATCATCGTACTGCTCACCGCGTAACGACACCACCGTGCTTGTCTTTGATTACGCTCAAATGGACCTGTCAGCACCCGCTACGCCGTTGCGAAAACCTATGTCCCGTATCTGTGTGGTTCGGCGTCGTAGCACAACGAAATCAGAAACGCCACTTGTTTCCGCGCAAGGGAGGCCCCCTGCTGTAAAGGCCTGGCTGTGTCTGATTCTCGACGCCAGCCATGCCGCTCACCCATCCCGTGTCTTTCACTTAGCTGGTGACAATTAGCGGACCGGCTCTGGTGTGTGGAAGCTGTTCAATTAAGAGGTATGCTGGTTACTAGTACAAGATGTGTGTTTGGTTTCAAGACGATGAGAAAGACTAGCAGAGAACTGATTGATGAAGCTGAAAGAGTCGGGACATTGTCGACCAACATAAGTGGCACAGGAAAGACCTTGTGCTGGGTATATGATGAGATAGCAATCTGGACACTGAATGAAGGTCTCGAAGGCCATCATATCATCAAAGTGCAGTGTGCATGAAAAGTGAAAGCTAAGCGCTTGTGGCTTCAGCCCTCTCCAAGCTGCAAGATCGATGCTGCTCCAAGGTGTGGTCTCGAGCTCCAACAAACGAAGCGCAGGGTGAGATGGAGCCTTCATGCAGTGGCATCTCCTCAAGAATGTGGAAAGGAACATGCACTGAGATCTTGGATTGGTGGCCACACCTGTGACCCGAGATGCTGTTGCATGGGCTTTGTGAGGTGGAAGCTTGGGAGAGGGACAGAGATAGTGCTGCTGCTGTGGCTGCAGGTGAACTCACTGCCATCAGATCACTGCCAAGCTTGTGCATTGCAAATGAGTTGTGAAGCAAGGGTCCATGCAAAGACAGATCAGCATCCCTTCCACCAGACAGATCAGCATCCCTTCCACCCAATGAAGATCGATGACTGACCCAGTCTGGTAACTGTTGCCAGATGTTGTGCACCAGCTCCCTGGTTTCCTTGTAAGCACTAAAGCAGAGTGCCTCATACATAGCTCTCACATTGCTGGCCAGAGCCCAGTCCCACTTGGATTCATTGCAAGCTGATGTACAACTGCTCCAATATGAACCAATGCAAGAGCATGAAGATGGAAGTCCGCTGGTGATGTGCAGCACTTCTGGAGATGTGGAAGTTGGCACTGATGTGGATACAGGTAGAGAGACAGCTGTAGGGATCTTTGCTGCAGCAACAGTTGCACAAACTGGTGAGGTAGCATTGGTCCTGTGCTGCTGTTGGGTCAGGAAACACAAGTTGGTTGTGGAGGGTGGTGCTGAGACTGGAATGCAGCCCCAATCAAAGCCACAAGGTTCTGCAATGGCCCTGTGGGTGGCACACAAAAGACCCAGATTGCCTGCTCCCATAGTCATCAGGAGGTTGGCCAGGTCAAGCATAAGACTGGATGGAAGCATATCACTGCCAGAGGTGACCTTGAGGTGATGATGCTCCAAAATGCCAGAGGCACAGCTTTCGGAGCACACACAAGCCAGTGAAGGGTGGAGTGAAGTTGGACTGGATGTCTCAACAAATAAGCTCAACTTGGAAGATGTAGGGCTCAGGTGTGCTTGATGTCCTCTGAACACTGGGTCTATGGCTGCTCACATCCATCATACATGAAGGTTCGATGTACACATCATCTGAAGAGCAAGACATACCCAGCATGGATGGAAGTGCACCACCCAAGGGGCTTTCAGCTGGTACAGCATGTCAGCGGTCATGTGCCAGACATGTGAAATCAACATTAACTCAAGGTAAATGTCGATTTCATTTGAATTCGAGGTTAACAGCCATTAAATGTCGGTTTCACTTGAGATCGACATTAACTGCCTCTTACACTTGATGTTGGCTGACTGCTGTTGCCACTCTGTCCAGAGGTAATGCAGCATGTTCATGGTAGCCTAGTGGGTGTCCTACACTTGACAGGAGTGGGCTAACTGTCCTCGTGTAGGTATGCAGCACTGTTGAACTGTGCTGCCATCATCAGGGATGATGCTCGAGGCTGTACATTGCTGGTAGTTGGCATTGTCATATAGTAATGGTACTGGTGGAGGTTCCAGGACTGCAGTGTAGGTTCCACCTGCACAGGTGAGGCCTGTGGTGCCAGTGGTGGTTCTGACTGCTGTCTATATGTTCTCTGACTTGAATGGAGGCACACTGAGTAGTAGCAATGCCTAAGATTGCTACTCTACAAGACAATGGGTGTGAGTATAGAGATACTAAATGTACTGACAAGTTAATGAATGATAGAGTGGATGAGGCCCTGCCTCTCCACTTGTACAGGGAGTGTGTATATATATATGCATGTGTGTATGCTGGTGGCGGTTGCTCCAGAGCATCCTGCTGCCAGCATCAGGCCAGTGTCAGGGCCTGCCCCTTCTGTCCTAGAGACTCACCACTGGCCTCCAGCCACTACCTCTTCACTGGCTCCACAGCCTCGAGCCAGTGTTGGACTCTCCTTCCTTCCTGCAGGCTCCCCCTATCTTCACATGGGCCCCTGCGCCTCAGCTGGCCATTACTGGTCAGCCTAGGTTCATCGACAGCATCCTCCAGGTGCTGCCAACATCATCGCTGATCACCCTCAACCCCTTTGGGGTGGTGCAGTCATAGTCGTTGCTTGTCATTTTCATTCCACAGCATCATATGGCCCTGTAGGCGAAATCGATGATAAGGCCTGCTTAACATCGATTTCATCTGAGATCAACTGTAAGATGCGTTTAATGTCGATCTCAATTTGAGTTTGATTTTATGTCCTGTGACATTACCCCCATTTTCAGAGCTGAGCTCCTGCGAAGTAATGAAGTCCATCCAGAGCCTATTTCTTCACAGCCTGTGCAGAAAAGGGTGGCCTGTATTCATGGTGTTGGGCGGAGCTTCTACCCCTTCTTTCTTCCTGCTCATCATCATCCTTCTATGCCACCAGTTACCATGTCAGCTCCTCCATCCAACCCTCCTCTGCACCGCTTGAACCATCAAGCGGCTCCTATCACTCCTCATGCAGCCCTTTACCACTGGCAATCCACCTCCCCTGCTGCTCCTGCAGCTCAGGTTCCATCGGCCATTGGTGATGCTGTGCCTATCTCGGTGCAGTCAGTGGGTGCCAGCCCTAACCCCTCTGGTGATGATACAGGCTCTGCCATCAGGCAGCCCATGGATCCTGCAGCGCCACTTACCACTTCTGAGGCAGCTGTCATGCCTGTCGAGGAAGCTGTGGCTGCCTTGTTGGTGGAACTGGCCTCCCATGGCCCTCCTACTTCTGCCCTCAAGCCTCTCTTCCTGGGCATTCACCCTCCCAGCAAGGAGCACCAAGAGGGCTATGAAAATGAGTTGGCTCATTCCAATAGCATTCCTGCATCTCCTGTGGTGCCTGGGATGCCTGCGTACACTCCTCCACCCCCTCCTCCAGGTGCAATGTGGAGGGATACCCCCTCTGATGGCAGGCACATGCCACCTCCTCCAGTGCCACTGTGCTGCCCTTCCCCTTCACCACCAGTGGCCCATACTCCCAGTTGGGCCAAGATCGCCACCTGGACCCAGGTACTTTGGGCACCAGTGCTGCTGATCCTCTACACGGCTGGCCATTACCCTGAGCTTTGGACCATCACTTGGGGTGACACTGCAGATCAGCACATCTGCAACATCATCATGCAGTGCCTGACCAAGGGCTCAGCCCCTTGGCCGACTTGGACTTGTGAGTGCTGCACGGTGCTCCAGATTCCATAAGTTGTCTTTGCCACTGTTCCTTGCTGACCTTAATGAGCTTGCATACTGACCTTCTGCCTTGACTTTGCCAGGTGCTTTCCTTCAATGTTTGCTGATCCGCTGGGTCAGTGCTGCCATGTGCCTGCATCGTGCATGCACTGCCATGCTGTGGGAATTGCGCACTGCCATCAGTCTGTCACTTGCCACCCAGCATTCATCTACTGTGGTGACTTCCCAGGCTGGCAGCATGGGTGCCACAAGCATGGTACCGAGCATGCCCACCTTGTGACATCGGAGGGGGTTGGCATGGGTAAGGTGCATCATGATGATCATGTCTACCTGCCCACTGACAATCACCACTGGGCTACAGCCATGGTGTGGCTCTGGCACCTTGACGATGCTGACTTTCCTGGCATCTTGCATGCTGTGCACCAGTACATGGTGGCCAACAGCACTCTCATGAGTGAGCACCAGCCCCATGAGTCACGCTCTTGCCCTGGCAGCCCTCCACTGCCTGTTGACATGCCATTGTCTCCCCTGCTGGTCCCTGAGGGTGAGGACAGCGAGCCCTTCTATGTCGACATGTAGAATAGTCCTCTTCTTGTGCTGTGTTTGTCCCCTCTGAAATCCACCGCTGTTCCCCTTGTCCTCTTGTATGTGCCTCGTGAGTGTCTGAGGAGCTTTGACACTGAGATTGGAGCCTTCCTGGCAACTTTTCCTCCTGTGGGGCTGACCTTTTTGAGATTGAGGATAAAGTTGCATAATCCTCAATTTCATGTGAGATTGACTGTAACTTGCTTTTAATGTCGATTTCATACAAGTTCAACTGTAACATGCTGTTAACATCGATTTCACGAAACTGAGGAGATGGCCCTATTCTCAAGCAGGGATGCCTCCCCCCCTTGAAACCTCATAGTCCCAGATGAGGTCAGGGCAATTGAGGTTCTCGGCAGGCTCCCAGGTCGCCTGTTCCTCAGGATAGCCCTTCCAGAACACCTTATATTGGAGCTGGCCATGATGGATTCAGCAGTCGAGGATGTGCTCAACCTCGTACTCCAGCTCATCATCATGCAGCAGTGGTTGTACAGGGAGCTCGTTGCGCCCTGCCAATTGGCTTGCTGGCTGCTTCTCCAGTATGGAGACATGGAAAATGTCATGGACCTTGAAGGTCACTGGAAGTTGTAGATGATATGCTTGCCATCTGATGCATTCCAGGATGGGGAAGGGGCCCACAAAGCATGTGTCGAGTTTGGGACTGGGTCATCGAGTCTTCCAGTTCTTGTGGTTGATGTGAACGAGGTCACTGACTTTGAATTCCACATCCTTGCACTTGCGATTGTATTGCTCAACTGTCTGTGCTTGTGCTTGCTGAATGGCTTCCTGGAGATACTCGATCCAGTCCTTGGTAGTCATGAGCCATTCATGCTGTCCTGGGTCATGTACTCTGAGTCACTCTGGGATCTCCAGGTGAGACTTGGGATTCCAACTGTAGCATGCAAAGAACAGTGATATGCCGATGCTGCTATGTACCATGTTGTTGTACATGAACTCAGCCATGGCCAACAGGGCATGCCAGTTGTCTTGTTCGTAGTTGCAGTACATATGGAGGTACTGCTCAACAGCTTGGTTTACCTGTTTGGTCTGTCCATCGGTTTGTGGATGGTAGGCCATGCTGAGAGAGTGGTTGATGCCGAGGGTGGCAGTGAACCTCTTCCAGGCTGCTGATATGAACTGCTGTCCTTGATCAGAGACAATGTGGTCTGGTGTGCCAAAATGTACAAAGGCTGTGGTCTCTAAGAGTTTGGTGGTGTCCTCTGAGGTTGCCAACTTATGTGTCAGCACTAGGACAGCAAACTTGGTAAGATGGTCAACCACGACTAGGATCGAATCGTAGCCTTCTGAAGGTGGCAGTCCTTCGATGAAGTCCATGGAGATCGAGCCCCAAGGCTGCTTGGGTGTGGACAATGGTTGCAAAAGGCCATATGGCTGATGGCGTGGGGCCTTGTATCAAGCGCACACTGGGCAGCTGGCTACAAAGTCTGCAATCCATGCAGCCATGCATGGCCAGTAGTAGTGCCATCATGCTAGCTCCAGCATAGCATCGCACCCAACATGCCCAGCTGTCGGTCCATCATGGCACTGCGACATCACCATGTAGCACAGGTGCTCGACCGATAGGGATTGGTCTTGTACCTTGGCTGCACTTCTGGTGTTGTTGCTGCCTTGCTTGCCAGGCAGTGTGACCTTCGGCACAACCAAACAGCCATCTTTGTACCATAAGCCATCCTTGAGCTTGAATTGGCCTTGATCATACAGCACTACTAGTTCATGGTCGAGGGGCTGGAAGGTCCTGACAAGCTCCTTGAATCCTCCTGCTATGATATCTGCCATAGAGGGCAATGCCAGAGGTGCTTCATGAGATTGACGATTATCATCCCTTATGGTTGAACTCAATTGAGTTCAACAATTATGTGTGCTTTTGGTTGAACTCATTTGAGATCGACATTTAATGGCATTTATTGTCAATTTCACATCAGGTTCAGCAAATAGTCAGGCCAGCAGCAGCTGTCAAACATTGTGCTCTCATTCTTCACCAGCAGGCTGCATATCGCTTCACCTTGTCAAGGCATCAGGCTCACCTGCTTTGTCCCCTGGCCTGTATTGTAGAATGAAGTCGAAATCAGCTAGTAACACTGCCCACTGAGCTTGCTGACTGTTGATGCACCATTGAGACTTGAAGTACTTGAGCACTTCATGGTCTGTGAGTATGACAAGCTGCAATGGCAGGCCTGCCAGCATATGGTGCCACTGGGTCAGGCATGCCACCACTGCAAGCAGTTCCTTGTCATGGATCTTGTAGTTTCACTCTGCCAAATTCATCTTGCGAAAGTAGAAGGCGATTGGATGCCATCATCCCTCATGCTCCTGTTTGAGGACTCCAGCTATAGCATAGTCGCTGGTGTCGGTCTCCATTCGCATGGGCAGGTGGTAATCGAAATGGTGGAGTACCCCTGCTGATGTGAATGCTGCGATGAGACTATGGAATGCCCTCTCTGCCTCCTCTGGCAGCTTGAACTTCTTGAAGTGCTCAGTTGGCTTGACTAATGATGTAAGTGGCCTTGCAATGCATGCGAAGTGCAAGATGAATCATTGATAGAAGTTGGTGAAGCCAAGGAAGCGCTGGATGTTGTGGATCAACTTGGGGACTGGCCATTCCTTAATGGTCTGTACCTTCGCTTCATCCATCTTGATTCCTTGTGGTGTGATAACATAGCCTAGGAACTCGACAGTCATGGTGTGGAACTCGCATTTCGACAGCTTTGTGAAGAGTTGGTGCTTGCATAGTCACTGTAGCACCTCTCATACATGGCCAACATGCTCCTTCAGGTGGTCACTGAAGATGAGGAAGTCATCTAAGTATACCACCATGTAGATACCAAGGATATCATGGAAGATACCATTAACCAGCAACTGAAAGTGTGAGGGAGCGTTCACCAGTCCAAACAGCATGATGAGGTACTCGTAGAGCCTGAGTTGAGTACCAAAGGCTGTCTTCCATTTGTTGCCATCTGCGATGCATACCAAGTTATATGCTGCCTTGAGATCCAGCTTACTGTAGACCTTGGCCTTCCACATTAGGAAGAGCTGCTCCTCGATGAGGGGTAACAGGGCACGATTCTTCACTGTAACCTCATTGAGGCCTCAGTAGTCGATGCATAACTGGAGGCCTCCATCCTTCTTTGGTATGAAGAGCACAGGTGAGTGTGCTGGACTTTTCGATGGATGGATGAAGCCCTTCGTGATGTTCTCATTGAGGTATTTGCACAACTCTTCCAGCTCTTTGGGTCCCTGTAAGTACAGAGGCCCTCAAGGTGGTTGGGTGCCCAGCAATAGCTTGATCGAAAGATCATGGTCCATCCTCAGAGGCAACTTGTCAGCTTCAGTCTCACAGAAGACCTGATGGAGATCCTGGTATTCCTCAGGTATCTCCTTTGCCTTTGGCTCCTCCTGAGGTTCAACCTCCATCTCGATACCTTTGTCACTGCCTGTAGGGATGAAGCTGTACATGGGTACCATGGTGGGGTCAATGTCCAGGAGCATGCATCCTATGGGACTGTCATGGAGGGCTGCTCATATGAGCTGTTTGGTGGGGACAAACTCGTTCCCATGAGCTACAAGATTGGTTGCTGAAATCGACATTAAGGACATGTTATCTTGGATCTCGGTTGAAATCGATGGTAACTGCCCCTTAACTTCGATTTTGAGGCCAGGCTGGAAATCGAGAGTACCAGTGTGCCAATCTACCCTGGGCCTGAGTTTCCTGAGTAGCTCGTAACCTAGGATGATGTCATAGTCACCGATGTCTGTCACCTCTGCATCGAAAGGGCCAACTAGGTAACCTCCTATGCCTGCGGTAACTGAGGCAGCACTGTCGATCTGTAAGGTATGACCCATAATACCATGAATGCTTCTTTTGTGTATGGGTTTTGTGGGTATTTGATGGGCCAAAACAAATGTACGAGCAATTATAGACATTCTGGCACCTGTGTCAGCCAGCATTCAAGCTGGGTGACCTGCAATGGTCCTGTTGATCTTGAGTACTGGCTTCTGTGACACTGCAGAGAAACAGAAACGACAGTCTTGATATGTACAGTGTGATGACAAGGATGGATTCAGGGCAACACATGCCATCAGTGCACTGTCCCATGCCTGTTTCCCTGGTCAGCATCACCTTCCTGGGATTGGGTGTTCTCCTCATCCTTGTTGGCATAGGCAGCCAGGTTGACATCGGCTTCCTGGTTGCCTTCCTCAGATGCCTCTTCATCATCTTCAGCATCATCAGCTTGCTCATTGATGATGTAAACACAGCCACTCTGTGGAGCAGGGCCATGAGGCGCAGCTGGTGGGCCAGGTACTCTGGGCATGGCCTTGGGACAGTTGTGCTGCCAATGGCCTGGCTGGCCACATAGGCTGCACTGGTCTGGTCTGAAGGTGGTGCCACCAACATTGGTTACCAGCAGCTTCTGAGCCAAGTGAGGAGGCAAAGGCCTCCTAGGGATGGTATTAGGTATGGCTCTGCTATGTTGACCCCAACCACTTGTCCTGTTGCTAAATGGCGGTGCCTCCTTCCCTTTCCCCTTGTCCATAGTGGGCGCTGCCATGCTAGCAGGACGAGCTGGGGTCGAGAGGAGATGGGTGTTGTTGGCATCCAAGGTTCGAATGCAGTCAATGCTCTCCACACTGCAATACCATTCCCAGAGGTTGGAAGGGGGATCATGCTCGAACTTTTGATGCATCCTGGCAGTGAGACCTGTCTTGAAGAGACCCATGATGAGCTTAGGGTTCCCATCGAGGCCTGCATGGTTTTCTAGGTCTCAGAAACGTTCAACATAGCATGTGGCCATGCCTGGTTCATCGCTGGCTTGATGGAGGATGGAGAGCTCAGCATAGGCAGTGAACGAGTCAACCATCTGACTGAACTGATCCCTCAAACAGGCACAGAACATGTCCCAGTCATGGAACAGTTGTCCCTGAAGCTTAGGGTCAACCCATAGCTTGGAATCCCACCATTCCTTGGCAGATCCTTCCAAACGTTCTGAAGCAATGGCCACCCAATGCTGATGGCTTGTGATACCATATTGAGCAAACCAGTTGTTGGCCTTGATGAGGAACAACTCAACATCCTTGGTGTCCAGCTTGGGGAATGGGATTTTCATGTCCACTGGGAGTGCCTTAGGCTCTTGGCCCTCACCTTCAAACACAGTGATGGGCTTGAGGGGCTCACGATGATGCCTAGGGCCTGTGGGAGTTGTGTAAACATTGATGTTGCTGAACTCTGCAGGCCATGCCTTCACTGTTGACCTAGGCATCAGTGTTTGGGGATCCTCCACTTGGGCAAACCTGGTCTGAGCTGTCATTGACTTGCCGAAGGGAGGGGCCGACCTTGTGTAGCCTACTGGTGATGGTGTAGTTGGCTCCTCACCTTGATACAGCTGCCAGTTTCCTAGCATGGCTCGCTGCCATTCTCAGTTCACTTCAGCTTCTTGTTGCTGTTGCTCCATCATCTGCTGGAGCATGGCTACCACTGACCTGAGGTCAATGGCTCTGAGGTGCTCCTCAGACTGATCATCAGGTGCCATGGTGAATGTGGGGCACTGCTTGAACGATCCACTCTAATGTCAGCAGTCATGTGCCAGACATGTGAAATCGATGTTAACTTGAGGTAAATGTTGATTTCATTTGAATTCGAGGTTAATAGCCAGTAAACATCGAATTCACTTGAGATTGACATTAACTGCCTCTTATGCTCGATGTCAGCTGACTGCTGTTGCCACTCTGTCCAGAGGTAATGTGGCACATTTGTGGTAGCCTAGTGGGTGTCCTACACTTGACAGGAGTGGGCTAACTGTCCTCGTGAGGTATGCAGCGCTGTTGAACTGCACTGCCATCATCAGGGATGATGCTTGAGGCTGTATGTCACTGGTAGTCAGCATTGTCATATAGTAATGGTACTGGTGGAGGTTCCAGGACTGCAGTGTAGGTTCCACCTGCACAGGTGAGGCCTGTGGCGCCAGTGGTGGTTCTGACTGCTGTCTATATGTTCTCCAACTCGAACAGAGGCACACTGAGTAGTAGCAATGCCTAAGATTGCTACTCTATGAGACAATGAGTGTGAGTATAGAGATACTAAACATACAGACAAGTTAATGAATGATAGAGTGGATGAGGCCCCACCTCTCCACTTGTACAGGGAGTGTGTATATATATATGCATGTGTGTATGCTGGTGGTGGTTGCTCCAGAGCATCCTGCCACCAGCATCAGGCCAGTGTCAGGGCCTGCCCCTTCTGTCCTAGAGACTCGCCACTGGCCTCCAACCACTACCTCTTCGCTGGCTCCATGGCCTTGAGCCAGTGTTGGACTCTCCTTCCTTCCTGCAGGTCCCCCCTATCTTCGCAGGGGCCCCTGTGCCTCTCCCAGCTGTTACTGGTCAGCCTAGGTTCATCAACAGCATCCTCCAGGTGCTGCTGACATCATCACTGCTCACCTGCAACCCCTTTGTGGTGGTGCTGTCATAGTCATTGCTTGTCATTTTCGTTCCACAGCATTGTACAGCCCTGTAGGTGAAATCAATGATAAGGCCTGCTTAATGTCGATTTCAGCTGAGATCGACCATAAGACATGTTTAACATCGATCTCAATTCAAGTTCGATTTTATGTCCTGTGACACAGTGATGCTGCCTGAGAAGTGGAAGGTAGAGAGGGCAGCTTGCACATCGCAACACACTGGGTTCAGCAAGCGCTGCAGTGAGGGGTCAAAATAGCTAGTGGAGACATGGCTCAGGCCAGCTTTGCTGGGTATTCTGGTCACCATGATAGGGTATGTGCAACTTTGTGAGATGAGGAATGCAAGCAAAGGCAAGGTTGCAGGTGAAGATAGCACAGTAATACTTGAAGCCAGCATGCCTTTTTGCTGAATTGCTGGAGCAGAACAGAAAGATGCAGAAGCTGTGCGATGCAAGGGTTTGTGCAAATTCCAGTGAGAGGTCAATTGATGCTTCAGTAAGCCATGATGATGTTGGACATGGGGAAGGACAAGGTTGAGATGATGGACACTGTAGTCAGTTTTGGCGAACACGAAGCGCTCAGGAATCAGATGGTGAGCAAACAATCTGCAGTGAGCAAGATGGTGAGATGGAGGCAAGAATGATGGGGAGGTCAGAGTAGGGTAAAGTGAATCATAGAGGACAAACAGGGCTAAGAGAGAGCAAGATGAGAAAGAGTACAGGTCAGGAAAGGACAGGGAGGGAGGAAGGGAAGCGATGAGTGCTGAGCTGGGTGAGGAGGGGGCAGGAAATTCAAGCGAGTCTGTAGGGCAGGAAAGCTAGAGAGAGAGAGAGGAACGATGGGACAAGTCTAGCACTGTGTCAGCCAGAGACCCTGTACAGCAGGCAGTCTTTAGGTCAAGCTGCAGGCACTGCAGCAAGTGGCAGCATGGCAAGTGGGGATGGTGAAAAAAAGCGATGAGGTGAGCCTCATACAGGAAGACTGACAAAGAGGCAGGGAGGACAGAAACAGAGGCACTAAGAGGCAAAGACACCGCAGGAAAGCACAGCATGGCAGCAGCAGCAGCAGCAGCAACACTTGTCAAACTTTGGTCTACTGCTGGATTTCTTGATGCTACTGGAGAGTCAAGTCGCTGAATGAGTGGTCACAAGAGTTGATCAGCACTTGAAGAAGGCAGTAAGTCAACTGCTTCTTTTGCATGGATTCAAAGCATCATCATCATGCATTCACAATAACACTACTTAAACCATGAACTCTCAAGTTAGCAGATTGCCCTGAGAGGCATCTACATGTAGTACTCACCTCATTTTTCCAGACCAGGGTTGCTCTCTGCTTTGCTTCTAACAGCAAAAAAAGCGGAGGAAAGGGCACAAGGGCAAACAGCAAATTTGGCAATTCGATTTCATTAGGGCTTGAAAAGCAAGAGTGGCTCATACATACAAAGTGATTCGCAGTGCTTTGCTGGCTGTGCCTCATGTCACAGGACATAAAATCGAACTCGAATTGAGATCGATGTTAAACACATCTTACAGTTGATCTCAGATGAAATCAATGTTAAGCAGGCCTTATCATCGATTTCGCCTACAGGGCCATATGATGCTGTGGAACAAAAACAACAAGCAATGACTATGACAGCACCACCCCAAAGGGGTTGCAGGTGATCAGCAATGATGTCAGCAGCACCTGGAGGATGCTGTCGATGACCCCAGGCCAACCAGTAATGGCCAGGTGAGGTGCAGGGGCCCATGCAAGGATAGGGGGGACCTGCAGGAAGGGAAGGAGAGCCTGACACTGGCTCGAGGCCATGGAGCCATCAAAGAGGTATTGGTTGGAGGCCAGTGATGAGTCTCTAGGACAGTGGGGCAGGCCCTGACACTGGCCTGACACTGGTGGAGGGATGTGCTGGAGCAACCACCACCAGCATACATATATACACATGCCTTGTGTGAGTGGAGAGGCAGGGCCTCATCCACTCTATCATTCATTTACTTGTCAGTATGTTTAGTATCACTATACTCACACTCATTGTCTCGTAGAGTAGCAATCTTAGGCATTGCTACTACTCAGTGTGCCTCCATTCGAGTTGGAGAACATATAGATATCAGTCAGAACCACCACTGGTGCCACAGGCCTCACCTGTGCAGGCAGAACCTACACCACAGTCCTGGAACCTACACCAGTACCATTACTATATGATGACACCAACTATCAGCATTGTACAGCCTCAGGCATCATCCCTGATGATGGTGGTGCAGTTCACCCATGCTGCATACCTACATGAGGACAGTTAGCCCACTCCTGTCAAGTGTAGGATACACCCCAGGCTACCATGAATGTGCTGCATTACCTCTGAATGGAGTGGCAACAGCAGTCAGTCAACATCAAGTGTAAGACACAGTTAACATCAATCTCAAGTGAAATCGATGTTTACTGGCTGTTAACCTCAAACTCAAACAAAATTGATGTTTACCTCGAGTTAACTTTGATTTCACATGTCTGGGACATGACTGCTGACATTAGAGTGGATCATTCAAGCAGTGCCCCACATTCACCATGGCACCTGATGATCAGTCTGAGGAGCACCTCAGAGCCATTGACCTCAGGTCAGTGGTAGCCATGCTCCAGCAGATGATGGAGCAACAGCGACAAGAAGCTGAAGTGAACTGAGAATGGCAGTGAGCCATGCTAGGAAACTGGCAGCTGTATCAAGGTGAGGAGCTGACTACACCATCACCAGTAGGCCAGACAAGGTCAGCTCCTCCTCTTGGCAAGCCAACGATGGCTCAGACCAGGTTTGCCCAAGTGGAGGATCCTCAAACACCAATGCCTAGGTCAACAGTGAAGGCATGGCCTGCAGAGTTCAGCAACATCAATGTTTACACAACTCCCACAGGCCCTAGGCATCATCGTGAGCCCCTCAAGCCCATCACTGTGTTTGAAGGTGAGGGCCAAGAGCCTAAGGCACTCCCAGTGGACATGAAAATCCCATTCCCCAAGCTGGACACCAAGGATGTTGAGTTGTTCCTCATCAAGGCCAACAACTGGTTTGCTCAATATGGTATCACAAGCCATCAGCATTGGGTGGCCATTGCTTCAGAACGTTTGGAAGGATCTGCCAAGGAATGGTGGGATTCCAAGCTATGGGTTGACCCTAAGCTTCAGGGACAACTGTTCCATGACTGGGACATGTTCTGTGCCTGTTTGAGGGATCAGTTCAGTCAGATGGTTGACTCGTTCACTGCCTATGCTGAGCTCTCCATCCTCCATCAAGCCAGCGATGAACCAGGCATGGCCACATGCTATGTTGAACGTTTCTGAGACCTAGAAAACCATGCAGGCCTCGATGGGAACCCTAAGCTCATCATGGGTCTCTTCAAGATGGGTCTCACCACCAGGATGCATCAAAAGTTCAAGCGCAATTGTCATGCCAAACAGCACAGACGATGATGAGATGGAGTGAATAGATGATGGTCTTAAGGGAAAAGGTGGCCACGGTCGCTGAGCAAGCTAAGCTAGCTCAGCGAGTGTGAGATCTACTGGACAAACATGACTGTGGAGTGTGTGAACTAAGTGGACTAAGCAGACATCGCAACATCCCCCCCTGCTGAGGAGAGCAGAGGACATGCAATATGGAACTATGGAGCTTGGAACAGCATCTATATGAGGCTTCTATGATGATGGATGGATGGGAGTGGTGGGAGCCAGTGGGACCAAGGATGGGGACCATCGAGCACAGTGCCAGGCTGGCTGGATGGCATGGCAGACCTGTGAAGCTGGTAGCACAAACCTGAGCATGAAATGTGAATCAGATTGCCATTGATGGTGGGACAAGGCACAAACTTGAGCATAGAATGCGAATCAGATTGTCATTGATGGTGTGACAAGACAGGCTAGCAGTGAGGGATGAGATGGTGGAGGGGTTGATAGGCAGGGTGGGAGTGTGCAGGGTGGTGTAGTGCGCCAACCAAGGGGTGTGGCACTGGATCATGGAGCTTGCAGAGCCTGGCAGAGCATAGGAGGAGAGCAACTCAGCCAGCGGCTGCAGACGTGGAGGCATTGCCTGAGGGGGCAGGCACTGAGGAGGGCTGGTGCTGTCACAGCAGAGGCTACTTGTGCAGCGGATCTACTTCAACACCAGGCAGGCTGGAACAGGTGACACATGATCCGAGACAGTGGTGCAGTCAAGAGTGTGGATTGAGGGTCGGACTGCGATTGGTGCCTATTGGGACAAGCTAGAGTGGAGAGGTCAAGAGCAAGGTGGCTGGGCTGAGCAAAGGTGGATGCGCTGGAGGGGGAGCAGGGAGAGCATGGAGTGAGGCTCAAGCCCATCACAGAGAGATGGCGATCTGCGATCGTCTGATCATGTGGGTGCAGATGTGGAGAGTGCCAGGATGGCAGGGCACCAGATCATCCACATCATGGATCGCAATGTCCAGTATGAAGCGAGTAGGGGTGTGCTCGATGGTGAGCACCAGTGGGTTGAGGTCCATGCTGAACTCGACAGCATCCCAGATGGTGAGGAGGAGTGCCTGTGCAAACTGGAGTGGCATAACAGCGAAGAAGGGTGGTTGGTGTTGGAGGGAGGGGATAGGTGCCAATGAGACAGGTGGATGTGTGGTGTATGAGGAGCGATGAGGGGAGCGACGATGTGGAGAGTGGAGTGTGGGTAGTGCTTGGTGGAAGAAGCGGATGCTAATGAGAGTCCCAACAGCAGTTGGGCAATGGTGGCTGGTGTGGCTAGTCCTTAGGTCTCGGTGCACTTGAGATGAGACAGCACATCGATGTTGGTATGTAACTTGCCCTGTTTATACCAAAACTCTATGTTCTTGAGGTGAGGCATCAGGTAAGCTCTCAGCCTCTCGATTCTTGGAGTGAAGTGGTGCTGGCTGTGGGACAGTGATCGGAGCACTGCTGGTAGAGGAGCATGGTCTGTGATGATGACAATCTTCTTGGCACCATCGAGATAGTGCTGGAGGTGATGGAGCACCCAGGCCAGGCACAAGATCTCGAGTTCGATTGCAGCCATCTTTGACTCTGCAGGGGAGGTGGTGGTCAAGATGAAGGCGATCGGGTGCTCAATGAGCTCATTGTCAGCAGCAGTGTCAGTGGCATGCTGGTGGTGGTTCATGGGCAGTGGAGTCAACACGTCTCGCAGCCTCCAGTCATTGATCGCTTCCTTGCAGTCATCCTTGGTGAGGTTGTCAGTGAATACCCACATCAGCCATGGGTCATCCTTCCACTTCATGCAGTATTGGAGGTGCCCATGGTGGCAGCATTTGTTGATGATGCATTTGACTTCGTACCGCAGCTCATCTGATTTGTGCTCTGGCTTGATGACAGGCAATGCCTCCAGGGGTCAGCCAAAAGGGTCTGGTGACAGAGGAGCCATGTCGAGCTGGGAGACATTGTAGACAAGATTGGTGTCGAAGTTGGACAGCAGGGAGAGGTGAACCCAGTGGCTCGAGAGAACCTCTGCCATGGGGAAGGGGCTGACTTTTGGCAGATCTATCTTAGCGAAGCAGGCCATGGATGGGATCGGCCAGTCCTTCAGATGCATGAAGACATGGTCACCCACTCATACCTTGGGCAGGGGATGGTGGTGACAATTGTACATTTGTTGGTCCACTGCAGTGCTATTGAGGGCCTTTTGCCAAGCGGTGTTGAGGCGTGCCTGTGCGATCGCCACCCAGTCTGTGTGCATTTGTGTGGTCACAGAGGGTAGGACCAGCTTTGATGTCTTGGTGATGTAGACTAGATCAAAGGGACATTCGCCTGTTGTGAGAGACAGCATCTGATTCATGGCGAGCTCGGCTGCTGGTAGGTAGGTGGCCCAGTCCTTGGGGTTGTGGATGGCCAGAGCATGCAGGATGTGTTGCAGCATCTGTATGTGCTGCTTGACAGGGTTTGCCTGCTGGTGGTACAATGCAGACAGTTGTAGTTTCATGCTGATGGCTTCCACAAACCTCTGGCCTACCTGGCCAATGAAGCAGGTGTCTGAGTCTGACATGATCACTTCCAGTTTCCAACCCCTCTGGAGGACCAAGGCGGTCAGCATGCTGTAGAGGTTGGTGGTGGTGGCTCGAGAGGTGCATGGTCACATCACCAACATGTGTGAGAACAGGTCGATGATGACGAGTATTGTGTTGTAGCCAAGGCATTCAGGCAGCCCCAAGACCAAGTCCACTGAGATGGTGTGGAACAGGTAGGAGGCCATCAGCGTGTGGTGTGTGCTGTACTCACCTGTGCATCTGTCGAGCTTGGTGCAAAGGCAGGTTGGACAGTTGTTGATGTAGGCTTGCAGGTGCGAGGCCAAGCGTGGGTGGTGATATTCCCAGAGGTGTTCATGAGTCTTCACAAAGCTGAAGTGGCTATCATCATGGTGCTCAACGAACAGCTCCTTCATCTCATCTGCTGGCATGCAGAACTGTCATAGGGTGTGCTTCAGGCCGATGTATACCAGTGTGTCATCCTGGATCTCATATCCCAGCTGACCCTCACCCCTCTCTAAAGCCAGGATGATGGGCTTCAGCATCGAGTCCTTGCATTGGCATGCAAGGGTGGTGTCACCAGAGATGGCATGACACTGTGCCACAGCGGTGGCATCAACAGGCAGCTGTTGGTGCAGTGCTGTGGCAAAGGCCTGCCTGGATGCATTGACATAGAGATAGAAGGGGCAGTTGTAGTTGGGGTAGGTGAGAGTTGGGGGTGAGGATAATGACAACTTTAGTGAGTTGAGAGCTGAGGAGTGAGTGTCATCCCAGGCGAGCTTGACATGGCTGGCAGAGGTCTTGGAGTCATTCTGGTTGACCAAGTACCATTTCTCGCTGAACTTTTTGTACCTGTGGCCTTTCAGTAGTGAAGTCAGTGGGGCAGCCTTGCTGGTGTAGCCCAGGATGAAATCATGATAGTAGTTGAATAAGCCAAGGATGTGATAAAGTTGTTGGAGCATCAAAGGTGGAGCCAGGTTGTGGACTGCTGTGGCATGATCTTGGAGGATCGAGATGCCAGCAGTGGAGACATGGTGGCCCAACAGTGACAGCGAGGGTAGGGTGAAGTGGCACTTCATGGGCGAGAACTTGAGACCAGTGCACTTGGCCATGGCCAGTAGTTTGTCAAGTGAATGCACATGCTGCTCAAGGGTTGGCAAGAATACCACAACGTTGTCCAGGTACACCAGCACTTCGGTCCAATGCATGTTGCTGAGGAGCTGGTCCATGAAGCATTGGAAGAAGGCTGGTGCGTTTTTGAGACCGAAGGGAATCCTCTTGTACTGGAAGAGGCCCTTGTGACAGACAAAGGCCATCTTCCACCTGTCACCAGGATCGATGTCAATTCGATGGTAGCTGCAGATGGCATCCAGTCCTGAGAAGTGTCAGCCGTTGCGTACCAGACATGTGAAATCGATGTTAACTCAAGGTAAATGTCGATCTCGTTTGATTTCGAGGTTAATGGCCAGTAAACATCGATTTCACTTGAGATCGATGTTAACTGCCTCTTATGCTCGATGTCAGCTGACCACTGTTGCCACTCCATCCAGAGGTAATGCAGCACATTCATGGTAGCCTAGTGTGTGTCCTACACTTGACAGGAGTGGGCTAACTGTCCTCATGTAGGTATGCAGCACTGATGAACTGCACTGCCATCATTGGTGTTAATGCTCAAGGCTGTACAATGCCGGTAGTCAGCATCATCATATAGTAATGGTACTGGTGGGGGTTCCAGGACTGCAGTGTAGGTTCTGCCTGCACAGGTGAGGCCTGTGGTGCCAGTGGTGGTTCTGACTGCTGTCTATATGTTCTCTGACTTGAATGGAGGCACACTGAGTAGTAGCAATGCCTAAGATTGCTACTCTACAAGACAATGGGTGTGAGTATAGAGATACTAAATGTACTGACAAGTTAATGAATGATAGAGTGGATGAGGCCCTGCCTCTCCACTTGTACAGGGAGTGTGTATATATATATGCATGTGTGTATGCTGGTGGCGGTTGCTCCAGAGCATCCTGCTGCCAGCATCAGGCCAGTGTCAGGGCCTGCCCCTTCTGTCCTAGAGACTCACCACTGGCCTCCAGCCACTACCTCTTCACTGGCTCCACAGCCTCGAGCCAGTGTTGGACTCTCCTTCCTTCCTGCAGGCTCCCCCTATCTTCACATGGGCCCCTGCGCCTCAGCTGGCCATTACTGGTCAGCCTAGGTTCATCGACAGCATCCTCCAGGTGCTGCCAACATCATCGCTGATCACCCTCAACCCCTTTGGGGTGGTGCAGTCATAGTCGTTGCTTGTCATTTTCGTTCCACAGCATTGTACAGCCCTGTAGGTGAAATCAATGATAAGACCTGCTTAACATCGATTTCATCTGAGATTGACTGTAAGACATGTTTAATGTTGATCTCGATTCGAGTTCGATTTTATGTCCTGTGACATTACCCCCATTTTCAGAACTGAGCTCCTGCGAAGTAATGAAGTCCATTCAGAGCCTAAGTCTTTGTGGCCTGCACAGAAAAGGGTGGCCTGTATTTGTGGTGTTGGCAGCAATCCTTCCTTTCCCTCCTTCCTTCTTGTCATCATCGACTACTATGCTGCCACCTACCATGTCAGCTCCCTTGCCCAACCTCCCATTGCACCACTCGACTCATCGAGCGGCTCCCATTGCTCCTCACATGGCTCTTCATCATATGAGCTGCTGCTCTGCTTCCCCTGCTGCTCCTGCAGCTCAGGTTCCTTTGGCCATTGGTGACTCCGCTCCTGCTTCGGTGCAGTTGGAGGGCGCCAGCCCTACTCCTTCTGGTGGCGATACAGGCTCCACTGACAGGCAGCCCATGGTTGAGATGACATTGCTGGTCATCACTGAGGCTGCTGATGCACCTGTTGAGGAAATGGTGGCCGCTTCACTGGTGGAGTTGGCCTCTCATGGTCCTCCCATTCCCATTCTCGAGCCTCTGTTCCTGGGCACATGCACTCCCAGCAAGGAGTGCCAGGAGCACTATGAGGCTGAGCTGGCTTGTTCAGATGGTGCCTCCGTGTCCCCTGAGGTGCCTGGTATGCCTGCATATGCTCCACCACCCCCCCCCTCCAGGTGTGGTGTGGAGGGATACTCCCTCCGATGGCAGGCATATGCCTCCTCCTCTGGTGCCTCTGCACCACCCTTCCTCATCGCTGCTGGTGGCCCATATTCTGAGTTGGGCCAAGATCATAGCATGGACCCAAGTACTCTGGGCTCCAGTGCTGCTGATCTTGTACACAGCTGGATGATACCCTGAGCTCTGGACCATTACTCAGGGTGATGCTGTGGATTGGCACATCCATAACATCATCATGCACCATCTGACAGAGGGCTCAGCACCTTGGCCTACCTGGTCCTGTGCCCATTGCGAGGCACTCCAAGTCCTGTAAGTATCGCCTGCCTCCATCATCCCAATTAGTGCTGTGGCTGTGTACTGACCACTTGCTTTGGTTCAGAGGTGTAGGTGTTTCCCTTTGATGTATGCAGACCTGTTGGGTCGGTGATGCTGTGTGCCTGCTTCGTGTGTCCATTGCCATGCTGTGGGTATCGCTCATTGCTGTCGGGACATTGCTCACCACCCTGCACTTGTGTATCATGGCAACTTTCCTGGGTGGCAGCATGGTCATTGCGAGCACAGCACTGAGTGGGCCCACCTCTCGATGTTGGAAAGCGTTGGTATGGGTAAGGTATGCCACGATGACCATGTCTACCCACCCACCAATGATCATCACTGAGCTACAGCCATGGTGTGGCTCTGGCATCTCAACAATGCCAACTTTCCTGGCATCTTGCACACTGTGCACCAGTACATGGTGGCTAACAGTGCTCTCGTGAGTGAGCACCAGCCCCATGAGTCTTGTACCTGCCCTGGTGGTCCTCCACCACCTGTGGACATGCTGTTGTCCCCTCTGCTGGTCCCTGAGGGTGAGGATGGTGAACCCTTCTATGTTGACATGTAGATTCATCCTCCTCCTGTACTGTGCTTGTTCCCATGAAATCCACCACTGTTCTCCTTCCCCTTGTGTGTGCCTCATGAGTGTCTGATGAGCATTGACACTGAGACTGGAGCCTTCCTGGCAACTTTCCCTCCTGTGGGGCTGCCCTTTTTGAGATTGAGGATAAAGTCACATAATCCTCAATTTTGCATGAGATCGACTGTAACTCGCTTTTAATGTCGATTTCATATGAGTTCGACTGTAACATGCTGTTAATGTCGATTTCATGAAATTGAGGAGATGGCCCTATTCTCAAGCAGGGACACCTCCCTCCCTTGAAACCTCATAGTCCCAGATGAGGTCAGGGCAATTGAGGTTCGTGGCAGGCTCCCAGGTTGCCTGTGTCACAGGACATAAAAATCGAAGTCGAATCGAGATTGACATTAAACGCATCTTATGGTCGATCTCAGACGAAATCGATGTTAAGCAGGCCTTATTGTCGATTTCGCCTACAGGGCTGTACGATGCTGTGGAATGAGAATGACAAGCAACAACTATGATGACACCACCCCAAATGGGTTGCAGGTGGTCAGTGATGATGTTGGTAGCACCTGGAGAATGCTATCGATGACCTTAGGCCAACCAGTAATGGCTGGGTAAGGTGCAGGGGCCCCTGCGTAGATAGGGGGATCTGCAGGGAGGGAGGAAGAGCTCGACACTGGCTCAAGGCTGTGGAGCTAGCTAGGGGCCACTGGTTAGACACCAGCGACACAGGCCCCAAGGACAGCAGGGCAGGCCCAGATACTGGTGGCAGGACGCTCTGGAGCAACTGCTGCCAACACATGCACATGCAGATATATATATACATTCCCTGTACAAGTGGAGAGGCAGGCCCTCATCCACTCTATCATTCATTAACTTGTCAGTACATTTAGTATCTCTATACTCACACTCATTGTCTCATAGAGTAGCAATCTTAGGCATTGCTACTACTCAGTGTGCCTCTGTTCGAGTTGGAGAACATATAGACAGCAGTCAGAACCACCACTGGCGCCACAGGCCTCACCTGTGCAGGCAGAACCTACACTGCAGTCCTGGAACCCCCACCAGTACCATTACTATATGATGATGCTGACTACCAGTGACATACAGCCTCAAGCATCATCCCTGATGATGGTGGTGCAGTTCAACAGCACTGCATACCTACATGAGGACAGTTAGCCCACTCCTGTCAAGTGTAGGACACACACTAGGCTACCATGAACATGCCGCATTACCTCTGGATGGAGTGGGAACAGCAGTCAGCCGACATCGAGCATAAGAGGCAGTTAATGTTGATCTCAAGTGAAATCAACGTTTACTGGCTGTTAACCTCGAATTCAAATGAAATCGATGTTTACCTCAAGTTAACATCGATTTCACATGTCTGGCACATGACCATTGACATTAGAGTGGATCGTTCAAGCAGTGCCCCATGTTCACTATGGCACCTGATGATCAGGCTGAGGAGCACCTCAGGGCTGTTGACCTCAGGTTGGTGGTAGCCATGCTCCAGCAGATGATGGAGCAACAGCGACAAGAAGCTGAAGCTAACCGAGAATGGCAGTGGGCCATGCTAGGTAACTGGCAGCTGTACCAAGGTGAGGAGCCAGCTACACCATCGCCAGTAGGCCAATCGAGGTCAGCGCCACCTCTTGGTGAGTCAATGACAGCTCAGACTAGGTTTGCCCAAGTGGAGGATCCCCAAACACCAATGCCCAGGTCAATGGCGAAGTTATGGCCTGTGGAGTTCAGCAACATCGACATTTATGCGACCCCCACAGGCCCTAGGCACCATCGTGAGCCTCTCAAGCCCATCACAGTGTTCGAAGGTGAGGGCCAGGAGCCTAAGGCACTCCCTGCAGACATGAAGATCCCATTTCCCAAGCTGGATACCAAGGATGTTGAGCTGTTCCTCATCAAGGCCAACAACTGGTTCACTCAATACAGTATCACAAGCCATCAGCATTGGGTGGCCATTGCTTCAGAACGTTTGGAAGGATCTGCCAAGGAATGGTGGGATTCCAAGCTATGGGTTGACCCTAAGCTTCAGGGACAACTGTTCCATGACTGGGACATGTTCTGTGCCTGTTTGAGGGATCAGTTCAGTCAGATGGTTGACTCGTTCACTGCCTATGCTGAGCTCTCCATCCTCCATCAAGCCAGCGATGAACCAGGCATGGCCACATGCTATGTTGAACGTTTCTGAGACCTAGCAAACCATGCAGGCCTCGATGGGAACCCTAAGCTCATCATGGGTCTCTTCAAGACAGGTCTCACTGCCAGGATGCATCAAAAGTTCGAGCACGATCCCCCTTCCAACCTCTGGGAATGGTATTGCAGTGTGGAGAGCATTGACTGCATTCGAACCTTGGATGCCAACAACACCCATCTCCTCTCGACCCCAGCTCGTCCTGCTAGCATGGCAGCGCCCACTATGGACAAGGGGAAAGGGAAGGAGGCACCGCCATTTAGCAACAGGACAAGTGGTTGGGGTCAACATAGCAGAGCCATACCTATTACCATCCCTAGGAGGCCTTTGCCTCCTCACTTGGCTCAGAAGCTGCTGGTAACCAATGTTGGTGGCACCACCTTCAGACCAGACCAGTGCAGCCTATGTGGCCAGCCAGGCCATTGGTGGTGCAACTGTCCCAAGGCTGTGCCCAGAGTACCTGGCCCACCAGCTGCGCCTCACAGCCCTGCTCCACAGAGTGGCCGCATTTACATCATCAACGAGCAAGCTGATGATGCTGAAGATGATGAAGAGGTGTCTGAGGAGGGCAACCAGGAAGCTGATGTCGACCTGGCTGCCTATGCCAACAAGGATGAGGAGAACGCCCAATCCCAGGAAGGTGATGCTGACCAGGGAAACAGGCATGGGACAGTGCACTGATGGCATGCATTTCCCTGAATCCATCCTTGTCATCACACTGTACATATCAAGACTGTCATTTCTGTTTCTCTGCAGCATCATGGAAGCCAGTACTTGAGATCGACAGGACCATTGCTGGTCACCCAGCTTGAATGCTGGCTGACACAGGTGCTGGAGTGTCTATAATAGCTCATACATTCGTTTCAGCCCATCAAATACCCACAAAACCTATACACAAAAGAAGCATTCATGGTATTACTGGTCATACCTTACAGATCAACAGCACTGCCTTGGTCACTGCAGGCATAGGAGGTTACCTAGTCAGCCCTTTTGATGCAGAGGTGACAGACATCAGTGACTACAACATCATCCTAGGTTACGAGCTACTCAGGAAACTCAGGCCCAGGGTAGATTGGCACACTGGTACTCTCGATTTCCAGCCTGGCCTCAAAATCGAAGTTAAGGGGCAGTTACCATCGATTTCAACCGAGATCCAAGATAACGTGTCCTTAATGTCGATTTCAGCAACCAATCTTGTAGCTCATGGGAACGAGTTTGCCTCCACCAAACAGCTCATACAAGCAGCCCTCCATGATGGTCCCATAGGATGCATGCTCCTGGATGTCGATCCCACCATGGTACCCATGTACAGCTTCATCCCTACAGGCAGTGACAAAGGTATCGAGATGGAGGTTGAACCTCAGGAGGAGCCAAAGGCAAAGGAGATACCTGAGGAATACCAGGATCTCCATCAGGTCTTCTGCAAGACTGAAGCTGACAAGTTGCCTCTGAGGATGGACCATGATCTTTCGATCGAGCTATTGCCAGGCACCCAACCGCCTTGAGGGCCTCTGTACTTACAGGGACCCAAAGAGCTGGAGGAGCTGCACAAATACCTCAATGAGAACATCATGAAGGGCTTCATCTGTCCATCGAAAAGTCCAGCATGCTCACCTGTGCTCTTCGTACCAAAGAAGGATGGAGGCCTCCAGTTATGCATCAACTACTGAGGCCTCAATGAGGTTACAGTGAAGAATCATGCCCCCTTACCCCTCATCGAGGAGCAGCTCTTCCTACTGTGGAAGGCCAAGGTCTACAGCAAGCTGGATCTCAAGGCAGCATACAACCTGGTATGCATCACAGATGGTGATGAATGGAAGACAGCATTTGGTACCCAACTTGGGCTCTACAAGTACCTCATCATGCCATTTGGGCTGGCAAATGCTCCCTCGCACTTTCAGTTGCTTGTTAACGGTATCTTCCATGATATCCTTGGAATCTATGTGGTGGTATACTTAGATGACTTCCTCATCTTCAGCAACCACCTGACAGAACATGTCAGCCATGTATGAGAGGTGCTACAGCAACTACACAAGCACCAACTCTTCGCGAAGCTGTTGAAGTGCAAGTTCCACACCACAACCATCAAGTTCCTAGGCTATGTTATCATGCCACAAGGAATCAAGATGGATGAAGCGAAGGTACAGACCATTAAGGAATGGCCAGTCCCCAAGTCGATCCATGACATCCAATGCTTCCTTGGCTTTGCCAACTTCTATCAATGATTCATCTCGCACTTCGCACACATTGCAAGGCCACTTACATCATTAGTCAAGCCAACCAAGCATTTCAGGAAGTTCAAGCTGCCAGAGGAGGCAGAGAAGGCATTCCACAGTCTCATCACAGCATTCACATCAGCAGGGGTACTCCACCATTTTGATTACCACCTGCCCACATGAATGGAGACTGATGCCAGCGACTATGCTATAGCTGGAGTCCTCAAACAAGAGCATGAGGGATGATGGCATCCGATCGCCTTCTACTCTCGCAAGATGAATTCAGCAGAGCAGAACTATGAGATCCATGACAAGGAATTACTCGCAGTGGTGGCATGCCTGACCCAGTGGTGCCATATGCTGGCAGGCCTGCCGTCGCAGCTCATCATCCTCACAGATCATGAAGTGCTCAAGTACTTCAAGTCTCAGCAGTGCATCAATGGTCAGCAAGCTCGATGGGCAGTGCTACTTGCTGATTTCGACTTCGTTCTGCAATACAGGCCAGGGGACAAAGCAGGTGAACCTGATGCCTTGACTAGGTGGAGCGATATGCAGCCCACTGGTGAAGAATGAGAGCATAATGTGCAACAGCTGCTGCCAGCCCAACTATTTGCTGAACCCAACATGAAATCAATGATAAACACCATTAAACATTGATCTCAAATGAGTTTGACCGAAAACATGCATAATCATTGAACTCAATTGAGTTCAAGTGTAAGGGACAATAATTGTCGATCTCATGAAACACCTCCAGCATTGCCCTCTATGGCAGATATTGTGGCAGGAGGATTTAAGGAGCTCATCAGGACTTTCCAGCCCCTCGACCGTGAACTAGTAGAGCTGTACAAGCAAGGCCAATTTGAGCTCAAGGATGGTTTGTGGTACAAGAACAGCTGCTTGGTTGTGCTGAAGGTCACACTGCCTGGCAGGCAGGGTAGCAATGACACCAGGAGTGGAGCCAAGGTACGAGACCAATCCCTATCGGTCGAGCACCTGTGCTACATGGTGATGTTGCAGTGCCATGATGGACTGACAGCTGGACATGCTGGGCACGATGCTATGCTGGAGCTAGCATGATGGCACTACTACTGGCCATGCATGGCTGCATGGATCGCAGACTATGTAGCTAGCTGCCCAGTGTGCATGCACTACAAGGCCCCATGCCATCGGCCATATGGCCTTCTGCAGCCATTGTCCACACCTGAGCGACCTTGGGGCTCAATTTCAATGGACTTCATCAAAGGACTGCCACCTTCGGAAGGCTACGACTCGATCCTCATTGTGGTTGACCATCTCACCAAGTTTGCCATCCTAGCACCAACACATAAGTTGGCAACCTCAGAGGATACTGCCAAGCTCTTAGAAGCCACGGTCTTCATATGTTTCGGCACACCAGACCACATTGTCTCTGATTGAGGATGGCAGTTCATATCAGCAGCCTGGAAGAGGTTCACTGCCACCCTTGGCATCAACCACTCTCTCAGCACAGCCTACCATCCACAAACTGATGGACAGACCAAATGGGTAAACCAAGTTGTTGAGCAGTACCTCCATATGTACTGCAACTATGAACAAGACAACTGGCATGCCCTGTTGGCCATGGCTGAGTTCGTGTACAACAACATGGTACATAGCAGCATTGGCATATCACCATTCTTTGTGTGTTACGGTTGAAATCCCAAGTCTCACCTGGAGATCCCAGAGCGACTTGGAGTACATGACCCAGGACAGCATGAATGGCTCATGACTGCCAAGGACTGGATTGAGTATCTCCAAGAAGCCATTCAGCAAGCACAAGCACAGATGGTTGAGCAGTACAATTGCAAGCGCAAAGATGTGGAATTCAAAGTCAGTGACCTCATTTACATCAACTGCAAGAACTGGAAGACTCACTGACCTAGTCCCAAGCTTGACACATGCTTTGCTGGCCCCTTTCCCATCCTGGAATGCATTGGATGGTGAGCATACTGCCTACAACTTCCAGCAACCTTCAAGGTCCATGATGTCTTCCACATCTCCATGCTAGAAAAGCAGCCAGCAAGCCAACTGGCAGGGCACACTGAGCTCCCCATGCACCCACCACTGCACAACGATGAGCTGGAGTACAAGGTTGAATGCATCCTTGACCATCAAATGCATCATGGCCAGCTCCAGTACAAGGTGTTCTGGAAGGGCTATCCCAAGGAACAGGCTGTCAATGGTCATGTGCCAGACACATGAAATCGATGTTAACTTGAGGTAAACATCGATTTCATTTGAATTCGAGGTTAATGGCCAGTAAACATCGATTTCACTTGAGATCGACATTAATTGCCTCTTACACTCAATGTCAGCTGACCGCTGTTGCCACTCCATCCAGAGGTAATGTGGCACGTTCGTGGTAGCCTAGTGGGTGTCCTACACTTGACAGGAGTGGGCTAACTGTCCTTGTGTAGGTATGCAGCACTGATGAACTGTGCTGCTGTCATCAGGAATGATGCTCGAGGCTGTATGTCGCTGGTAGTTGGCATTGTCATATAGTAATGGTACTGGTGGAGGTTCCAGGACCATGGTGGGGGTTCCACCTGCACAGGTGAGGCCTGTGGCACCAGTGGTGGTTCTGACTGCTGTCTATATGTTCTCCAACTTGAACAGAGGCACACTGAGTAGTAGCAATGCCTAAGATTGCTACTCTACAAGACAATGAGTGTGAGTATAGAGATACTAAACATACTGACAAGTTAATGAATGATAGAGTGGATGAGGGCCTGCCTCTCCACTTGTACAGGGAATGTATATATATATCTGCATGTGTGTGTGTTGGTGGTGGTTGCTCCAGAGCATCCCACTGCCAGTATCTGGGCCTGCCCTGCTGTCCTTGGGGCTTGTGTCACTGGTGTCTAACCAGTGGCCCCTAGCTAGCTCCACAGCCTTGAGCCAGTGTCGAGCTCTTCCTCCCTCCCTGCAGATCCCCCTATCTACGCAGGGGCCCCTGCACCTTACCCAGCCTTTACTGGTTGGCCTAAGGTCATCGATAGCATTCTCCAGGTGCTACCAACATCATCACTGACCACCTGCAACCCATTTGGGGTGGTGTCATCATAGTTGTTGCTTGTCATTCTCATTCCACAGCATTGTACAGCCCTGTAGGCGAAATCGATGATAAGGCCTGCTTAACATCGATTTCATCTGAGATCGACCATAAGATGCATTTAACATCGATCTCGATTTGACTTCGATTTTTATGTCCTGTGACATTACCCCCATTTTCAGAGCTGAGCTCCTGCAAAGTAATGAAGTCCATTCAGAGCCTAATTCTTCGTGGCCTGCGCAGAAAAGGGTGGCCTGTGTTTATGGTGTTGGCAGCGTTCCCTCCTTTTCTTCCCTCCTTCTCATCATCATCTATCACTACGCTGCCATCTACCATGTCAGCCCCCTCATCTGACCCTCCTCTGCACTGCTCAAACCGTCGAGCGGCTCCTATTGCTCCTCATGCAGCCCATTACCACCAGCGATCCGCCTCTCCTGCTGCTTCTGTGGCCCAGGACCCCTCAACCATTGGTGCTGCTGCTCCTGCCTCTTTGGTCAACGACAGGGGCTCTGCCCACAAGCAGCCCACAGGTGCTTCGACACCTCAACCTGCTTCCGAGGCAGCTGTTATGCCTGTCGAGGAAGTCGTGGCTGCTTCGCTGGTGGAGCTGGCCTTGTATGGCCCTCCCACTCCCTCTCTTGCACCTCTTTTCCTGGGCATGCATGCTCCCAGCAAGGAACACCAGGAGGAATACAAGGCTGAGTTGGCTTGCCTGGACAGCTCTCCTGCCTCACCTGCAGCACCTGGGATGCCTGTGTACATGCTGTCGCCTCCTCCCCCAGGTGTAATGTGGAGGGACACTCCCTCTGACAGTAGGCACATGCCTCCTCCCCTGGTGCCTCTGTGCTGCCCCTCTCCATCGCCGCTGGTGGCCCACACTCTGAGTTGGGCTGAGATCGCTGCCTGGACCCAGGTACTCCAGGCTCCAGTGCTGCTGATCCTTTATGCAGCTGGTCATTACCCTGAGCTTTGGACCATCACTCAGGGTGATGCTGCAGATCGATGCATCCACAACATCATTATGCAGCATCTGACTGAGGGTTCGGCCCCCTGGCTGACTTGGACTTGTGAGCACTGCATGGCACTTCAGATTCCATAAGTCGCCTGTTCCATTGTCCTTGCCAAACTTGTTGAGCTTGTTTACTGACCTTCTGCTTTGACTTTGCTGCCCAGTTGCTTCCCCTCGTTGTTTGTGGATCCACTGGGTCGGCAGCACCATTTGCATGCATCGTGCATGCACTGCCACACTGTGGGAATAGCACACTGCCAATGGTCCATCGCTTGCCACCCAGCATTCGTCTACTGTGGCAACTTCCCCACCTGGCAGCATGGGCATCATGAGCATGGCACCAAGCACACCCACCTCTCGACACCTGAGGGGGTCAGTATGGGCAAGGTGCATCATGATGACTGTGTCTACCCACCCACCGATGATCGCCACTGGGTGACAGCCATGGTTTGGCTCTGGTGCCTCAATGATGCTGACTTCCCTGGTGTCTTGCAAGCTGTGTGCCAATACATGGTGGCGAACAGCGCTCTCATGAGTGAGTGCCAGCCCCATGAGTCATGCTCCTGCCCTGGCAGTCCTCCTCCACCTGTGGACACACCATTGTCCCCTCTGCCAGTACCTGAGGGTGAGGACAGCGAGCCCTTCTACATAGACATGTAGACTAGTCCTCTTCATGTGCTGTGTTCCTCTCCTTTGAAATCCACCACTGTTCCCCTTGTCCTCTTGTATGTGCCTCATGAGTGTCTGATGAGCTTCGACACTGAGACTGGAGCCTTCCTGGTGACTTTTCCTCCTGCAGGTCTGACCTTTTTGAGATCGAGGATAAAGTTGCATAATCCTCAATTTCGCATGAGATCGACTGTAACTCGCTCTTAACATCGATTTCATTCGAGATCGACTGTAACCTGCTTTTAATGTCGATTTCGCGAAACTGAGGAGATGGCCCTATTCTCGAGTGGGAATGCCTCCCCCCTTCGAAACCTCATAGTCCCAGATGAGGTCAGGGCAATTGAGGTTCTCAGCAGGCTCCCAGGTCGCCTGTTCCTCAGGATAGCCCTTCCAGAACACCTTGTACTGGAGTTGGCCATGATGGATTTGGTGGTCAAGGATGTGCTCTACCTCATACTCCAGTTCATCATCATGCAACGGTGGTTGTATGGGGAGCTCATTGCACCCTGCCAATTGGCTTGCTGGTTGCTTCTCCAGCATGGAGACATGGAAAACGTCGTGCACTTTGAAGGTTGCTGGGAGTTGTAAGCGGTATGTGCACTGGCTGATGCATTCCAGGATGGGAAAGGGGCCAGCAAAATGGGTGTCGAGCTTGGGACTAGGTCAACAAGTCTTCCAGTTCTTGCGGTTGATGTGGATGAGACCTCCAACTTTGAATTCCACATCCTTGCACTTGCAATTGTATTGCTCAACCATCTGTGCTTGTGCTTGCCAAATGGCTTCCTGGAGATACTCGATCCAGTTGCTGGCAGTCATGAGCCATTCATGCCATCCTGGGTTGTGTACTCCGAGTCACTCTGGGATCTCCAGGTGAGACTTGGGATTCCAATCGTAACATGCAAAGAATGGTGATATGCCGATGCTGCTATGTACCATGTTGTTGTACACAAACTCAGCCATTGCCAGCAAGGTGCACCAGTTGTTTTGCTTGTAATTGCAGTACATACGGAGGTACTGTTCAACCACTTGGTTTACCCATTCAGTCTGGCCATCGGTTTGTGGATGGTAGGCCGTGCTGAGGAGTGGTTGATGCCA